>CM071926.1:61892373-62430958 GCA_016081115.2 Rehmannia glutinosa | reverse complement strand
CAACATTTATTTAAAAAAACTCGCGGTCTAGTTATCGGGCATATAATCTAGCCGTTTTAACATTTGGGTCGGTGCATTATGTTCAAGCTCAATATTTCTGTTACATAAGTATAAAAAATATATCTTAAAATATTTATAAGGTAACCGAGTTAGAAAATATCAATTTCAAGGTCCTTAGCAAATTTTAAAATAAAAATCATTTTTACTAGGGAGAATATTAGGGTCCTAAAAATTCGATAAGTTTCAATTGCGGACTCGAAAATGTGTAAGGTCAGTTTCAAAAATTTTCTAAATTCCAAGAGTGTATATTTTCAGATACTCGGGACAGATTTTATAAAATTTGCAGATTTGCCCTCTAGTTTCAAAAATTGCGATTTTTGGCTTGATATTTAAAATTAGGTCACTCTTAAACCGAGAAGGGTTTTCGGATGATTCCAATTTTTAAAAACTTCTTAGGATATGAAATAGTTATGTTTAAAACAGTTTTAAAAATTTCAAAAGTTAGGTACCTCGATTTAGAAAATTACAATATTTAGCCAAAAAGTGATTTTTTGTCGTTAAAGCTCATTTCAAGTCGGATGGTTATGAACTTTGAACTAAAGATTAAAAATACTATAATAAATAAGTTAGAAAATTTTTGATGAACCTTGACTGCGCAAGTTTCGGAAATTTTAGTTTTGGTCCTTTAAGTTTTACAATTTACATTTTGATATCAAACTTATTTCTTATTGTGTTTTCTTGCCCGGAACGAGTCTCAATCTTTCAAGTCACTTCTTATATTAAATTTACAGTGTCTTGGGTCCAATATTTCGAATTTTCAGAGGAGGACTTCACATTTTTTCATATTTATACTTTTGGCACCATATTTCACAATAATTGCAAAAATAACCCAATCTTCAATTTTCTTTGTACAAATTACAAGTCCAGAATTTCAATAATATAATAAAATTCATATTAAATATTTATAAATCATATTTGAACATCATAGCTACATAAATCATAAAAACACAATGATGATCATTTTATCAACAATTTATGCAAGAAAGAATATCGTACTCATCTTTTTATTTTCTCAAAATTTAATTAAAACATAAATCTCATAAATACTTGCTATAATTCATAAAATATAATATGATCACATGAGCTTGCATTTGTATGCACTAGTAGAAAGAATGATGCATTTTTGTAGAAACATTTTTCACCCACCTCATAGTAATTTTTCGGGTTGTGGTTAAAATAAAGATCTTCTAAAGAATCCAAGCTCTTGGTACTAATACTCTAAATTAAGCCCCTAAATGTCACCATATACATATTTTGGTGTTAAAATTGAGTCTCAAGTCCAAGGAAAATATCTTAAAACAAATGGATTAATTCTTACCTTAAATATTCTCAAGTAGTCTCCAAAAATGAATTTGTCTCTTCAAGCTTCTAACCTCAAACTTGAGATCTATAGGCCAGCCCTAAGCTCCAAAAATTTAAATCCTTGAGTCAAAAATTAATTCCTCAAATTGTCAAGAGGAAAAATACTAAAACCATAATTTCTCACCTTAAATGTGTTGTCTTGAATTTATTTTTCAAGCTTGGAGTCAAGTCTAGGTCTTCCTTAATTGTCAAGAAATAATCCTATAGGAGTACCTCAATAAGTGAGAATTCAACAAGATTAGGAGATGAAGGTATATACTTGATGTTTTAAGAAGAAAAATGGAGTTGGAAGAAGAAAATTTTCTCACCTTTCTTCTTGAAATTTTCGGCCCTTATTGGAGGAAATGAGAGAGTTCTTGTATTTTGTCTAAGTTTTTAGAGAGTGAGGAGAAGTTGGGGGAGTCGAATGAGTGTTAGGATGAAAGATAAATTTGATTCCTCCTTGAAAACATGGTGGCGAAAATTTGGGGAATTATAATAATAATAATAATAATAATAATAATAATAATAAATTATTATTATTATTTTTTGTTTTGGTAGTAAAAGTTGTAGGAAAAAAATAAAATTGTTCCCCACTAGTCTTTGTCATGGCGAAAGTTGAAGTCTTGTAGGAGGATATTTTCTTTTTTTTTTTTTTGGTCAAATTATCATCAAGATTGTTGGGAGGATTAAAAAAGAAAAGTTGATTACCCTCTAAAAGGCTATGGCCGAATTTACGCATTGTAGGAGGATTATTTTTGTGTTTTCTTTACTTTTGTTAAAGTTAGGAATAAGAAATGAAGTGGTGTACATATAAAAAAAAGTAAAATTTGATAAAGGTGAAATCTTATAAATGAATGAAGTAGTTAAATGCTTCCATGTTTTTTCTCCTTGTTGTGGATGTCCACACATCCTCAATTTCCTTTTTTTTGGTCTCAAATTGGTAATAATGGTACTAAATATCAAGCCCAACAAAAATCACTTATGAGTCTCAAAATCAGTTATTCTAAAAAGAAAGTTCTTAATTCTATTAGATATAAATGGCACTTAGTGAAATAAGTCTCCTAAAATTTCAAGGGTCCAATATTACTAAAGTCCTAAAAAATCAGTCAAGAATTAATACTTAAGGAGGAAATATCATTGGTACGCTCGAAAGTAAAGAGGAAGTAAATGATGTTGGGAGGATAAATAAATGAGTGTCACATTTTATTTATAATAGGTATTGTGACACTAAGCGAAAAAAATTGTCACTATACAACATTGTATTTTATGTTGATAAGTAGTTGGGGCCTCACATTCTCCCTACTTAAAAGAATTTGGTGCCAAATTCCTCTTAAATAGTTAAGGGTATTGTCTTTGCATATCTTCTTCTATTTCCCCACGTGGCATCTTCATCTCGATCGTGCACTTGCCACACTACCTTGACCATTGGGATGTCTCTTCTTCTCGGTTGGTGCACTAATCAATGATTCGTAGTGGTTTCTCGGTGTAAGACAAACTCTCTATTATGGGAGGAATTTTCTCTGTGATTATGTCCTTCGAATCGGGTTGGTATTTTCTTAATGCTGGAGACGTGGAACACATCATGCATACCGGCTATAGGAGGCGGTAGCTCTAATTGATAAGCCGTTCCCGACTCTCTTATGTATCTTATACAACTCTGATCAATGTATCTCAGCAATTTTTCTCCCTTCTCGGGGTGGATTAATCCCTTTCGCGGTGAAAGTCGAGGAATACTTCTGTGACGTGCGTTTTGGTCAACAAGAAAAAATATGTAAAAGATTTAACACGTGGAAATATAAACGTGCATAACGTATATTTATTTTTGGCTAATTACGCCTTTTTGCATAATGCCGAGCCGAATTATTGGGGTCGGTCTTTTTACAATCTTGCTCCCTTTTTTCTCCTTTGTTCCTCTATCGGACTTTTTATACCCCTTCGAGTAAGTAGGTTTTCAATAGTCATCTTTGCACTAACTATTCATTAATTAGTAAAATAATTAAAGAAAGACACATGTCCCTCTCTAATCATGCATGTCACCAAAACTTGCCACTTGTCGACTTCTCTTCATAATTCTCGACATGTGGCGCTTTCGATACCAATAAAGCGTTAAGCATGGGCGTGTGATTATTTTTATGAGGCATCGCGCATGCGTTCTGTCGAAATTTGGGCTCGGGGCTCGGGGCTCGGCGGCCGTCTTGCGATTGGGCTCGGTAATGGCGAGCCTAATTATGACGTGTCGTCGCGCACCATTGATGATGTCACCCGCAGTCGCCTACTCGGATGTGTGTTGGGTGATGACTTGGATTAATTTCTTCTAGCTGGCTCGGTGTCATCAAAGGCCCCAAGTTTGATTCCGAGAGAAGAATTTACGAAGTCGGAGTTAAACTTTAATGCTAATGATGAACATTTAATGGGAAACGGATTTCTCAAAGGTTTTGTTCTTTCCTGGCATCTGTCGCGTAGTGATTAATGCCCAAACGGCGATTAATTGGGTTGCCATAATAGCGGACACGCGGCATCTTGTGGTTGGACCAATCTTGCGCAGAACCGAAAAGGTTCGTCGATTCTGTCGTGAAGGCGAGGACGCGACGTTTTCCGACATGTTTGACGGCTTTTGAGTTTTTAAAAGGTGCGTCTGAATAAACGTCTCGTTTATCGAGGAACCCCATCTATAAATACCTTTGTTTCCCTCCATTATTTATTTTCGCAACCATTAACCTTTGAGCTAAAGTAACTAAAACCGAGCGGAGAAATTTGGTCGGCTTCCCAAGTTCGAGAGACTTGAACTTAGGTATTTTTTTCAAACACTCTCCATTTACCTATAAATGTCTTTTTTGAGGATAGTAGGAGTCGTAGTTATAGTGTTGAGGTTGAAATTGAAGATCCTCCTCTCGAAACTTCATTTATTTCTCACCAAAGACGGCGATCTCCATCTCACAACGCCCGAGCATTATTCGGATATCTTCTCCGGATTCTTCACGAGGTGGAACGCCCTTGGAGCGGACGCATACTATCTTTGACCCGACGCGAGTGACCATTTTTATAGAAGGAACGGTGTATCAGCCCGGATCGGTACAAGAGAGTTCCTGAAGAATCGCCAAGTCTTGATTCTAGACAAGACCAGCGAGAAGAAGAAAATATGGACCCATCGGAGCCGGAGCGTGATAACATGGAGCGGGTAGATGAACCGCCCCAGGATTCGAGGCGGAGAGGCCACTGGGGCCCATAGGCCACCGTAATGGCGACGGCCGGCAAGGAGGAGGCCCTCGTCTTCGTGTCGAGCCTCGGTGGACGCCGAGTGATATAAACGATATCCGAGAATGTTGATGATTCGGGAGGTGGATGAGTTCCGGAGGTACCATATTCGAGTGGTATCAATTTTTGGGTGGGGGCGGCACGGAAGTTCCCGATGCCCACCGGTTTGTATGGTTGTATTTGCCGCTAGCCTTCTATACGGTTTGAGATTTCCACTGCCGCTTTCCTTACGCGGTGGTTTTGCAAGTGGGGCATGCATCCAACCCAGTGCACCCTATTTCTTGGGGCGGGATCATCGGCCTCCACGGTGATGTTTCACCCGGAAAATATCCTCGCCCCAGTTTAAGGAGATGAACGAGCTCTTTGTATGGCGAGCGACTCCTTCATCTCGGGGTCAGCCGTCCGGGTGGTATTATGTACAGACCCGACTGGGGTATCCGGATGGTTTGGTGGAAGGTCTCCCTTCTTCTCTGAAGGAGTGGAAAGACAAATGGCTCTGGGTGAGCGGCGAGTGGCAAGCTCGCGTGGGAGATGGAGGAAGGGAAACTGTTCTTCATCCCCCATCAAATTTTGTTTTTGGCTATAGTAAGTCTATCTTTTCTTCTTTCTCTGCTTTTGCTTTTTACTGTTTCTTTTTGTAATTAACTTTTGTCTTTTTTCCTTTATAGAGAACCGGGCATCAAAGGGGCCTCTGTCGGCCACCTTTATTCGGAGTGGAAAACATCCAGGCAGGAATCATGGACGGACGGATTGAGAGGTTGGCTCCCAAGGCCAACTTGCCGCAGTTTGAGGCTCTCGCCCGCCGACCCGAAGCCGAGGCGGCTCGGGGCGAGCGGCCGAGCGAGGTGGAGGTCGAGAGAGAGCCTTGAGAACCCTCCCGTGTGTGAAGAAATGCGGCCCCATTCTCCGGGGAGCGGCCGGTGAGAAATGAGCGAGTTCGCCTCTCCCGTGGACGGCTAGTCACGGCGAGGATCATCCGCGCCCGTAGTGGGACCACACTCGGAAGCGCCAGAAGTGCGGGCCCGTTCGAGGTAAACATTGTATTTTTCACATTTCCTTTTGAAATGTCCTTTTGTTTTCTTTTGATCTTCTAACGGTGGTTGCTTTGTGCGGGCGTGGCTTGGATTTGCGTGCACGCCTTCGCGGCGTGAGGAACACGGCCGCCGGAACTCGGGCGGTGTTGATCGGCTGCGGATGCGGAGGCGGCTCGGAGAAAAGATATCCGGGCGGTAAACGTCCTGGCGATGGAGTGCTTGGGAGGCGGTGCGACCTCCTCTTCAAAGGAGAAGAGGAGGGATTGTGATGGAGGAGCCCGGCGGGGCCGGGTTAGTCAAATGGCGTCGGAGCATCACGAGCAGGGCCCGGAAGGGGGAGGTCCGCGAACTTTCTCGGATGACCTTGGCGGGAAGGTTACTTCATCCCTCCAAGTCGGTGAGAGATGATTATTACGAGGGGATGATTGGGCTACGCCCTCGGTGGTTTGTGGAATTTGTCCGATCGCCACGCCCGAAGCGGAGGAGCGATCGGGAGCTTTACGAGGCGGGTCGGCGCGATGAGTGTCGGCTCATGCCTGGACAAAAGGTATCGAGCAATTATGTTCGGAGACGGCTTTGAAGAACAAATTGATGACGCCATGGGGATGTACGGGCGGATGATTGGGCTTTTATGGCATGCAATCGGAGGAACTCGTGAGTGGAGAAAAAATATGCCCGATCTGGAAAGGCGACACGGGGACTGCGGGAGGCCTATGCTACCCTTCAAGGGGGTACAAGAATCGTTCAAGACTCAGCCCAGATGAGGCTACGGCTCGGGGCAACTCTAAGAGAGAAATTGCTGCGAGGGCCGAGGGGAGCGAGATCTGATGGCCGCGGTGAAGAAGAGCTTAGGGCTAAGGTCGCCAAATCTGAAACGTCTTGCCTTTGCCCGGCCGAAAATGGAGAGAGCGTCTAGCCGATGTCTTGCGCGGAGGCCGAAGAAATCGCTTTCGTCGGCGAATCAAGAAAGCTTCATGACAGTGTAAAGCTACAAAGACTACAAGAGTACGCATTTATGTTAACACTGTGGCCCACGCGACCCGGCCTCGGAGAAATTCACGATTTGGTTAGGCGGGCGTCTTGTTGCTCGGCAGGAAGATCCGTCCTCCCGGAGGCTGATCTCGTGCCGCTTCGGCCGAACTTTGCCGAGGCTCCTAATGCTCAGGGCTCTCCTCCTCCGGACGCGGAAAAAGTCGCCTCTAGCGGTGCCGTCGAAATTCCGCCCCCTGCTCAGTCTTGACGTTTGTCTCTTTTTGTTTACATGCTTTCATATGTACTCATAGATAGGTAATTTGGCTTCGTACTTCAAGATGTAATGGGCTCCGGCCTCCCTTATGTAAATACTTTTGAAGTAGAAATGAACTATTATTTCCCTCACCTGTGTATGTGTTTCAAGCTTTTTGCATATGCTTGGCTCTTTTCCTTTTTGTAAGATTGTTGCATGTCTTCTTTTTCCTTTTATATTCCCAAGTACGGGGCTCGGTTCCCGATTAGTGAATAAGGGACTTTACTTGAATAAGGACTTTATTTTGTTTTTGGTACTTTAAAACAAGTCTTTATTTTGTGCTCGTATGTCTTTGATTTGCGCAGTGCGACTCTTTATTTTGTGCAAGGATATTTTGATCCGTCTTGTTTTGTGGTGTTTTTTTTGTGCTTTAAGCGAATCGAAGTCTTTATTTTGTGCAAACCAAGGTGCGTGCGAGATGACGTCTCGGCCCCAAGTCTTTATTTTGTGCCTTCGAAGCCTTTATTTTGTAAGGATAGATTCTTACTATCCTCGGCACATAGCCGAGGTGAGTAAAAACTTCGTTTCCCTTTAGAGAGCTCACGAAATATCGGATGAAAGGATAATTCCAAGGAATCCTATCTGGATCATATACCGAGATCTTTATTGATAATACCATTTCGGGTATGCCACATTCCATGGATGCATAAATTTTTCTCCACTCAAATATTCAGTGGTCGCCCCCACCGATAAGGCGTGGTGACCAAAATGGGCCCTCCCGGGTTGGCTTCAATGGGTTGGGTTGAACGCCCATTATCTTTTTCAACACAAGATCGCCGACCTGAAATCTTCTTTCCTTTACTTTGGTGTAGTACCTTTCACTCCTTTGTTTATACACTGCATTTTTATCTCGGATGCACCTTTTTCTTGAGCAGTCTAGCTCGGCTCGAGTGCGGCCTCATTACGATCTTGAGAAAAATTTGCAATTACAAGGTAGGGGCTCCAATCTCAGGGAAATCACCGCCTCGGCTCCATAAGCTAAAGAAAAGGGTGTTTCTCCGGTGGCCTCGATGTGTCGTTACGTATGACCATAGTACACCGGGTAGTTCCTCCGGCCAATTACCTTTAGATTCCTCCAACCTCGCCTTTAAGTTATACTTGAGTGTTTTATTAACGGCCTCAACTTGCCCGTTCGACTTTGGGGATGGTATGGAGTTGAGAAATAGTTTTTGATGCGGAAACCTTCACAAAAATCTCGAAACCTTCGGTTATCGAATTGTTTCCCATTATGCCTAACAATCGAATGTGGTATTCCGAATCTACGATAATGGATTTCCATACAAAGCTCACAATCTTTTCCTCATCTATTTTTGCGAGGCTCGCCGGCCCATTTTGTGAAATAATCCACCGCCACAATGGCATATTTGACGCCCCCTTTGCGGTGGGGAGTGGTCCGATGAGTCCGTTCCCCATTTGGCAAACGGCCATGGGCTAAATACGGAGGTAAGTTGTTCGATGATGATATCGACTGCGGCGCAAACCTTCGGCATCTCTCGCATCTTTTGACGAGGTCGGTTGCATCCTTTCTTAGGGATGGCCGAGTAGTACCCTTGCCGTATTAATTTATAGAACGATGTTTGGCCCCCCAGGCGTGGTTGCCGCATATTCTCTCATGAACCTCTCGAAGTGCATAATGTCATCTGTCTCAAAAAGGCGTAGGAGTGGGACGGAGTATCCTCGTTTGTATAGGATGCCGTCTACTAGTGTAAACGAGTCGCTTGGGTTCGTAGTGTTCGGCCTCGGCTTTGTTTTCGGGTTGAACTCCTTTCTCTAAATACCGAACGATTGGGGTCATCCAAGTCTTCGGCGGTTTTGATTGTATATATTTTCTTTGCACCAAGTGAGCCAGGGCGGTGGTTGTGTGACAGTGACATCCGTGATGGCATCCGCACTGGATCGGGCCGAGCCGAGCTAAGGCATCTTGCATGTTCTCGGCTCGGGGCACATGTAAGACTTTTGTCTTAAAGTGTGATAATCTCTTCTTGACCAAATCCAAATATTGTGCAATTTTTTGCTCTTTAAGCCGTCTACTCGCCGTTAATTTGATGAGCGACCAGTGAGAATCGATGTGTACCAATAGTTGTTTTAGGCCCATAAAGCCGCCATCTCTAAGCTCGCGAGAAGTGCCTCGTATTCGGCCGTTGTTCGTTGCGGGAACGAAATCGCGGCCGAGCGTGCACTTTTCATTTGGATCGACTATCACGATTACGCCCCCACTGCTCGACTGCGGTTGAAGAGCCGTCAACGAACAATTTCCATTCTTGGTCTTCCATAACTTCCAATCGTATGGAAGGTGTGAATTCGACCACAAAGTCGGCTAAAGCACTCCTTTTTATTGCGATGCGTGTTTCGTATACAATATCAAACTGACGAGTTCGACCCCCACTTGATCATCCGACCAGAACTATCGGGCCTCGGTAGTACTTGTTTGATGGATAGTTTGTCAAGACTATAACCTTGTGCTCTAGAAAATATGGACGGAGTTTCAGTGCCGCGATGACTAGCGAATAAGCCATTTTTCCATTGGTGGATAGTGGAGCTCGGCATCATGTAATGCTTGGCTGGTGTAGTAGGCTGGATGTTGAATAGAGCCATCTAACCGATTAACACCGGTGATAGCGTGCTCGGATATCGCCAGGTACAAATGCAAGTCCTCCCCTTGGGTAGGTTTTGCAATATAGGAATTGAAGTAAGGTCTTCTTGAGGGATTCGAAGCGACTGTGCTTGCTCATCCACTCGAAATTTTTACTCTTTTTATAATTTCAAAAAAAGGTTTGCACTTGTCCGGATCACGAAACAAATCGGTTAAGGGTGGCCAATCGGCTGTTAGGCTTTGTACCCTTTTTACGAGTTCGGGGTTCTAGATCGATGATGGCTTTTATTTTATCCGGGTTGGCTTGATTCCCCTTTGGTGACCATATACCCCAGAAATTTGCCCGAGCCGACCCCAAACGTACATTTTCTCGGGTTTAACATCATCTTGTACTCTCTCAAAACAACGAACATTTTATTAAGATCGTTCAGATGATCAGATATGTACAATGATTTTACCAACATGTCATCTACATAGACTTCCATAGTGTGACCTATCATTTTCTCAAACATCTTATTTACTAACCTTTGATAGGTCGCACCAAAGATTCTTCAATCCGAAGGGCATCATCTTGTAACTTGATAAATTCCACGAGCGAGAAAGAATGATGTATTTTCTTCATCTTACTGGTGCATTCGTATTTGGTTGTAACCCGGTATGCATCCATGAAGCTCATCGGTTCTTGTCCGCCGTGGCATCCACCATATAATCAATATTTGGCAATGGATAAGCGTCCTTAGGGCATGCTTTGTTGAGGTCGGTAAAATCCACGCACGGCGCCACTGGCCATTGCTTTTCTTTACCAAAACAGATTGGCGACCCATCGAGGATAGAGGCTTCCGGATGAATTGATTGTCTAGCAACTTGTTAACCTTGGCCTCGAGTCTTTGCCCCTGTCATCGCCGGCCGAGCTTGCGCCTTTTTTCGGATAATCTGGCGGAACGTTAAATCAATATTGAGGCGGTGGCACGCATACTTAGGGTCAATTCCGGGCATGTATGCATGAGTCCATGCGAAGACGTCAAGATTATTTCCCAAAACTCGATCGGCTCGGTTCGATATGGTTACGGGAGATCATGACCAATACGTAGTTGGCGCTCCTCGCTTGGCCTTCCGACATTGATTGTATCAACTTTGTTCTCTTTGTTCCGCCCATTTCTTTTCTTGCTTTGCCCTCCTTGATCTGCGGGGGCAATTCGTCTTCGGCCGGCTCGTTCTCGATCGGGCTCGCTTCTTCCATCATTAGCTCCTTCCCGACCGACGACCTGGATTATCCTCCGAACAATCACCACTTTTTCGCTCGGACTTCTCCTTGGCGGGGATCGTCTTGTGTGGTTCCACTGGTTTGTCCTCGTTCGCCACGTTAATCTCTACCGGTCGGAGTTTAAGAGAGCATTCTCGTGACTCCTTTGATTCCCTTTATGTATAGCTTCGCCATCGGATGTTGGGAATTTTATACAAAAATGATATATTGAAAGCGGCTGCTTTTATATGATAAAGCAATGGCCTCCCAATGATAGCATTGTACTCGAATCGGCATTGATTATTTTGAATGTGGTCATGACGGTCCGTTTATGCAACCCTTTGTCCCATTTGGATGGGCAAATCAACTTCCCCGAGCGGGACTATCCTTCCTCCTCCAAACCCTAGAATGCTATCGTTGCATGGACGGATATAACTATCGTCCACGTTCAATCTTCGAAATGCTCGGACATAAATGATCGACGAATAGCTTCGGTGTCGATCAAAATTCTATGGACCGGAATACCCAAAATCGGTGCGAGAATGACGAGAGGTCGAGAATGAGGATGGACCACACTGGTCGGCATCCGCATCCGAGAACACAAAGTGGCGGTGGGTTGGCCTTCCTTGATTTCCGCCACCGAACTTGTCTTTCGGCGTTGGTTACTGTCTAACATCGGCTTTTCTTTTTTTACTTTGGAGCGTCTATCCTCGATCGTGTTAGTATTGATTCGATTGACACTCGACATCATGAGATCTCCCTCCTGGTTTTCGGCCGGGGTGGCGGCGAGAGCCGGATTGGTTATGCGTTCGGATTGACACCGGGCAGTCTTGGTAGGGGCGGTAGTTCATGAACGCACCTTTTGAGACCTCCCCGCCAAACAACACGCATAATTTCCCTAATTAGATCTCGGCACTCATCGATATCGTGACCTCATCGATTTATGATAGGCACGATGATCGGCGAATCTAATTTTGTCGGCTCAATTTTCAAAGGTCGAGCCGGAGGCAACAAATTCGAGACCACATGTACTTCATTCCATATGGTGATGGAGTGTGGGTCAAAGTACTCCTCGGTGCGCGACTTGGCCCTCGCCTCTTGGCGAGCCCTAAATCCGGTGGTCGGGTTTTCCAGAATGGTCTAAATCCCGACCCCGGTCCAACCGCTAGTTCTTTCCTTCCGTCCTTTCTCACGCCCCCGGCGTGCTGGGCGATTACTTGCCATGGCTTCTTCCACACAAATATGGCGTTCGCGCGAACCAAAAATTCTTGGTACGAGGTCGCCCCGATTCGTGGATGGAGTAATTAAACCAAGTCTTGGGGCGATCCGGCCATGGCCATTTTAATCAAAATGGCGTCATCGACACGGTTCCATCTCTCGAACTTGTTTGTTGAACCGAGAAATATAGCTTTTCGAGGGCTCGTCCTTCCCTTGTTTGATGTTCACGAGGGAGTCCTTAGGTGCGGCTCGGACTTTGGACGTTAAGAAATGCATCGTAAAGGCGGAAGCCGAGATCCCCCATGCCCGAATGGATCCTGTGGTAGGGTCCTAAACCAACGGTGGGCTCGGTCGCCCAAAGTCGGGGGAAGGCCTGCGAGAGGATGGCATCACTAGGGTGTGCATGAGTTTCATCCATGCTAAGTACTTGTGAACGTGAGTGGTCGGGTCGGTTTCCCCATTGTAATGACCGACTTGGGGATTTTCAACTTTGGCGGTAATGGGGTCGCCCGAATTCGAGGAAAATGGCGACATAACAGCTGGTTCATTACTTGGGGCGGTCTTGAGGCTGTTCGCCTTCCGGACCGCCTTCCAATTCGTTCGACAATACGCAGCGGTGTATTTCTACATCCTGTTCTGCCATAGGCTAGGCCTTGGATCGATTGACCCTAGCCCTCCCGCTCATCCGAAACTCGAGCCGGAACTTATCGATTGAGTGGGCGAAAAGGATCAACTCGATCGTCCCAGTGAACACCGAGTGGGCATGGCGATGTTGTGTTGGCTCCGTAGTGACTACGCTATACGACTTTGCCCTTCCTCATCTTCTCACGGCCGCCTACATCACGACGGACATGTTGTTCATTACGAATCGGCTTCTTGGGCTTCGTCATGAGGAAGCCCGAGAATTTGAGGATTAATGTTAACATTTAGTTGTGGGTTGAGTGGGTTAGTATTTGCAAGGAGTGGAGGAGGTGCTTGAGAGTTTGTGGTAGCGAGTTTGTGATATGAGTTGGTTCATTTGTTGTACAAAAGTTGGGTTGGCTATTAGGTGAGCAAAAGGAAATAAAGTAGTGCTCCCACATTTGGAGCATATTTTGGCCATTAAGTAGTCTGGCGGTTTGGTTGTTCAAATGTTGCTCTTGATCAAACGGGCATTTCTCGGATTGATACATTTTTGTCTATTATGAAAAGGTTAAGCGTTAAACTTTACCTGGTTTTTACTTAACTTGCTTTTGCTTGGAACTCGATCGGACCAATACGGCCCTCCTTCTAGCGCCAATTTGTTGGCGTGCGTTTTGGTCAACAAGCAAAAATATGTAAAAGATTTAACACGTGGAAATATAAACGTGCGTAACGTATATTTATTTTTGGCTAATTTCGCCTTTTTGCATAATGCCGAGCGAATTATTGGGTCGGTCTTTTTTACAATCTTGCTCCCTTTTTCTCTCCTTTTTCCTCTATCGGACTTTTTATACCCCTTCTAGTAAGTGGGTTTTCAATAGTCATCTTTGCACTAACTATTCATTAATTAGTAAAATAATTAAAGAAAGACACATGTCCCTCTCTAACTGTGCATGTCAGTCAAAACTTGCCACTTGTCGACTTCTCTTCATAATTCTCTGACATGTGGCAGTTTCTGATACCAATAAAGCGTTAAGCATGGGCGTGTGATTATTTTTATGAGGTTGTCGCGCATGCGTTTCTGTCGAAATTTGGGCTCGGGGCTCGGGGCTCGGCGGCCGTGTTGCAATTGGGCTCGGTAAATGGGCGAGCCTAATTCGTGGCGTGTCGCCACGCACCATTGCCGCGTCACCCGCAGTCGCTACTCGGATGTGTGTTGGACTGATGACTTGGATTAATTTCTTCCAGCTCGGCTCGGGTGTCATCAACTTCATCTCCAACTTCGAATTTCAAATCCTTTCTCCTCTTGTCCGCATAGTTCTTATGCCGACTCTGAGCGGTACAGATTCACTCCTTGATCATTCTTACTTTTTCTATGGCCTCCTCGACTAAGTTGACCTTTGGAATCGTTGGTGACTTTCATCTCTTTTTCGGAGTCCATTGATCATCGATCTCCCAAGGTAGTGGTGATCTGCACTGCTGTCCGTATAGTGCATTGTAAGATGCCATCCCAATTGTGGCCTGATAGCTATGGTTGTAAGCAAATTTGTCCAATGGTAAATGAGAGTCCCGAATTCTTTGAAAATCTAGTGTACATGCCCGTAACATGTCTTCGAGAGTTTAGATCATCCGATCGGACTGCCCACCAGTCTGTGGGTGCTATGTTTTTTTTTTTGTAGTAAAGGTTGTAGGAAAAAAAATGAAATTGTTCCCCTTAGTCTTTGTTATGGCGAAAAAGTTGAAGTCTTGTAGGAGGAGATTTTATTTACTATTTTTTTATCTAATTATTGATCAAGATTGTTGGGAGGATTAAAAAAAGAAAAGTTGATTACCCCCCAAAAAGGCTATGGCCGAATTTGGGCATTGTAGGATGATTATTTTTGTGTTTTCTTTATTTTTGTTAAAGTTAGGAATATAAATGAAGCAGTATTTTAAAAACCAGGCCGAACCGGCTGGTTCGATCGGTTCAATCGAAAAACAGCCATGGGTCCGGTCCGGAAGACCCTCAAAACCGGATTCAGATTAAACCGCTTCGCATCATGAGAACGATGCAAGCAGAACCGTTGAAAATTGGTGTAAACTGGAACTGCCCGGCTAAAACGGTTTTCCCAAAAAAAAAAAGAGTGTTAGCAAATATGGGTCGAAACTAGAATCACATATTTGCACATAATAGGTGGATCGAGTATACCTATTTGCAGCGGAATTGTCGATCCACTTAGCCAGGATTGAGCCCGTCTACAAGCCTCCTTTTGACCAAGATTAAGCCATCTACAAGCCTTTCTCGATCAAACCATGAACAACGGATGAATCCCGTAGATTGATTGAACCACGAACTAGATCACGAACCATCTTTCGTTAGTGTAAATAATTACTAGAATTATTTACTTGGATATGCACACCTTAAACCCTTGGAGAACTTTGGTGATGCTCCAAGAAGAAAAAAAACGTAGAGAGAAATTTAGGAGAGGATTATTCTGTCTATGTGTATGAGACGTTCGATGACCTTGTCGATTGTAGAGAGAGATATCAATATATATCTCAATCCATCAGATGCTCGATTAGAGTCACGATGGGAGAGGTTTCTAGATAAACCTCATCTAAATAGGACTCCTATTATCTCAAATATGGATGCAACCTAATTGCACCCAATATCTCCAACTCATACATATTTGACTCGACTCATTTGAATCACATCCTCATAGTTCTCATCTCACATCTCTTCTTTCATACAGGGAATAAAGCGTGCGACCAAGCGAGAAAGCAAAGGTGAGGAGAGTTATATTGAGTCATCACCAAACTTACATAACCTTACAACTCAATAACTCGCCATGTACCCCAAACGAAGTGGTCGCACCCAGTCAAACATCTCTAGATCCCTTAATGAAATAAATAGAGCATGATCGACTCACAAATATGTTTCTATATTCATGACTAATCAAACATATTTTGACATAGTCGCCCGAGCTATGAATCATAGAACATAAGTGTGTTACCAACTTAATTCTTCCTCGGCCCCACATGCCAATTAGCTTGGTCTTGACAGCTTCCCTAGACATGCTCCGACAGACCGAATCACACATAGCCATTGGATACATGCTAAAGTAGCGTCATCAAGCTTACACCTCATGCCATGGTCCAAAGTCCCAAAGGGTACAAGAAAATAATATGGGCTCACACAAAGGACGGGGACCCATTCAATCACTTTCCCATAAAGGCGGTCACCTCAAAGCACATGTAGTATGAATACATGCTATTATGGAGCTCCCACTTAATTTAGGGATGTCACGCTCTAGACATCATACAAATCATAGTCCAGTTTCTATTCAAGCGCCCGACCTGAGTACTACTCGTATTCACTCCCAAAGTGTCATACGATAGTTCGCACATTCGGCTACAAATTAAACAGGCTTTTATGAAATTTGGACATACTTCATAATCGATCAACTCGGATCTCATCTTAACCCCTAGTTAAATCGACTATTAATTATACTTAATAACCTTTCTCATCGCTGCTCTAGCGATGGCGATCATTCGCAAATCTCCTCATGCGACACAATCTTTTAAGTCTCATCCCGCTCGCTCTCTTAGCGCCAGGGCGATTGCCCTTGTGAGAGGGCCAATCAAATCCTGGTGACAACTCACAAGTTCAGTACCAAAAACATAATGAGAATCCAACATATCTCATTAATCACAATATGTTCTCAAAGGCCACATAATCAATTTTACTTAATCCCTCATGACTCACATGCCTTTGGAGCATATCTCCAAAAAGGCTCGTAAAAGGGATGAGCGCCAACACCGCTCATAAGTATGCCTGAGAACAATATTAACTATGTGCAAAAACTCTTAAGTGAAGTAAAGCCTCGAGTAAATATGTTTGGTCTACCATCCATGTTTGGCGCCCAAACCATACACCAAACTGGTTTTACTATCACAAAGACAACAAAATACATCATGGATGTGCGCGCAATGCTCATCATTTCAAGATGCCAAATTTGCCTCTAGAAAATCATAGACCAATCTATTAAGATATCTAAGTATCCATTTATCGGCATCACAATAGTGCATGGATCACTTCAATATCCACTCACCAATCACACTCATAAGTACTTGACTTGCGAAAGTACGCACATAGCGCACATGAGACATTCGATAGTACTTACATAAACTAGCCAAAGATTTCTTTTCATCTTCCGAAGATATCGTTTCTTGACTAGGAATATGATCTTTCACCATGGAGTGTAAAGACAGCCCGAAGACTAAGTGGCGATAACTCCATGTTCTTTCCATCATCACATTTTTTCCATATGCGGTGAGATACAACTCTTGACATATGTTCGGTGAATTAATTGACCATCGTGGGCTATCAAAATGATAGCTCGATGAAACCAAATGATTGAAGTCAAGGCCGGAGCTTCTTGATCAACAATCAACGCGCTCTTACTCCACTCTTGAATTCGGGGTGATCAACACGGATCTCCTTATTCAACTTTCATCAACTATGTCAACATCAATCATCCAAGACAACACTAGATGAAAGTGGCAATAATAGATAACATATCAAAGAATTGAGACAATCTCACCACTTAGGAGATGTTGGGAAATTATTTTGTAGATTTTGGTGAATGCCATGTAAAACTTAGAATAGGAAGTTGGCACCCCATTTTTGTTATAAATTGCATTGTAATAGATAGGGCTGGTTGGTGAGTGAGTTAAGTCGGCTATGCTGAACATGCAAGAAGACAATCAGACTAGAAGGAAGACTCCGTTGTGAGGCAAATGAGTATGGCAAAGAAGAGAAGATAGGAACTCGAGTGAAGGTGCAGCTGAGATGCAGCTGAGTGAAGTATCAGTCAAGTCAATCCAAGATAGCCAAGTCTCAAGTTGAAGTGACAGAAGAGTCATCCAATGATTGGAAAGGCGACTCGAAGTCACCTGGGAAGGCAAGGAAATGCGATCAAGTCGAGATAACTGAAAGAGATCCGTTGCACAGAAATCAAGAGAATTACTTAAACAAGTAATACCTCCATACTACCTTTCTTAAAGTGCACAGTCCCAGAAGCGAGCAAAAGGAATAAACCAATGGGAAGCACTTCGCCTGTGTCAGATCTCTGAAAAGCTGAAGGATCATGTATACGAGGAAATGTCAATTCCAAGAACTGCTACAAGACAAGCCAACGACCACAAGTGACTTTCAAAAACAAGCCTATCTCTTCAACGGGCAGATTTTTGAAAGACCACTATAAAAAGCTGAGGAGTTTATTTGAGAAAAGGTTACCTTGACCATCTGAGAATTGAATACAAGCAAGAAAGAAACATTTGTAACCTGAAATATTCTCAAGTTATTAAACGCTCAATCCCCAAGCCTACATTACGAAGGAAATCAATCATACACTCACCGTGAAGGAAAGACGACTTCAATCGGTTGAAGAGGAAACATTTGAAGAATCAAGGGGTCTACATTCCACGAAGGATTGTAGGAAGGTTCAAGGTCGAACCAGGCTTAAGTTATTTGGAGGGCTTCGTGATCAAATCCAAGGAACTTGAGCAAGTGGCCTGTAGTAGTAGTAAAGCGATTGCCACTGTGAAGAAGTTGAGTCGTATGAGAACCAATTTGTGTGACCAAGGCATCTCCGGGCGAGTGCCAAAGGATCAAGTCGGTTGTGTGATCAAGACTTGTATTTGGATTATTAACCACTCTTTATATTGATCAATACTTAGTGGATTCCTTCAGGAGTTGGAGAAGAGAGGAGTAGAAGAATTACCCCATCTTGAACCTCTATAAAAACTTATTGTGTCATTTACATTTCAAAGACTTTAATTTACTCGTGCATATTACATTTATATCTGTTTGAAAATTTGCTATCCAATTGATAATCAACAAAGTGCTAAAACCAAGTATTGAAACAAAGTTATATCAAAATCAAGGGTGTCAAGTCTTCCCAATGAAAAATATCACGCGTCAAGTTAAGTCTTAGTCAAAACAATCGAGTTATTCTATCAACAACTCGATCAAGTCTTTGAGTGGCTAACTCATTGATTAACTAACTTAGCTTGTCCATCAAGGACTTAGATGTGTAGTATTAAATCTGAATATTTAAAAGGACTAAAAAAGTTGGTAAGGTTTATTCAACCCCCCCTTCTAAACCTTACACTCACACCCCTTGGGACCTACAAGTGGATCAGAGCGGTTGGTTCATTGAGCCTTCCGCATGGCAGTTCTTGAACTAGATCTCCAAATCTTTCAAAGATTGTTTCAGTACTTGATCTTTCAAAACTCTTTTAATCACTAAATTTATTATCATGGAAGCAAATTTGACATGCATCCCTATGTTCACTATTGAGGAATTTGATGATTGGAAAATTCGTATGCGGAGCTCATCTATCAAAGCATTACGATGAAATGTGGATAGTGATAGAAGATGGGCCACCAAATTTTAAAAGTGAACACATTTGTAAGGAGAGTTGCTGCCGGTGAAGGTGAAGAGGATGTTGCTCCCGGACCAGCTATGGTTGAAAAACCAAGAGTGAATGGACAAATGATGACAGAAAAGATATAACTTGGACAATGTGGCCAAGGACATTCTTTACAAAACTTTGGACAAAGCCATGTTTAATAAAGTCAAATCATGCAAAACGGCTAAAGAAATGCAGGACAAGCTAACATTGATTTGTGAAGGCTCGGAGCAAATCAAGGAAAATAAACTATATGTTCTTTGTACAAAAATTTGAGAATTTTAAAATGCTTGCAGAGAGAGACCTTGGATCACCGGATGCTCGATTCACGAAATTACCAATGAGCTATCTCGCACTTGGAAAAGAATATACACATAAGAAATGTGTATGAAGATTCTAAGAAGTCTCCCGGTTGAATGGGAAATGAAGGTCATGGCACCGAGGCATTCCATGGACCTATCCAAGACATCCAACCATGAGCTATTCTCGGATCTCAAGGCCTCACGAATTTGAGTGAGAAGAAAAGACCAAGAGGAGACAAAACACCATGCCCAAAACAATTTTGCTCTAATTGTTAAGGATGGCAAGAGAGTTGAGGTCAAAAAGTCATTGACCAAGAGGAAATAAACTGATGGTTAAAAGTTTTAACAAGTTCTTCAATAAGAACTACAAGAGAGGCAAGGGTGAATCCTCCGAGAAGACACTCGGCTCTCTCCAAGTCAAGGAAGATAGACCAACCAAGAGAGCGAGCATCAAAAAGTTGAATATCAAAGGGTGACAATCCAAGAATGGAAAGAGCTTATCAAAAGGTTGAAAATCTATCTTTGAACTGAGACAACCAGGTCACTATGCCATTGATTGCCCATATCATGTAGTCAACAAATACGAGGAATGAAGAGGAAAGAAAAGTCTTGAGAGAAAGAAGACAAGAAAAGAAAAAGGCAATGTTGGCAGCAGAGAGCTGAGAGACAATAAGTCAAAAGACACAATCGATTCAGAGAGTAGTGAAGGCGACTACTCAAGTGACTCAAAGAAGAAGCCTTGATCTGTTTAATGGCGAATGATCAAGACCAACCTGACCAATAAGATGAGGTACACTCTAACTCATCACACTTAGATTCTAGTGATAGTGACTGTGACACACACACTTCATCACCCACTGATCTTTATGATTCATTAGGCAAAATGATGAAAGACTTTGAACACATCAAATCCTCACACACACTACTAAATGAGGAAAACAGCCTACTCAAGAGCCAAAACTCTCAGCTGACTAAGGAGCTGAGTACTCTAAGTCAAGTAGCTGATGAGAATAAAAGTCTAAAAATTTGAAAATGTTAAGTTAATAGCGAGAAATAGCTGCTATAGAAAAGAGGGAGAATGGCCTCAAAAATATGATTGCCTCATTCACTAAGGCATCTAAATCCTTGGATGACCTTATTATGAGTCAAAGAGAATGTGGAGACAAGACAGGCTTAGGATTTAATTCCTTTGTGCTGTGTCAAGCTCCAAAAGTGATTTTGGAAAAAAGATCTTCAAGTAATGAAGTATCTCAAAAATCCAAAACACCAAATGGTGCACACACATTTATTCAAAGCACAATCACAAGCAAACGGCATTGGTTATAAAGGAAAATGAAAGTCGCCAGTTGAGTGTCTTTGAGAGGGCAGTGAGAAGAAATCCAAATGAGTTCCTCAAAGAAACTCCAAATAGGAAATACTCAGTAAAGAAAAAAGCAGAGCTATTAAAAGTCCCAAATTCTATAAAAGAAATATATATGATGGGAATGGTAGAAACTACCCAAGCCAAGTGATTGGAATAATGTGAACTATCGGCAAAGATCTATGGAATATAAGCCTAAATGGCAAAGGCCTAAAACTCAACAAAGGCCATTCCAAAGGCATAAAAGCTATCATCAGCACACTTATGCACCTAGGCACTACACTCAGAAACATCACAACTACCCAAATACAGCAATTGCTAAAACATATTCATAGGCATACAGACAAAAGAGACAGATGTATGAACCTAGAACCCCCAAGCAATTTGCTAAAGTTAATTATGATTATGGCACTGATAGATGGCAACCTCTTAGAGTCAAATCATTTGGCTATAAGCTGGTTGGATCATCTTATAATACTAACCCCTCAGGACCCAGGCAAGTATGGGTACCTAAAATCTAATTTCCTTGATTGCAGGTTCAAGAAACAGCTGAGAGCCAAGGAACCTGGTACATGGATAGTGGATGTTCCAGACATATGACAGGAAACAAGAAAAATCTGTCAAAATTCAAGGAAGTCAGAGGTGCAAAAGTCATATTTGGAGGAAATGAAGCTCCAGGAGAAATAAGGGAAACTGGATCCATTAAGAAAAATGGATTAGAAATCACAGATGTTGCATATGTTGAAGGACTCAACTTCAACTTGCTAAGCATCAGCCAACTTTGTGACAAGGGTTATAATGTTGGATTCAACATGGGTATATGCCAAATCAAGGACACTGAATCAAATGAAGTTGTGCTTTTGCAAGGATGCAGACAAAAGAACATGTATGTGGTAGATTGGTCAACTGCAACACCAAGCACTTGTCTGCTAGCAAATAGCACAGCCGAATCTAGTTGGCTGTGGCACAAGAAGCTGAGTCACCTGAATTTCAAAACAATCAACAAGCTTGCCAGGAGCAATCTTGTAAAAGGACTTCCAGACTCAGTGTACAAGAAGGAAAGTGTATGTGATGCATGCCAGATGGGAAAGCAAATCAAATCATCATTCAAAGAAAAGACATGTCCATCTTCAACTAGAATATTGCACCTGCTACATATGGATCTATTTGGTCCAGTTGAACCAGCTAGCATAAGTGGGAAGAAATACACCTTGGTGGTAGTAGATGACTACTCAAGATATACATGGACAATATTCATGTGTAAGAAGAAAGAAACTCTGCAGAAACTACCACAACTGATGAAAAGAATCCAAAATGAGAAGAGTCAAACCATTATCAAAATAAGATCGATGGAGGAACGAGTGTGTCAATGGTATAATCACTCGATTATTGTATTGAAAATGGTATTGGTCATGAATTATCTGCAGCAAGGACTCCACAACAAAATGGAGTTGCAGAAAGAAGGAACAGAACTCTTAAAGAAGCAGCAAGGACCATGTTAGCTAAAGCAGGGCTACCTAAAAGATTTTGGGCTGAAGCAATAAACACAACATGCTATACTCAAAATAGATGCATGATAAACAGACAACTGACAAAGACTCCCTATGAGATTTGGACAGGGAGAAAGCCAAATGTTGTATATTTTAGAATATTTGGATGCAAATGCTTCATCCATAACAATGGCAAAGATAATTTAAAGGCTTTTGATGTTAAAGCTGATGAAGGTATCTTCTTGGGATACTCAGCTGAAAGCAAAGCCTATAGAGTACTCAACAAGAGGACTATGGTTACAGAAGAATCCATCCATGTGGTGTTCGATGAGCCCAATGTAAATGGAGAAGACATTGAAGAGTCAGTTGATAAGCTGAATCAACCAACCATGCAGAAGAGTCCCTATGTTGAAGCTGAAGCTGGAATTATAAACCCAGAAGAAGATGAGATAGCTGAGTCTCAAAAACAACTGGAAAATTTGCAACTAAGTGATGATGAGAGAACTGATCAAAATAACACACAACAAGGCAGACGATCAATCCGGCTAACTTACTCCAACCCGATGTAAGATGGTGAGAGACCATCCACGAAACTAGTCATTGGAGATGTAAGAGAAGGTGTCAAAACTAGATCCAGAACTCAACAAGAAGCAATGTTCACATGCTTCATCTCACAAATAGAACCAAAAGATGTGTCTCAAGCATTGGATGACACACATTGGATTCAAGCTATGCAAGAAGAGCTGAATCAGTTTGAAAGAAATAAAGTGTGGGAATTGGTTCAAAGACCTACCCATCAAAACGTTATTGGCACTAAATGGGTGTTCGAAACAAGATGAATGAGGAAGGTTACGTGGTAAGAAACAAAGCAAGATTGGTAGCCAAAGGATATTGCCAAGAAGAAGGGATAGATTTTGATGAAACATTTACTCTGTGGCAAGATTGGAAGCCATAAGGATGTTTCTTGCCTATGCGACTCACAAGAACTTTATTGTATATCAAATAGATGTAAAGAGTGCATTTCTTAATGGTTTATTGGAAGAAGAAGTGTATGTTGAACAACCTCCAGGATTTTAGCAGAAGACTCTTGGAGATAAAGTATACAAACTCAAGAAAGCTCTATATGGATTGAAACAGGCACCCGAGCATGGTATGATACATTGTCACAATTCTTGATCGAGAACGGATTCACAAAAGGCAAAGTGGACAGAACACTCTTGATTCAAGATAGGAAGAGTATCTTTTGCTTGTTCAAATATATGTGGATGACATCATCTTTGGATCCACAAACAAAGAGTTGTGTGATAAATTTTCAAATCTCATGCAAAGCAAATTCGAAATGAGCATGATGGGAGAGAGTGACATTCTTCCTTAGACTTCAAGTGAAACAATGAAGGATGGAACCTTCATAAGTCGGACAAAATACACCGAGAGATTTAATGAAGAAATTTGGTATGGAGGAGAAGTCTTACGTGAAAATACCAATGAATACCTCGGTCAAAATGGACATGGATGCATATGGCAAGCCTCAGAGATCAAACAAGATCTGAGCACTTATTGGATCATTGCTCTATCTCACAAAGAAGAAGGCCGACATCACCTTTGTTGTAGGTGTATGTGCAAGATTTCAATCTGCTCCAAAAGAAAGCCACTTGACCGAGCCAAGAGAATTTTGAGATATTTGAAAGGAAGCCAAGAAGTTGGCTTATGGTATCCAAAGGAAGGTGGATTCAAGCTAATTGGTTATTCGGACTACGACTATGCTAGATGTAGAGTTGACGGGAAGAGCACCTCAAGCACATGTCAAATGCTTAGAAATAGGATAATTTCTGATTTAGCAAGAAGCAAAAAATCAATAGCCACCTCCACAGTGACGAGAATACATAGCTACGGGCAAATTTGTTGCCTAAGTCTTATGGATGAGACAAAGAGAGAGACTATGAGGTTGAGGAAAAAGAAATTCCAATTATGTGTGATAACACAAGTGCAATTGCAATCACTCAAAATCTGTGTTGCATTCAAGAACAAAGCACATTGATGTCGGATATCACTTCATAAGGGATCATGTTGAAAAGAATGACATCACCTTGGAATATATTTCAACGATAAACAGTTGGGCGACATTTACACAAAACCATTATGTGAGTCAAGATTTGAAGAACTCAAGCATGAATTAGGGTTAATTGGTGAGTTGACACTCGAGAAGACTCAAAGAAAAGAGATGAAACATGAAAAGAGGAAAAATAGTTGAACTCGTAATTGACTAAGTGAATCACCAGTATCGGAAAGTCACCAGTTATCTTAGAGTTAGGTGACAGGTGAGTCACAAGGAGAATAGAGAGAAGAAGGATTGAATCGGCTAAGGAGTAAGGTTTGAGTCATTTATGAGCAAAGTGACAAAAACGCGGTCGTTTTTACTAAGCGGGAATGTTTTTAAGAATGATGTCGGATAATTATGACGTGTACAGTCTAAAGCTGCACACCAAGCTTATGATTGGATATAAATGTTGCTGCATTAAATGCGAGAACTTAAATGTTAATCGGCGTGCAAGATCTAAGCCGTTGATCTTGATCAAATTTCAAAAAACCACCCGCAAGTCCTTTCATAAACCATACTTAAACCATTTCGTCTGTTTCTCACTCACTTTACCCAAAACTGTTCATCTCTCTCTCGAAAGCAAAAGCAAAAATTTTCTCTCAAAACCCTATCAATCCTCATCTCAGTTTTCAAGTTTCGTTCGGTAAAACATCTCAAAATGGCCTCTACTCATGATTTTGTCAAGCTAGGAAAGCAAATCCACACCGGGTCTCTTTGTGGACTTTGATGGTATGGTTAAACAAGGGTCCGACACATCCTCGTGAAAGATTCTTTGAGAAACTGGAAAAATCTGGATTAAGACCATCTTTGACGATGGAGTTCCCAATGACCTACGTAGAAGAGGTCGCACAGTTCTACGTGAACACTGAGGTTCACGATGAGGGAAACAAGTCCTCTGTTCATGGAAAGGAGTTCACCATTACTGCCAAGGATCTGGCAGAACACTGCTTGTTGTCGGTGGAAGGAGTGCCGGAAATTTATGAAGCTGATGTTGACCTGGCTGCTGCTTGAAAGGAAGTAGCCAAGTCCGACTGTGCTGCGAAAGTGGTCTATACGGTTAATAAGAGGCTGCTGAAGGAGGACTACCACAAATTGCTAGACATCGTTGCCAAATGCATAGACATCAAATTTGGGAGCTTTGACCAGTTGTCCAAAGCAAAGTTGATCGTGATGGCTGCGATCATTGAAGAGAAGAAAGTGAACTGGCTGAGTTTGTATACAATGAGACTCTGCGAGAATGTTGGGAATAAATCCTTCAAGGAGGATGGTACATTTGGAGGTTCCCTGGGATACGGCCTGGTGATTGGCCGAATGATGGAAGTAAAGGAAGTCCCTCTTCGACATGGAAAAGCGTTCCATGTAAACAAGAGGATGTTTCGATCAAACCTCTCTGGCGCACAGAAGAGAGCCTACACTAAGAGAGGCGATCACGTGAGGGGGAATCACCGACCACGATGATACAAATTGTCTCCCCTCCCTCAAAAGAAGGTTGCTCTGCAGTACCCAGAAGATCACGCCCCTGCAAAGAAAGAAAAAGAAATGCTTCCCGCCCCTGCAGCAGTAGTCACCTCTCCCGCAGGCCGTGTCTCCTGCCCCGCAGCATGCGGGAGAAGGAATCTCAAATACCTTCTTGATGCGTCAAGAAAAGGAGAACGATAAGCCACGACGGCCAGCTCCTCGAAGAAGACGACGGCCGCCCCCGCCGCCCAGACTCGAAAGAAACCTTATCCGAACCAAGTCCCTCCGGTACAAACAAAGAGAAGAAGAAGAATCTTCAAGCGTTAGAGCTTGAGAAACCATTTGAGTCGCCCACTCACCAAAACAGATATCGGAGACTACCGGAGAAGTAGAGTCTCGAGAAATTATTGATGAAACAAACAAGTCTGTTGAAGGCAATCAAGAGAGGCAAATCAAGACACGATTGTAGTTCGACCACCGAGACATAAGAAGTAGCTAAGAAAGAAAACTCACCGTTGACGGGGTTATATCCCCTCCGCAATGCACGCAGACGGTGACGTATGGGCACCAAAGCTTGCTACCTTCTATCCCCGAGAACGAGGGACAACAAGCAAGGAGAAGATGATAGAGATGATGATGATGTGATGATCCTATCCCCACCTTATCCGGACATCCAAAATCGTCTGCGAGAGTGGAGGAAGTGGAAGTTGAGTCGATCCAGGAACGATTCCAAAGACCTAATTTTATCGAAGAAGAAGAATCTGTTGAACTTTCTTGGAGTGACCACTGTGGTCAAGCAATCGGATGAAGAAAATCGCACGGATATCTTGCGAGATCTTCAAGGACAAGGAGAAGGAGAGATAGGCGAGAGGAAGGCGAGGCTCGTGAAAAGGCCGATCTTTGTCCTTTTACTAGAACCATCAACATACACATCCTCATCTCGACATTTTCTCTCTCGGGAGTGAAGATGATGATCTGGACCTGGCCGCTATAGAAGAATTAGAGATGCACAAGCCAAGCGGGAATCTAGAGCCCTACATGAGCAAAGGATGTTGGAAGGACCGGGAGTCTTCCACATCACACCGGTGGAAGTTGATCCCATGGGAGTGGTGCGGCCATTGCCACTCTTTGTCGCCACCACTTCCCACTCATTCGGAGGAAGGTGTTAAGGAATTGGCGATGAAACCGGGATTGTGGGGACCCCGTCGAGCCAACCCCTAATGATGGTGTCTTACCACCGCCCCAACGGCTGCATACTCAATGGGAACAAAGAAGGAGTCCGGAGACGGGTGACCCCATTCAAGTCACTCACCAAAGGTGTGCCACCGAGAGGAAAACTCCCTCCACCGCAGCTGCGGCAAGGTCGGAGGATCTTTGCAGTGACTCCACAATGAATCTCGGAGGCGAAGTGGAGAAGGAACAACCACAAAATACACAAAGAAGTTGTCATCAACGAGGCTCGGATAGTTGAGACTGTCTAAGGTGAGGTGCCAATCGCTCTGCGAGACCAATGACGGCTGGCGATGCGATCGAGGCACGAGAAGGAATCGCCCGGGAGTTAACACTGGCACGGCGAAAGTGCAATCCATGGAGTTGAGACTCCGGTGGATGCCACCACGAAAGACCCCAAGGCAGTGACATCGTGGAAGGGGATGTCCAGGCCTCGCGGCGATTGAGACTCGCATGAGGTAATGAAGGCCAACGGGAGGTTGAGACTTCCCGGGTAAAGATATCGAGGCACGAGCATCCCTCCCGCCATCATTGATTCATCGAGAAAAGGAGATAAGTGCTCTTCATGACTCCCAGGATAATCCTGATGTAACTTTTCCGGATCCGAAGGTGAAGATGAAGTCGAGTCATCCCCCTGCGGATCCAAAAGACTCACCGAGGATGTTCCAACCACGAGTAAGTCGACCTCAAGACTACTCGCCAAACATTCAACTTTGATGATGAGCCACCCATGGCAATCTCGTCATCGTCCGATGACGCTTCGATAAGGCCGAGGACCGATCAACTCATTTGGAAAAACCAAATGAGACCGAAGCGAAGGCTGTTGAGAGACAATGAGGCTCGGCAAGTGGGTCGACTTCACAAGACCACGGTGAAACAGAGTCCATGCGCGGGCTCCCTAGTGCGCAGCAGTTCGACTCCACGGGGGGACTTCACGAGCACCATTTATCATTTAACAAATTCCAGTTGCCCGTGATGATACTTTTGTAGAATCATTTCCTTTCTCTCTGGAGGTACCCAACCTCCCCGAAGAATCGCCTAGAGATCGTGAGCGCTTCCCACGAGACATGACCTGTTATTCCATCGACACCATTATTCCAAATGACTATGACTTTGACGCTTTGCTTGGCGTCACCAAACAGAGACAGACAAGTTCGGGAAGTTTTCAAAGCCTTATTTGCTTTGAGATTGAAAAGATGGAGAGGCACCAGGCCTCACTGGACATGAGGTGGATAACAGACGCCACCTTACTGGCGATTTGCGGGCATAATAGTCGAGGATCCGGGAGTGGTGGCAACGGAAGAGACAATGCGTGTGGAACAAGCTCGATATTTCAGGACATTGTTCAACAAGTTGCTAGTCGGCGGGCTGAGAATGCTTGATGCAAAGACAAAATTGCAAGAGCACATCGAACAAATGCATGAATCTCACACCACGAGATAAAGCTGCTGCATGAACACAATAAGAATGAGCTCCTACACGTGGAAGAGAATATGGATCGAAAATTCGATCTTCTCATGGCCGAGATGAAGTTGGTAGCAAAAATGAATCCAACGCCACCCGCATGACGAAGTTCCGTGCGGCATACTCCGTAGCGATTGACGAGAACTCGGCTATCATCGCAGACTAGACTTCTTGCTTACTAGCTTGTTTCGTGGGTTTCTCTCTCCTTTGATGATGCCAAAAAGAGGGAAGAGGAATACCTAAAAGCGAAGGGATCGAAGGCGAGAAAGGAAGAAGCATTTGTGAAGGGAAAGACAATGATGAAGTAATAAGAGAGAAGAAAGGGAAGTCTGTTGAGGGGGAAGGTTCGAAAGATGTGACCTTGATGATTGCCAAAACCCCTCAACAAGGTCTTGTCACAAATGACCGATATTATCGGAAACTCCCGATGACTCTGCCACTCCAACACTCTGTTGTACCTATGGGTGAAAAGAGAAAGACATTGAAGCGAGGGATGAAGGAAGGGAAGGAAGGATGGATGCCCGAGTTATGGATATTCGAAACAACATGGAGGCATTCCAACGACAGAGACACCTATGCCATTTCGAATCTTTGGGGAACCGAGGCAAGATCTGTTGATGAATTCAAGACGCTCGCATTTGAAGGTTACTTCGCAAATATGTCCACGGCTCAAGCACAGGATTTGTCTTGGGAAAAAGGTCTCACACTATGTGAAGAAGGCGACAGAAAAGACTCTGCGCCCTCTCTGCTTTGTCACTCTACTAGTCACTCACCGGGAAAAAGAACACCCCAAGACAAGACACGCCCGAGGAAAGAGGAAGAAGCGGTGGAGGAAGAGAGTTTCGGACCTAGATCTCGCCCAAAAATATTGAGTATATAGATCCAGGCAAGAAAGGAGGGATCTATTGGGCTGGATTTGACGAAGTAGCCAACCTGCAAGTGGCTAAGAACAATGTTGAGCATGTGAAGAGAATTGAAGAGGAAAATAAAAGACAAACTCAGCTATGGGAGGAAGACAAGAAAGACGAGAAGAGATAAAGGCCCGAGGAAGGGCGTATGAAAAAAGAAGAAGGCGGTGAAGATGAGAAAAAGAGAAGAAGGTCGAAGATGACAGAGTGAAGAAGATGAAAGAAGGAGGTGAAGGAGATGAAGTGTTGATGTCCACCCTTCGTGTATTTTACTATGTAAATACATTTTTATGTAAGTCTTCTGTACATTGAATAAAATTGTACAATTTCTATACTTGTGGAGATATAGAACAACATGGTTACTTTAAGGTCCATTTAAGCTCTGATACATTTTCTTTTGATTCAAGCTCTGATACACTTTGTAAACAAACAACTATGTAAAGAACAAGAATGTTATGATCAATAAAAGATCGATTCTAAGCATACATTCTGTGATTCTACATTTGCCTGTATGTATCTTTGTTGTTTAATTATTGATGTATGTTTTAAGTTTTAGCATCATCAAAAAGGGGGAAATTGTTGGGAAATTATTTTGTAGATTTTGATGAATGTCATGTAAAACTTAGAATAGGAAGTTGGCACCCTTTTGTTATAAATTGCATTGTAATAGATAGGGTTGGTCGAGCTGAGTTAAGTCAGCTATGCCTGAACATGCAAGAAGACAACTGGAGACTAGAAGGAAGACTCGATGTGAGGCGGTGAGTATGGCAAAGAAGAGAAGATAGGAACTCGATTGAAGGTGCGGTGAGATGCAAACAGTGAAGTATCGATCAAGTCAACCCAAGATAGCCAAGTCTCAAGTTGAAGTGACGAAAGAGTCATCCAATGATTGGAAGGCGACTCAAGTCACCTGGGAAGGCAAGGAAATGCGGTCAAGTCGAGATAATCGAAAGAGATCCATTGCACGAAATCAAGAGAATTACTTAATTAAGTAATACCTCCATACTACCTTTCTTAAAGTGCAGTCCCGAACGTGCAAAAGGAATAAACCAATGGGAAGCACACGCACTGCGTGTCGGATCTCTGAAAAGTCAAGGATCATGTATACGAGGAAATGTCAATTCCAAGAACTCGCAAAAAAGACAAGCCAACGACCACAAGTGACTTTCAAAAACAATCTTATCTCTTCAATGGGGCGATTTTTGAAAGACCACTATAAAAGGCCGAGGAGTTTATTTGAGAAAAGGTTACCTTGACCATCCGAGAATTGAATACAAGCAAGAAAGAAACATTTGTAACCCGAAATATTCTCAAGTTATTAAACGCTCAATCCCCAAGCCTACATTACGAAGAAATCAATCCTACACTCACCGTGAAGGAAAGACGACTTCAATCGGTTGAAGAGGAAACATTTGAAGAATCAAGGGGTCTACATTCCACGAAGGATTGTAGGAAGGTTCAAGGTCGAACCAGGCTTAAGTTATTTGGAGGGCTTTGTGATCAAATCCAAGGAACTTGAAGGTCCCAAGGGTGTAAAGTGTAAGGTTTAGAAGGGGGTTGAATAAACCTTACCAAATTTTTGATTTAGTCCTTTTAAAAATTCGAGTTGATACTACACACTTGTGTCCTTGGTGGACATGACCAATTTAGTTAATCAAGAGTTAGTCTCTCAATAGACTCAATGAGCCAATTTGTTGATGGAATAACTCAAATTGTTAAGTCTAAATTAACTCAACTCGGTTTGTTTTTATTGGAAAGACTTTACACCCTTAAGTTTGGTTAAGTAGAGATTTAGAGCTTGATTTAGTACTTAGAGATTATCTAATGGATAGCAAATATGTCGTGAGAATTAAACAAATATGATGCAAGAATTAAAGTCTTTGAAATGTAAATGACACAATAAGATTTTTATAGAGGTTCGAAGATGGGGTAATTCTTCTACTCCTCTCTTCTCCAACTCATGTAGGAATCCACTAGGTATTGATCGGATACAAAGTGGTAGCAGTCCAGATACAAGTCTTGATCACACAAATGACTTGATCCTTTGGGACTCGATGCGAGACGCCTTGATCACTCACCGGCTTCTCGTGACGACTCGGCTTCTTCACAGGCGCGGTTGCCTTGCTACTACTGACCCCACTTGCTCAATCTCTTTGGATTTGATCACAAAGCCCTCCAAAAGCTCAAGACTTGGTTCGACCTTGAACCTTACTACAATCCGTCGTGGAATGTAGACCCTTGATTCTTGATAATTTCCTATTCAACTGATTGAAGTTATCTTTCCTTCACAGTGAGTGTTGGATTGATGTTCTTCGTGGTGTAGGCTTGAGGATTGAGCGTTTAATAACTTGAGAATATTTCAGTTACAATTCTAATAATTGCTTGAATGTTTGTGGGTCCGGTCTTCTCCTCTCAGAGTCATTCCTCAGCCTTTTATAGTGATCTTTCAAAAATCTGCCCGTTGAAGAGATAGGCTTATTTTTGAAAGTCACTTGTGGTCGTTGGCTTGTCTTGTTGCAGTCCTTGGAATTGCCATTTCCTTATATGAATTGTTCTTCACCTTTTCGAGTTCGACACGGTGTAGTGCTTCCCATTGGTTTATTACTTTTGCACGCTTCGGGACTAAGCACTTCGAGAAAGGTAGCATGGAGATATTACTTGTTTAGGTAATTCTCTTGATTTCTTTACAACGGATCTTTTTCGATTATCTCGCTTGACGCATTTCCTTGCTTTCCCCCAGGTGACTTAGAGTCGACTTCCAATCATTGGATGACTCTTCTCACTTCAACTTGAGACTTGGCTTTTCTTGAGTTGACTTGACGATACTCCACTCACCGCATCTCACCGCTCCTTGATAGAGTTCCGTCTTCTCTTCTTTTCCATACTCACTGTCTTGCAATGAGTCTTCCTTCTAGTCTCCGGTTGTCTTCTTGCATGTTTGGGCATAGGCGACTTAACTCGGCTTGACCAGCCTATTTATTACAATGCGATTTTACAACAAAATTGGGGTGCCAACTTCCTATTCTAAGTTTTACATGACATTCATCAAAATCTAAACAAAAAATTTCCCAACAATTTCCCCCTTTTTGATGATGCCAAAACTTAAATCATTCAAAAATGTAAATAGCAAAGATACATACTGAGATAGTGTATTCACATAGAATGTATGCGTAGAATCAATCCTTTTATTGATCATAACATTCTTGTTCTTTTACACAATCACAAGGTGTATCGAGCAAACATTTGTTTACAGAAAAAAAAAAATAAAGAATTTATAGCTTTATTGCGAAGACTTACATAGTATGTATTTACAAAGTAAAATACATGAAGGGGTGGACAAAGAACACTTCATCTCCTTCGATGTCTCCTTCTTTCATCTTGTTCAAGATCTTACTCGCTCTTCTTCTTTTTTTCTCATCGTCACCGCCTTCTTCTTCTTTTCATATGCCTTCCTGGTAGCTTCATCTCTTCTTAATCTCTCTTGTCTTTCCTCCCATAGCTGAGTTTGTCTCTTATTTTCTTCTTCTATTCTTTTCGCATACTCAAGATTACTTTTAGCCACTTGCAAATTGGCTACTTGGTCAAGACCGGCCAAGAGATCCCTCCTTTCTTGCCGGATCTACGTACTCAATGTTTTTGGGCGAGGCCTGGTCTCAAACCTCTTCCTCCACCACTTTGTTTCTTCCTCTACCTCTGGGCGTGTATTGTCTTGGGGTCTTCTTCTTTCCCGGTGAGTGACCGGCGTGACCAGCAGAGTGACTTGTCGGTAGTCTGCTGCTGTCGCCTTCTTCACATAACGTGAGACCCTTTTCCCGGTACAAGTCCCAAGCTTGAGCCATAGACATTTTTGCAAAGTATCCTTCGAGATGCGGCGTTTTAAATTCATCAACTGATCGTGGCTCGGTCCCGACATCGAGATGGCATAAGTGTCTCTCTCTTCACTGGAATGCCTCCATGTTATTTCAAGATGTTCATAACTCGGGCATCCATTCTTCCTTCCACTTCCTCCATCCCTGCTTCAATTGTCTTTCTCTTTTCACCATAGTTATAGCGAGTGTTGGAGTGGCGAGTCATTGGGAGTTTCTTCTGCGATAATGTCACCGTGACAAGACCTTGTTGGGGGTTTTGTGCAATCATCAAGGTCACATCTTTCGATCATTCCCCCTCAACGGACTTCCCTTTCTTTTGTTTTGACACTTCCTCAATTTGTCTTTCCTTTACAAATGTTTCCTCCTTTTCACTTGGATCTCTTTAGCGCTTTAAAGTATTCCTCTTCCCCATTTTTGGCATCATCAAATGAGAGAGAAACACTGAAACATACTTGGCAAGCAAGAAGTCGAGCCTGCGATAGCCGAGGATTACGCCTCGAGTCGAGCTGCGGTGTGCGTGGCACGAAAATTCGAGCGAGTAGCGTTGGACTCTCTTGAAATTAGCTTCATCTCAGCCATGAGAAGGCTGAATTTTCTATCCATGTTTTCTTCCATACGCTGGAGATCACTCTTATTTTGCTCACGCAGACTTTATCTCGGCAAAGTGTGAGCTTCATGCATGTGATCAATGTGTTCTCTCAATTTCGTTTTTGCATCGGCATTCTCGGCTCTCCATACCAGACTTGTTGAACAATGTCCTAAGTATCTAACTTGTTCCACACGCATTGTTCTTCTTTGTTGCCACCATTCCCGATCCTGACTATTATGCCTCTCAAGTCGGCGGTAAGGTTGGCATCTCTGTTGTCGATCGCATGTCCATAGAGGCCTGGTGCCTCTCCATCCGTTCAATTTCAGCAAATAATGCCTTGAACACCTCCCGAACTTCGTTGTTTCTTCATTGCGGTGATGGCCATGCGGCGTCAAAGTCATAGTCACCGAACGATGGTACCGGACGGAATGACGAGCGGAGTGCAGTGGGGAAGTGTGCGAGCTCGTTCTCGACTCTTCGGGAGGTCGGGTACCTCCAGGGAGAAAGGAAATGATTCTACAAAGGAATCATCACGACCAATTGGGATTTGTTCAATGATGAGACGTGCGCGTGAAGTTCCTTTTGGAGTCGAACTGCTGCGGCTTGAGGAGCCTGCGGTGGACTTTGTTTGGGGGTCTTTTGTGAAGTGGACCCGACTTGCCGAGCCTCACTGTCTCAATGCCTTCGTTGGTCTCATTGGTTTCTCCAATTGAGTGGATGGTCCTCGGCCTTATCGAGCGTCATCGGATGATGATGAGATTTCCATTGGTGGCTCATCATCAAAATTGAAAATTTTACGAGTAGTCTTGAGATCGACTTGCTCGTCTTTGGGAACATCCGCACCGAGTCTTTTGGATCGGTCACGGGGGATTACTCGGCTTCTTCGTCGCTTTCCGATCCCAAAAAGGTTACATCGAGGATTATCCTGGGAATCATGAAGCGCGCTTATCTCCTTTTCGGATGGATCAATGATAGTAGGAGGGATGTTCTATACTTGACTTTCTTTACCCCCGAAGTCTCAACCTCCCGTGGCCTTCATTACCTCCTACGATCTCAATCTGCAGTGGGGCCTTGACCTCCCTTTCGACAAAGGTGTCACTGTCTTAAGGTCTTCTGTGGTGGCATCCATTGGAGTCTCAACCCCATGGATTGCACTTTCATCGCCCAGTGTTAACTCCCGGGTTGTTCCTTCCTCGTGCCTCGATTGCATCGCGGCGTCATTAGCCTTCGTAGTCATTTGCCACCTCTCACCGAGACAATCTCAATCGCCCGAGCTTCGTTGATGACAACTTGTTGTGTACTTTGTGGTTGTTCCTTCTCCACTTCGCCTCCTAGATTCATCGTGGAGTCATCTGACTTTCTCTCCGACCTTGCTGCCGGTGGAGGGAGTTTCCCCCCGGTGGCGCACCACCGAGTGACTTGGAATGGGGTCACTCGTCTCCAAACTCCCGGCTTTGTATCTTGAGTGTTCAGCCATTGGGGCGGTGGTAAGACACCTTCATTAGGGGTTGGCTCAACCGGGTCCCCACTAACCCGCCATCGCCCGATTCCCTTAATTCCTTCTTCCGTGAGTGAGTTGGGAAGTGGTGGCGAATAACAACGGTGGCGATTTGTTTGAAACACTCCCATTGGATCAATTTCAGTGTGTTTTGGAGGACTCTCATGGTCCCTCCATCATGCTCTTCTCATGAAGAATTCGGATTCATGCATTGCTTGCTTGCATTTGCAACTCTTACGTGGCGGCGGCGGGGTCCAAATCCTCATCACTTCGATAGAATATCGAAGTGAGAATGTGTATGTTACGTGGTTCCGGTGAGAGGCGGATGATCTTTGGCCTTCTCTCTTGCCTCGCTTCCTCTGCCCGATCTCTCTTTCTCCTTATCCTGGAAAATGCGCAGGATATCGTGCGATTTTCTTCATCGATCTTTGAGATCACGAGAGGTTAGTCGAAGGAAGTTCGGCATTCCTCTTCTTCTTCGATAAACTCGGGCCGTTGGAACTGTTCCCTTGATCGACTAAATTTCCACTTACTCCACTCACGCACAATTTTGGATGTCCGGGTAAGGTGGGGATAGGATCATCACATCACTATCGACTCTATCGACTTCTTCTTGTGTCTCACCGCGCGGACTACGATTGTTTCTTCGATTTGCCTCTGCTAATCGCCTTGACAGACTTAGCTATTTCATCAATTATATTTGGGGACTCTACTTCTCCAAAGACTCTCCCAGATGTCTGCTCCCGATTGAGTGGGCGACTCGGCCGGTTTCTCAAGCTCGGAGTGCTTGATGATTCTTCTTCGTCTCTAGTTTGTACCGAGAGGAATTTCTGGTTCGAGAGAGTTTCTTCCGAGTCTTGGGCGGTGGGGGCGGTCTTTGGTGTTTTCTTACGAGGAGCCGGCCGTCTTGGCTTATCGATTCTCTTCTCTTTTGATGATCGGAGAAGGTATTTGAGAGTCCTTCTCGACCTTCTTTGTTGGGGCGGGACACACGGCTGGGGGTAGGGGTGACTCGGCTGCGAGGGGCGGGAGCGAGTTTGTTTTTCTTTCTTTGCGGGAGCAGCAGCCGATCTTCTTAAGCACCGCAGGGCGCAGATTTCTTCTTTGGTGGAGAGGAAACATTGTATCTTGAGGTCACCGATTCCCCCTCACTCGTGTCGGCTCTCTTGGCGTGGGCTCTCTTAGTGCGCCGAGAGAGGTTTGATCTCGAACATCTTCTTGTTTACATGGAACGCATTTCCATGTCTAAGAGGAACTCCTTTCACCTCCATCCATCGGCCAATCACCAGGCCATATCCTAGGGATCCTCCAAATGCACCATCTTCCTTGAAGGATTTGTTCCCTACATTCTCGGCGAGAGTCTGCTTTGAGACAAACTCAGCCCAATTTATTTTCTTTTCTTCAATGATCGCGGCCATTACGATCAACTTTGCTTTGTGATTTGGTCAAAGCCGCCAAATTTGATGTCTATGCATTTGGCAACTATGTCCAATAGTTTGTGGTAATCCTCCTTCAAAGAGACCTCTTGTTTGTTTGTGTAAACTATTTTATCAAGATAGTCGGGCTTGGCTATTTCCTTCCAAGCGGCGGACCAAGTTTACATCAAAGATCGTTGATTTACGATGCTCCTTCCGTCGGTAGTGGCGGTGTTGACCAAATCCTTGGCGAGAGATGGTGAACTTCTTTAAAATGAAGATGACTTTATCCCTTCATCGTGAGTCTCGGCGTTCACGTAGAAGCGTGCGACCTCCTCCACATAGGTCATCGGATATTCCAACGTCGAAACGATTTCACCCGGGCGTTTCCAATTTCTCGGCAATTTTCTTCACTAAGGTGTCGTCGGACCCCTGTTTCACCATGCTTGAAATCCACAAAGAGACCGGTGTGGATTTGCTTTCCTAACTTGACAAAATCATAGGTTGGTGCCATTTTTCGGATTTCACCGAAGAAAACTTAGAGGTTGATTTGAAGATAGATAGGGTTTTGAGAGAGTTTTGCCTTTGCTTACGAAAGAAATGAACGGTTTTGGTAATATGAGAGAGAGAAGAAGGAAAGCTTAAGTATGGTTTATGAAAAGACGCGTGCGGGTGGTTTTGAAATGTGATCGAAATCGACGGCTTAGATTTTGCACGCCGATGTAGCATTTAATGTCTCGTTTTTAATGCGGCAAAGATTTATATCCAATCATAAGCTTGGTGTGCGGCTTTTGCACATGCGCGTCATAATTATCTTTGACGTAGTTCTTAAAAACATTCCCGCTTAGTCAAAACGATTTGCGTTTTTGTCACTTTGTTCATAAATGACTCGGCTTTTACCCTTAGTTTGGTTTAACTCTTCTTCTCACGTTCTCTTTGTGACTCAAATTTGTCACCGACTTGGTATAGTTGTTTTTCGATACAACCGATTTACTTAGTCAAGTTTTGTGAGTTCGACTCTTTTTCCCTTTTTGTGTTCCATTTCTTTTCTTTGATTCTTCTGAGTGTCACTCACTCAATTAACCCTAACTCATGCTTGAGTTCTTCAAATCTTGACTCACATAATGGTTTTGTGAAAATGTCGGCCAATTGTTTATCGGTTGAGATATATTCCAAGATGATGTCCTTCTTTTCAACATGATCTCTTATGAAGTGATATCGACATCGATATGCTTTGTTCTTGAGTGCAACATAGTATTTTGAGTGATTGCAATTGCACTTGTGTTATCACACATGATTGGAATTTCTTTTTCCTCAACTTCATAGTCTCTCATCTCTTTGTCTCATCCATAGGATTTGGGCACAACAAACCGACTATGTATTCTCCGGTAGAGGTGGCTATTGAATTTTGCTTCTTGCTAAACCAGGAAATCGACTGTTTCCTAGCATTTGACATGTGCCTGAGGTGCTCTTCCTGTTAACTCTGCATCCAATAGTCGAGTCCGAATAGCCAATTAGCTTGAATCCACCTTCCTTTGGATACCATAAGCCAACTTCTTGGCTTCCTTTCAAGTATCTCAATATTCTCTTAGCTGCTTTGTCATATGGCTCTCTTTTGGAGCGATTGAAATCTTGCACATACACCTACAACAAAGGTGATGTCCGGCCTGCTTCTTTGTGAGATATAGAGTAATGATCCAATAAGTGCTCAGTATCTTGTTTGATCTACAGCTTGCCATCCGCATCCATGTCCATTTTGGTGATGTATTCATTGGTATTTTCACGAAGACTTCTCTCCATACCAAATTTCTTCATTAAATCTCGGTGTATTTTGTTTGACTTATGAAGGTTCCATCCTTTAGTTGTTTCACTTGCGATCGAGGAAGAATGTCGGCTCTCACATCATGCTCATTTCAAATTTACTTTGCATGAGGTTTGAAAATTTTCACATAGCTCTTTGTTTGTGGATCCAAAAATGATGTCATCCACATATATTTGAACAAGCGATATACTCTTCTTGTCTTGAATTAAAGAAAAGTGTTCTATCTACTTTTCCTTTTGTGAATCCATTCTCGATTAGGAATTGTGACAAGGTATCATACCATGCTCGGGTGCTGTTTCAATCCACACGAGCTTTCTTGAGTTTGTATACCTTATCTCCAAGAGTCTTCTGCTCAAATCCTAGAGGTTGTTCAACATACACTTCTTCTTCCAATAAACCATTTAGGAATGCGCTTTTTACATCCATCGATATACATAAATTTCTTGTGAGTGCATAGGCAAGAAACATCCTTATAGCTTCCAATCTTGCTACGAGGAGCAAATGTTTCATCAAAATCTATTCCTTCTTCTTGGCAATATCCTTTGGCTACTAGTCTTGCTTTGTTTCTTACCACGAACCTTCCTCGTTCATCTTGTTTACGAACACCCATTTAGTACCAATAACGTTTTGATGGGTGGGTCTTTGAACTAATTCCCATACTTTATTTCTTTCAAACCGATTCACTCTTCTTGCATAGCTTGAATCCAATGTGTGTCATCCAATGCTTGTAACACATCTTTGGGCTCTATTTGCGAGATAAAGCATGTGAACATAGCTTTTGTTGAGTTACGGATCTTGTTTTGACACCTTCTCTTATATCTCCAATGACAAGTTACGTGGATGGTCTCTCGGCCATCTTACATCGAGTTGGAGTAAGTTGGCTGGATTGATCGTCTAGCATTGTGTTGCTTTGATCGCTCTCTCGTAGTCACTTAGCCGCAAATTTTCCAAATTGTTTTTGAGATTCACTATCTCATCTTCTTCGAGTTTATAATTCCGGCTTGGCTTGACATAGGGACTCTTACGTATGGTTGGATGATTCACTTATCGGTGACTCTTCAATGTCTACTCCATTTACATTTGGCTCATCGAATACCACATGAAAGGATTCTTCGCAACCATAGTCCTTTTGTTGAGTACTCAGAGGCTTTGCTTTCACCGAGAGTATCCCAAGAAGATACCTTCATCGACTTTAGCATCGAAGGCCTTTAGATTGTCTTTGCCATTGTTGTGGATGAAGCATTTACATCCAAATATTCTAAAATATGCAACATTTGGTTTTCTTCTAGTCCAAATCTCATAGGAGTCTTTGTCACCGTGTCTGTTTATCATATACATCTGTTTTGAGTGTAGCAAGTTGTGTTGATTGCTTGACCCAAAATCTTTTTGGTAACCCCGCTTGACTAACATGGTCCTTCTTTGCTTCTTTGAGAGTTCTATTCCTTCTTTCTCGCAACTCCATTCTCATTGTGGAGTTCTTGCTTTGCAGATAGTTCATGACCAATACCATTTTCAATACAATCTTGAGTTATTATTCCATTGACAAACTCGGTTCCTCCTCTCGATCTTATTTTGATAATGGTTTGGCTCTTCTCATTTTGAATCCTCTTCATCACCGTGGTAGTTTCGTAGAGTTTCTTTCTTCTTACACATGAATATTGTCCATGTATATCTTGAGTAGTCATCTACTACCACCAAGGTGTATTTCTTTCCACTTATTCTAAATGGTTCCACTTTGGGCCAAATAGATCCATATGTAGCGGATGTAATATTCTTGTTGAAGATGGGCATGTCTTTTCTTTGAATGATGATTTGATTTGTTTTCCCTTCGACATCGTCACATATACTCTCCTTTCTCGTATATTGAGTCCTGGAAGTCCTTCCACAAGACTACTTACGGCAAGCTTGTTAATCGTTTTGAAATTCGGGTGACTCGGCTTTTTGTGCCACACCAACTTGATTCAAATTTGTGCTTTTGCTAGTAGACAGTCTTTGGGTGTAGCGGTTGACCAATCTACTACATACATGTTCTTTTGTATGCGCATCCTTGCAACACAACTTCATTCGATTCACCTCCTTGATTTGGCATATACCCATGTTAAATCCAACATTATAGCCCTTGTCACGAGTTGGTCGATGCTTAGCAAGTTGAAGTTGAGTCCTTCAACATATGCAACATCTGTGATTTCTAATCCATTCCTCTTGATGGATCCAATGCCTCTTATTTCACCTGGAGCTTCATTTTCTCCAAATATGACTTTTGCTCCTTTAACTTTCTTGAATTTTGACATTTTTTCTTATTTCTGTCATATGTCCGGAATGACCACTATCCATATACCAGGTTCCTTGGCACTCACTTTCCTTGAACCCGCAATCAAGGAAATTAAGTTTTAGGTACCCATACTTGTGCGGGTCCCGAGGGGTTAGAATTGTAAGATGATCCAACCAACTTATAGCCAAATGGTTTGACTCTAAGGGGTTGCCATCTATCGATGCCATAATCATAATTAATCTTGGCAAATTGCTTGGGGATTCTAGGTTCATACAAATTGTCTCTTTTGTCTGTATGCATGTATATGTGTTTTGGCAATCGCCTTCTTTGGGTAATTGTGGTGTCTCCGAGTGTAGTGCCTAGGTGCATATGTGTCTTTGATGAAAGCTCTTATACTTTTGGAATGGCCTTTCTTTGAGTTCTAGGCCTTTGCCATTTGGGCTTATATTCCATAAGTCTATCTTTGATAGTTCACATCATTCCAATCACTTGGCTTGGATATTTTCTACCATTCCCATCATATGTATTTCTTTTATAGATTTTCCTGGGGTTTTGGTAGCTCTGCTTTTGCTTTACTGAGTATTTTCTCGTTTGGAGTTTCTTTGAGAACTCGATGAATCTTTTCTCGCTTGTCCTTTCAAATAACTCAACTCGGCCGCTTTCCTTTTCCTTTATAACCAAGGCCGTTTGCTTGTAATTGTGCTTTGGAGTGAATGTGTGTGCAACATTTAGAGTTTTGGATTTTTAGACTCTTCATTGCTTGAAGATCCTTTTTCCAAAATTACTTTTGAAGTTTGACATATCACGAGAGGAGTTAAATCCTAGGCATGTCTTGTCTCCACATTCTCTTTGACTCATAATAAGATCATCCAATGATTTAGATGCCTTAGTGAATGAGGCAATAACATTTTTGAGGTCATTCTCCCTCTTTTCTATGGCGGCAATTTACGCTTATTAGCTTGGCTTTTTCGGCCTTTAAACTTTCATTCTCATCGGCTATTTGACTTAGAGTACTCGGCTCCTTAGTCACCGAGAGTTTAACTCTTGAGTAGGCTGTTTTCCTCATTTAGTAGTGTGTGTGAGGATTTAATGTGTTCAAAATCTTTCATCATTTTGCCTAATGAGTCATAAAGATCGATGGGTGATGAGGGGTGTGTGTCACGATCACTATCACTAGAATCGAGTTTGATGAGTTGGAGTTTACCTCATCTTCTTGGTCGCTTGATCTTGTTCCTTGGCCATCAAACGGATCGGGGGCTTCTTCTTCGAGTCACTTGAGTAGTCGCTTCATCATTGCTCTCACAATCACCGTGTCTTTTGACTCGGATTTTCTCGCACCAACATTGCCTTTTTCTTTTCTTGTCTTCTTTCTCTCAAGACCTTTCTTTCTTCTTCATTCCCCGTATTTGTCGACTACGAGGATATGGGCGATCAATGGCATAGTGACCTGGTTGCCTACGGTTCAAAGATAGATATTCAACCTTTTGATCAGCTCTTTCCATTCTTGGATTGTCACCCTTTGATATTCAGCTTTTTGATGATCTGTTCTCTTGGTTGGCCTATCTTCCCTTGATTTGGAGGGAGCCGAGTGTCTTCGGAGGATTCGCCCTTGCCTCTCTTGTAGTTCTTATTGAAAAACTTGTTGAACCTTTTTTACTAGTAGGGCTATTTCTTCCGGGTCAATGACTTCTTTGACCTCGGCTCTCTTCCCATCTTTAACAATTAGAGCAACTGTTTTGGGTGCACAAATTGTCTCTTCCTCGGTCTTTTTCTTCTCGGCTCAAACTCGTAGGCTTTGAGGTCCGAGAATAGTTCATGGTTGGATGTATTTGATAGGTCCATGGAATGTCTTAGTGCCATGACTTTCATTTCCCATTCATCCGGAAGACTTTTTAGGATCTTCATACACATTTCCTTCGTGTATATTCCTTTCCAAGTGCGATAGCTCGTTGGTGATTTACGTGAACCGAGCATCCAGTTGATCCAGGTTTTCTCCCGAGATCATTTTGAAGTTCTCAAATTTAATGTACGGCCACCGTGAATTTGTTTTCTTTGATTTGCTATGAGCCTTCACAAATCAATGTTAGCTTGTCCCAGATTTCTTTATCCGTTTTGCATGATTTGACTTTATTGAACATGGCTTTGTCCAAGGTTTTGTAAAGGATGTCCTTGGCTACATTGTCCAGGTTGTATCTTTTTCTCATCATTTGTCCATTCGATTCTTGGTTTTTCAACCATGGCCGTGCAGGGAGCAACATCCTCTTCACCTTCACTCTGACTCTTCTTACATTGTGTTCACCTTTAAGATTTGCAGTGGCCCATCCTCTATCACTATCCACATCTCATCATGTAATGTTGATAGATGAGCCTACATACACGAATTTTCCAATCATCAAATTCTTCAATTGTGAACATAGGGATGCGTGTCAAATTTGCTTCCTTGATAATAAATTTTAATGATAAAAAGAGTTTTGAAAGTTTAAGTACTAAAGCGAGACTTTGAAAAGTTTGGAGATCTAGTTCAAGAAACGGTCACGGAAGGCTCAATGAACCAACCGCTCCGATACCACTTGAAGGTCCCAAGGGGTGTAAGTGTAAGGTTTAGAAGGGGGTTGAATAAACCTTACCAAATTTTTGATTTAGTCCTTTTAAAAATTCAGAGTTGATACTACACATTGTGCCCTTGGTGATGACCAATTTAGTTAATCAAGAGAGTTAGTCTCTCAACGGACTCAACCGAGTTTGTTGATGGAATAACTCAAATTGTTAAGTCTAAATTAACTCAATTGTGGTTTGTTTTTCATTGGAAGACTTAACACCCTTAAGTTTGGTTAAGTAGATATTTAGAGCTTGATTTAGTACTTAGAGATTATCTAATGGATAGCAAATATGTCACAGTGAATTAAACAAATATGATGCAAGAATTAAAGTGATGAAATGTAAATGACACAAAGATTTTTATAGAGGTTCAAGATGTGGTAATTCTTCTACTCCTCTCTTCTCCAACTCCTGGAGGAATCCACTAGGTATTGATCAAGATACAAAGTGGTAACAATCCGTCTACAAGTCTTGATCACACAAATGACTTGATCCTTTGGGACTCGATCCGAGACGCCTTGATCACTCACCAAGGCTTCTCGTGCGACTCGGCTTTTCACAGGCGGTGCCTTTGCTACTACAGCCCACTTGCTCAAGCTCTTTGGATTTGATCACGAAGCCCTCCAAAAGCTCAAGACTTGGTTCGACCTTGAACCTTCCTACAATCCTTCGTGGAATGTAGACCCTTGATTCTTGATAATTCTCTTCAACCGATTGAAGTTATCTTTCCTTCACAGTGAGTGTTGGATTGATGTTCTTCGTAGTGTAGGCTTGAGGATTGAGCGTTTAATAACTTGAGAATATTTCAGTTCTGATTCTAATAATTTCTTGAATGTTTGTGGTTACGGTCTTCTCCTCTCGTAGTCATTCCTCGGCCTTTTATAGTGATCTTTCAAAAATCTGCCGTTGAAGAGATAGGCTTATTTTTGAAAGTCACTTGTGGTCGTTGGCTTGTCTTGTTGCGATCCTTGGAATTGCCATTTTCTCGTATGAATTGTTCTTCACCTTTTCGAGTTCGACACGGTGTAGTGCTTCCCATTGGTTTATTCATTTTGCACGCTTAAGGGGCGAGCACTTGAGAAAGGTAGCATGGAGATATTACTTGTTTAGGTAATTCTCTTGATTTACGTAACGGATCTTTTTCGATTATCTCGACTTGACCGCATTTCCTTGCTTTCCCCAAGTGACTTAGAGTCGACTTCCAATCATTGGATGACTCTTCTATCACTTCAACTTGAGACTTGGCTTTTCTTGAGTTGACTTGATCGATACTCCACTCACCGCATCTCACCGCTCCTTGATAAATTCCGTCTTCTCTTCTTTGCCATACTCACTGTCTTGCGCAATGAGTCTTCCTTCTAGTCTCCGGTTGTCTTCTTGCATGTTTGGGCATAGGCGACTTAACTCGGCTTGACCCAAATTTCTATTTATTACAATGCGATTTACAACAAAAATTGGGGTGCCAACTTCCTATTCTAAGTTTTACATGGCATTCAATAAAATCTAAACAATAAATTTCCCAATGAGAACTTGAGCAAGTGGGTTGTAGTAGCAAAGCAAACGCCTGTGAAGAAAGAAGCTGAGTCGTATGAGAACCCGGTTGTGTGACCAAGGCATCTCCAGGCATCGAGTCCCAAAGGATCAAGTCACCAGTGTGATCAAGACTTGTATCTCGGATCAACCACTCTGTATATTGATCAATACTTGTGGATTCCTCCAAGAGTTGGAGAAGAGAGGAGTAGAAGAATTACCCCATCTTCGAACCTCTATAAAAACTTATTGTGTCATTTACATTTCAAAGACTTTAATTTCTCGCATATTACATTTATATCTGCTGATAAATTTGCTATCCAATTGATAATCAACAAAGTGCTAAAACCAAGTATTGAAACAAACTTAAATCAAAATCAAGGGTGTTAAATCTTCCGCTAAAAACATATCACAGTCAAGTTAAGTCTTTAGTCAAAACAGCTGAGTTATTCTATCAACAGCTCAGTCGAGTGGCTAACTCCGCTGATTAACTAACTTAGCTGTCCATCAAGGACTTAGTTGTGTAGTATTAACTCTGAATATTTAAAAGGACTAAATTTGAAAAGTTGGTAAGGTTTATTCAACCCCCCCCCTTCTAAACCTTACACTCATACCCCTTGGGACCTACAGGAGAACATCTCAAAAAATAATTTACGCTCTTCTAACAGGCGTAAATATTTCATCCTTAGTCGAGCTACACACATGTTAATCAACCCATCTATATTGCACTTCACCTTCCGAAACCACATGTTTCAAATTGTTTTGCATCTAGACAGAAGATTAACAAGCTCTTAGACTTTATTCTTAGTCATTCGACTCATCTTTTCCTTCGCAACAACTATCCACTTAGGCCATCAAGTGAAGTCACATGTTCTATCGACTCATCAACACCCACAAAAGTAATTGTGAAGGATACCCACTCAATCTCATATAGATGATGGGGAATATTTCATATTCACTCCTTTTACTCGTGGAATTTGAGAATCCTTTGCGTGTGAGACACTAGCTCCCACTGACTTAGTGTCGCTCCCACTATCCCAGCGATTACTAGATGAGTACAAAATACAACCTCCTCGCTAGAGAAATGAGTGCCTCCTAAGGATCTTGCAACTCGCATAGTTTCAAGATTTCTTATGACTTCACATGTGCTCAATAAATCCCTTTGAAGGGAAACCTAAATCGTGCGACTTGATTCTCCACTTGAGGACACATATTCTCGAACTTACATAGGCATAAACCCACTAATTTGGGCTTGTTACCAAACTAAAGCTCATACAGGGTTGAAGAATCATTTGTAGACACATATTTTATGATGTAGGCAGCAACAAAAAACACAACTCAATTTGCGCCATCATAAATCTAACCATTTTGGAGTGATTGTCCCTTCTTCGCGAGCTCATATAGCTGCAAAGTATTTAGAACCATCATTCAACTTGCAACTTTATTTCCTTCAACTGTCCAAACTAATTAGACACACTATCTTTGCTCCCTATTAGCACATCTCCATTTGTTAAGAATCCCTCAAAGCAATTTGGCGCTTCTAACTGATGAGAGTGAGAATGTACTAACTTATAGTGTAAATAGCAATGAAAGAAAATATAATGCGTTAATTTGTGTCTCCCACTTATAAGTCTGCACTCAATTCAGTGGACTTAGCTTTATAGGAAAAATAGCCATCTTACATTCTTCCAGCAAGCTTATCCGCTGGAAAAATAATTATGCAGAGGGAGATTGACATTAGCGAGTTAGACAATAAAGCCTCCTCGAGCTAATACAGTCGTCCTCCTAACCTCACATTCCACAATATCTTTAGAAGATCTAAAAAGAAATAATATCTAAAGCCAAGCATCACAAAAAAAAAAGATAGACAAGTCTTCTCACTCAACAAATATCTTACAAGTGCATTTATCCGAGGAAGACTATATCGATACATCAAGTTGCTCACACCAACTGTTGAGCTTGAGGTGACTCTTTTTAGCCTCCTCTTGTGCGCTCTATAGCTGCACAATCCAATAATAGTCATGCACATTTGCTGGATCTCAAAACCACATGCTAAGTCAACCAATATCTACAATCCACCCATGGAGAGAGCAAATAATTAGTCAAACTTCATCTCAGTACAATTACGAGCGAAGTTACCAATCTCATAAGTGCACTTAATAATTGTTGATACTTAATTGCCTCATCCAATAAGGTGACACGACTTATTGTCACTTTATGGATCAATCTATAGTTTTAGTTTTAGCTTTTGCTCTTGTCAAGATTCATTATGCTTGTTCCAATATTCACCCGAGTTGGTTTATATCGATCAGCACAAGCGACAAGTACACTCACTTGTGTATTTCTCAACCTTTTATAATCAGCCTCTAGATAGGCGATTTTCATTAATAATACACACAAGTAACTAACATCCTTAATTCAACTCAAATAGCGAATTTGGATAACTACAGTTTTTACTTAGGAATAAGCTCATATTCCAAAAATAGAGCTTAAACTCTTCTATTAAATTTGCAGCTTAAATAAATTAGAGCGCAAAATTAATTCTTGATCCATAAGTATATCATCGGCATCTCAACTGCGATTATTTTGGGTAATTAAGTTCTTATATTTGCGGCTTGAACAAATTAAGCGCGAATACTTTCTTTAATCCATAAAAATATTGTTTGCGTCTAAGTCGCGACAATACCAGATACTTTGTCTATTTTCATGCTAAATTGGCTAAACTAAAGTTGGGGAGTTTGGTCTAAAAACACATTTCAATAATTTGCGCAAACAATTAGGTACTGATCTAAAAATCTTATTCTGGATCCAAGTAATATTTATTATTTTCTTCAATTCAGTGAGATCAAAAATTTGCCACCAAGACTAGTAATCATCTCCCACCAAATTGAAGATCATAATAAAAATTACTGATTCATGAATAAAATTATCAAAGTCCATAAATATATCATGCATGCATCCAAAAAAATAAATATATATAGCCCCCATGGGCGACATTGACATATAGTGCATCATGTGAAGGTAATTAAGACATATGGTGGTAATACAAAAAATATCCTCGTAAAATTGATGTTACATAGCCTCCAAAAATCGGTCCAATAAATATATGCCTCGAAAAAAATAAAAAAATACATATTTTCAAGGCCTACTACATCAATCTAGAAAAAGTAAAAAATATAAATGAGGATACCAAATTACCACCATTGTCAAAAAATTAACTCCTACAAATAATATTAATATAAAATAGTAAACATTTAAATACATGAGCACCCATATGTCAATGTCCATCATTCCCAACATATGATAATTCATATCATATCAGCAAAATAAATTGCAGCACAAAAAAAATTACATCACATAAGCAATTAATAAAGCATGCAACTCAAAAATTAAAAATTCACATAGAATATTTTTGCTTGCAACTCAATGCGCAATATATATATATATATATATAGGGGAGGGTTATATAGGAGCCCCTATTATTATGAGTACGTAGGACTGCATCCAAGCCACAAATATATTGATTTCAATGGCCGAGATTAATCCTGCTTAATGATGATAAATTATTCGAAAAAGTCAATAGGAGGGTAAATCAGTCCATATAATAATAAGTTGTGTTAGCTAAATCTAGTAAATCCCACTAAAATAGGATGAGTTACCATCAAATTTGCAATCACAATCCACTAAATTTGTTATTGAAAAAATCGTCCAGGCCATATCATCTTCTCCACCGTGTTTCTGCAACTCAAATCTTCCTCCATACTCTGCAAAACTCGACATTTGCAGAGCTCAAGCAAGAAAAAAAATGGATGACACCTATGAGGAATGCTTCAACACTAATGAAGAACAAGGTTACACTTTTTCTTGTCTTCCAAATTGTTTATATTGTCCATTTTTTACTGAATCAATTTAAAATTTGATTCGTAATTTTTCCTAAATCAATCATTTCATTTTTTTTTTGTAATTGTTATCCAGAAATATGCTTATTCGTGTCTATAATATTGCTTATGTGTGCCAAATAATATGTTTATAAATATGAACTTACTTGGTAGTCAAGAAAATTTTCAATTCTTCATCATCCCAATTTTTTTTTATGTTTAACCAGTGAGTTGCTTATTCGTGATCACAATTATGCTTTCACTTGCCTACGAATGTGCTTGTAAGTATCAACATACTTTCGAATGCAGAAAAATTCAATTCCTCATCCGCGTTTTTTTTTCATATTTACCCAGCAAGTTGCTTGTTCGTATCCATAATATTGTTTATTGATGAATATGAATATGTTTATCATTATGAACATATTGCTAAAGCATGAAATGCAATTCTTCGTCCCTCGTTTTTTTCTTTAAACAACATATATGTTATGATCGTAAATGCATTTTTTCGGTGTTATAAACTATCAGGTTAATTGGTCATTGTTTTATCGTCATATATAGGTTGTATCTATTGAAATTATTTGATTACAACTCCGCTTGTCCGACCAAGATTTGCTTATGTATGACTATACAATTGCTTATACTCGTTTACCATTATGCTAATGTGTTTTCAAAATCTTGCTTAATTATTTCTTTTTGTTGAAACAGTTGTAATTGCAAGTGTTCTGCAATAGCAGATTGAAATAACAACAGATTCATCTCCGAATTGGATACCAGACTGTGACGAACATATGACTCCAAAAGAAGGGATGAATTTTGCTAACAGTATAACATACCATGAGATACATGCTTACAAGTCCATTCAATTACATTTACAAAGCATTTGAATCACGCTTACAAAAACATTTGAATAGTGCTAGAAGTATATGATACTTGATAAGTTATAATATTTGAAATAGTGCTTACAAGTCAATTGACTTCTGCTTACAAAGTATTTGAATTATGCTTACGAAATATTTGAATACTGCTAAAAAAAGTATAAAGATGCTTGAAAAGATAAAACATTTGAATATTGCTTACAATGCAGTTGATTTCTGCTTACAATAGAGTTGAATTCTGCATACAGACTAATTGAATTCTGCTTACATAAGCAACTGAATTCTGCTTTGAGGAAAGTATAACAACCATGAACTAACACTCAACAATTATCAAAAAACATTCAAACATCACTATAAGGTACTTCAAAAGACCAAACAAATTTACCGTGTCTGAAAAACACTACAGTAACCAATACTTATATCAAAAAAAGTGCGAAGCAACAAAACGTTTCGGATTGATCTTATTTCATTTTGGCAAACTCCTTCACCCGTCCCAATACCGCCTCCCTCAGCTCATTCATTGTATCCAGACATATTGCAGCTGCACACTTTCTATGCATCATAAATAGTTGCGCCTCATCGTTTTTTCGGAGTCCGCTATCCCAGTTTTTGAGCCCACCTCTCATATAGGTCTCCATATGGCGCATTGCGAAAATACCGCAATCAACTTTGTTATTCTTGTCCCTCCAAGGCATGCACAAATAATAAATACAGTAAGGAACAAAAACACAACCAATCCCAGTATTTTTTTTTCACATACCTGAATATACATAAGCATGATATAAAACATAGATAAGCAATGTTTTTGCCTCATTAAAGCATTCACCAAAATACTTGAATTTTTTGCACAGACTTCATTTTTCCAAATAATAAAGACAGTAAGAATAAAAAACAAACCCATTCCCAGTATTTCGCATATACTTGAATATTCATAAGCATAATATATCACAAGGATAAGCAATGTTTTGCCTCATTAAAGCAGTCACCAACTACATGTAAAAACAGATGTGAGCATACTTATTGACAACAATAACCAATTTTTTGCCACATTAAAACAATCTCCCAATACTTCTGGGAAAAGTGGGAAATACTAATTGCCACTCTCCCCTCCCATTTGACACAATAACCTAAATTTGGTGTCAACAACCATGTGCAATTTTGACGAATATCATAAGCAATTTCCATAACAGTCATAAGCAATTTTATCAACAACAATATGCAATTTTAACGAATATCCAACAAATTTGTTACCTGCTTGAATAAAAAAAAAGCAACGAAGAAGAAAGAAATAAATTTGGTGTCTGCTCGAATAGGGATTATACAACAAATTTGGGGGTTCCCGGACCGCTACTTCTGAAGAAATTTCAAGACGCCCTAAAAACCAACAAACCGTATCATCTGGATCAACACCTTACAACAGTACGCAAGGATGTGGCAGCGGACATGTGCGGGAAGGAGGGCTCCGACGGGGAGGGGCTGTCAGTTGCATGAGCCTTAATCAACGGAAGAAATTTCCATGGGATTCCGTAGAAGTTGTTGGAACGAGCAGTGGTGAGAGAATGACCATTCCCGTGGCCGCTGCTGTTGTCTGCAATCTTGCCATCGCCGGAGAAGAAGGTGTCGGTGGCGACAGATTTTTATGTGATATGATGAATGAAGGACTGGTGGAGAGAGATTACCGAGAGGGAGGGAGTTTGAGAGAGAGCGTAGAAGATTTGAGAGAGAATCACGTTCCCTTAATTCTAGGAATGTGAAAAGTCACTACCAAATATAACTCTCTCCCTAATAACTGATATAAAGTTGGATTTACCAAAAAGTCATTTTCTTCAATAAATTAATCTTTAAAAAAGGACAAAAACTGATTAATCTAGACCGTTTAAAAAATAAGTCAACGTTCCAGATTTGGTCTCACATAGGATATGTGGACTCACCTGATCCAAATCCTATATATATATATATATATATATATTACGCACCTTATGCGGAAAAAATTTTCCATGCACCAATGTGCAAAAATAATTTTTCCATACATCACAATGCACAAAAAAATATATTAATTTGTTGTAAGCATCTTAATGCGCAAAAATAATTTTCTTTCATGCAACTAATGCGAAAGAAAAAAATATCATTGCTCCATATGTGCAAAAAATAATTATTCATGCATCATATTGCACAAATAATGATTTTGCAAGCATTCTCATGCGCAAAAATAATTTTTGCAAGCACTAAATTGCGCAAAATATTTTTACATGTATTAATATTATAAAAAATAAATAATGCACAAAAAATAATTTTGCAAGCGTCCCAACGCGCAAAAAATAATTTCTATCCAGTTTCAACATAAATAGACAACAAGCTGGGATAATAACAAGAAATCATCTTGGTCTAGTGGTGATCATGCATAAAGATATAATAAAAGGTCTTGGGTTCTGATCCATGCTAGACCAACAATACAACACTATTTTTTTGTAATAAAGGGATACACCACTAGGCACTACTCAGCGCCACATCATTGCCCGTATGGCGTCCAAGCAGATGCCATGTTGCCTGCTCGTGTGGCAGCCATCGCGCCACTTGGCGGCATGACTCAATACCATGTCAGCGCTCATGGCCCACAAACCAGCGCCATGTCAGCGTCACCACAATCGCCACAACGCGTGCAATATCAGGGTTGCTTTGTAAAATTAGATGCCACGCCAGCATACATCGGCTGCCCACGCGCCGAAAAAGAAATTTGCAAACAGTTTGTTGGGCAAACTCTTAGGGCACGATTCCCAATGAGAAGTTTGCAACTAGAATTGGATCGTCCGTCCAGAACAAGGAAAATTTGCAAATTTGCAAACTCCCAATTAACAACAAAATCGAAAGCCCTACCTGATTTCTTGGTCGACCATTTTAATTTCCATCTCTCTCCTTTTCTTCTTTATAATTTTCTTAATTTTTAACTCTCTAGATGATTAGATCTGTGTGGGGGGAGGGGGTTGTGAGACTATATGTCATGTGCGTGTGCGTGGATCTGTGTTTGTGTATCTGTGTGTGGGTTTGTATTGTGTATTTGTGTGTGTGAGTTTGTGAGGGTGCGTGGGTCTGTCTTCATGTGTGTAAAAGGGTGTGGTAGATTTGTGTTTTATAGTTCTGTGTACATGGTTGTGTGTTTTATATTGTGGGTGCTTGTATGTTAGACTAATTTAATATATGTTGACGTGCGTTTTGGTCAACAAGCAAAAGTATACAACAATGCAACACGTGGGAATGTAAATAAATTCGAATTTGGGGCTAATTCTGCCTTTTTATATAATGACCGAGCTGAAAGCTCCTGGTCGGTTTCCTTTTACAGTGGTGATTTTACAAGCGTTTTTCTCTAATATTTTTCTCTTGTCTTTTTTCTCATAAATGAGGCCTATTAATACCCATCTCATTAGTGGGTTTTTAATAATCACTATTACACTTAGCACTAAAATAATCTTGAAGGGACACATGTCCTTCTCTGAGCATGCATGTTGGTCAAGTATTTGCCACTTGTTAACTCATCTTGATATTATGTTGACAAGTGGCAGCTTCTTGTGCTAATGGAGCACTAAGTTCGACTGGATGGTTATCTTTTAAATCTCCCGCCATAAATTTCCCGCCAGGATTGGGCTCGGGGGGCCGAGCTTAATCCGTGATGATGTCATCAGGTCGGCCATCGATGTCACCGGCTCAGATCGTGCTGCCCTGTGGGTCCCACATACACATGTGCTGAAAGTCCACGTGGACTAATTTGCTTCCAGCTCAGCTCGGGTGTCATCAATGGCCCCCAAGTTTAATTAGAGGAAGAATTCTGAAGTCGGATTTAAACTTTAATGCTAGTCATGAACTTTTAATGGGGAAGAGGAAACCTCAAAAGTCACCCTTCCCTGACATCTGTTGATTAGCAGTTAATGCTTGAAGCGGATTAATTGTAGTATCATGATGGCGGACATGTGGCGGCTTTTGGTTGGGCCAACCCTATGCAGGAACCGAAGAGGTGGAATAGCTTTGGCAGCGGTTCGTGGGGATGTGACGTTTCTGACAATTTTTTGAAATTGAAAGTACACGTCTTTTGAGTTGGTGTCCCATTTTTCGAGGGAACTTAACCTATAAATACCCCTTTCACTTTCCATTCTACACATTTGTATTCATAATCCTCCGAGCAGCCCTTCTTGAGAGCGAGCAGAAATTTCAGGTCGGTCTTTGGAGTTCAGAGACTCCAGAATTTCTTAGGTATTTTTTCCAAAACCCTCTCTCACTTCTTTGCTTCAAACACATGTCTTCTTTCAAAGATAGTCGGAGTCGTAGCTATAGTGTTGGGGTTGAAATCGAAGATTCTCCTTCTGATCCCTCTGTTTCTTTTTCTCCAGTTTGAAGAACTTCACCTCACAGCCTCAGTGTAGTTGATATTTTGAGTTCAACTCATACGCCCCCATTTGAAACTCCGGTTGAGCAGACACATACGATTTTCGACCCTGTGCCGGTTACCATCTATCGAGAAGGTGTTTTTTACGAACCTGGGTTAGCCCGTGAAGATTCCGGTGAAGAGGCTTTGAATACCGATCCCCAAGGTAACCAACGAGAGGAAAAAGAAGAAATGGATCCACGAGAGCACGAGCATGAGCATGAGGAGGAGGTTGATGAGGCCTCCGAGGGTTCGAGGGTTGCAAGGCCCGTAGGGCAGATGGACCATCGTTGTGGGGACGATGGCGGGAGGAGGACCCCAATCGTGGAGTGGGTGGAGACCACTGAGACCCCGACTTTACCTAGCATGTCGATGATTCAAGAATTAGGGGCCCTTAATCGTAGTTTCTAGCCAACGTCTGATTCGGTTCTTTGGTGCGGAATGCCCCGAGCACCCGCCGCAGGGGTGTATGGCTATACACATTCCCAGTATTTTGTACGGGCTGCGATTCCCCCTGTCGTTGGTGCTTACGCGGTGGTTCTGCAAATGGGGTCTTCCCCTGTCCCGACAGTCCATCTCGATGAGTAAACTAATTATTAGTTGGGAATCGATAGGCAGTTTTTAAGAGATCGAAACTTTTCCATCAATATATTTACCACCTTAAGAATACGTTTTTATCAATTTCTCTTAAGTCAAGGTGACTAAACCCTTAAAATCTTATAACAAAATTGAAACCCATAACTTAGTCTCCAAAAATATATGAAGTTAGAATAACTAGTAATGATTTATACTACTGGTCGCCTAAGCACGCACGATCCTAATCTTATCCTGCATCACTCTGCTCCTGTATTATAACCCAAGTATCGGTAGTAAAACTGAATTCCTTAAATACACACCATAATCAAAAAAATATAACCCAAGTAATAATTATGCAGAAGAGGGATTCCTACACCAATTCATACATAATTTCCATAGTCATTCATATACAATCCCAAATGTCCTTCACGTGTCACTGTTATACCCAAAATAAATATTGTTTATCTAGATCAGTGGCTATCTATATCGTCATAATAATTTTACGCATTCATTGTGCATATATACTACCTAATCGATCACACATACAAAATTTTGAAGTCATATTCTATTAAGAACTTAACCCAATCGTCTCATTGCGATGTGTTGCGTCATTCCTCATTTATCGTCTTCTCTTTCGCGCTTATTTATTCTCCGAGGCCCTTTAGTGGTCTGTTGACTGTTGTTTCTTATAGGGCAATCTCTCACCTGATGCTGATCATTGCCACATCTAAGGCATTTTCCCATTTTTTTCCAACACTGCGATAGTTCATGTCCTTTTCTATTACAGTAAGAACATAACTTCATTGGTACCTCTGGTTTCTTTCCTTTTTCAACATCACTAATCATTTTGTGATTTATCTTCTGAAGTTTCTTTCCACGTTCTGCAGCTTGGTTGGACGATGATGGTTTGAATTTATCACTCGTCTTGTTCTGTTACCTTTGATGTTCATTTTTGTTTTGATCTAAAGTACCATGAGGTTCTTCGGTCAGGATGACAAAAGGAACACATGATTTCTTCTCCTGGTGTATAAGTGTTTGCAGTATATCAACTTGTTTCAGCAATACAACTATATGCTCTTTCTGTTGTTGGTTTACTTCTTCTGCTTGTTGCAGGCTTTGTCTCAATTGCTGGCTTTGTTGATACAAAATAGAGTTCTCATGGCTTAATTCATCTACGAGGTTTTCCAAATGGAAAATATGATCTTTCATCCTTTGCATTTCCTCACTAGTATTGGTGTCAAGTCTAGAATTCCATATAAATCGCTCTCTTCCTGAGGCCATTCCTAAACACAAACATACCTTAGTTAATATATCAATCAAATTATAAATACAATATGATATACACAAGTTCATTATATTGGTTAATATTTGAGTGTTACTTCAAATCAGCACTCAATACGGAACGATCAAGACCCAAACCTAGAAAATATTCCAACATCAACTAACTGATAAACCAATTTAACATTTAAGCAAATCATTTGCCACTTAGGTACATCTCAACTAATCTTATCTCCCATATTAAGCCTCAGAACACTGACATGTCAAGCCAACAATTATAGGACTAATATTGATAAAATTGAATACAAATTTTGACAAGAAATCCAAAGCGTTACACTCTTTAATTAGGGTTGTACAAAAGAAAAGAGTGAAAAAGAAGTAATATCTCAAATACCGAGTGACAACAAAGGTTTCAAAACAACAAATCACTCGAAGGATGATACAAAGTACAAAGTGAGGTTAGCCAGAAGTTAGATGCAAATTCAATTAAGAGAACTAATGCGGACAAGGAGGACGATTTCGAAGAGATCAACAAAAGATTTAGAATCGAATTGGACTAATTCAGGAGTAGATGTGCTTAAAAGAATAACATTTAAAGGACAAAAATCAAGCAGAGCGAGCAATCGATAAATTTAGAAGCAAATGTTGATGCCAAAGGTGAGGGGAAGTGAAATCGTAATTCACTCAAATTCAAGAAAACTGTAACCATGGATAAGTAGAAGTGATTACATGATAAATACCAATGAAAGAGAATCTATACAATTGAGTGAAGAGATTCTGATGGAGGATCAAGATGTTGCTCCAATAAGAAATATCTCCCAACGGAGAAAGAGAAGTCGATTGAGATCTCGAAGATATAATAGACATTGTTACTCTCGAGTGAATTCATAAAATGATAATATTCTTCTTAAGATAGATATTCTGGTGCCTAAAAGAAATTAAAATCGTGAATTACATAATGAGATTAATAAATAACCACTAAACCCATTGAGTGACTTGAAACAAAGGATGTAGAGCAAAAGTACATCTAAGGGAAAAATTAAGAAGGAAAAAAAAATATGACACTAGATAAAGAAGGGAAATAAAGGAAAATCCAAAAGATGTTGGTACGTATAAAGATCATAAATGAACCACTTAGCCATTAAAGAAACGAAATAAGTTACAATCTGAAGATGATTCAGGTTTCATTATAAATAGTTCTATTACGAATGAAAGCTAGGCACAGAACATGCAGAACATAAAAACTCTGGACAAAAATGAAAGTTTGCAAAGCAGCTTAAATGAAACATCTGAAATGATCATTTAGCTAGTGAAGTACAAAACAAGCTACGATACGAAGATGATCAAGGTTTCAGTTTAGACAGTTCTTTTTCGAATGAACGCCAAATATAAAACATGTAGAACATACAAAACATGATTGAGAATGAAAGTTTGCAAAGCAGCTTAAATGAAACATCTGAAATGATCATTTAGCTAGTGAAGTACAAAACAAGCTACGATACGAAGATGATCAAGGTTTCAGTTTAGACAGTTCTTTTTCGAATGAACGCCAAATATAAAACATGTAGAACATACAAAACATGATTGAGAATGAAAGTTTGCAAAGCAATTTGAATGGAGTTGAATCAAATTAAGTTGACTACAAAGTATCTATAGTCTGTCTTAGGAGCTTATAACATGACACTATAACCTTGATTTCTGCATAAGTTTATAATGATCTCCAAACAATGATATGATGTTATACTCTTAAAAAAGGAACTAGAGCTCAAGGAAGTAGTAATACTAAGATAAAATATGTAAAATCAGATGTTCTTTAGTATAGAAGATGCACTTTTCATGCTTAATAATCCCAAAGATAAACAATACTTGTACTAACCAATCAAACACTAAGATTGCGAGTACGTACTCCTCAGACTACCACCACATAAAACCCAAATTCATCACTCAAACTCAATTCTTAAGGTCTCACAATCATAGTACCCCAACTACAAACCGAAGATCATATCCTGGGTCAGCTCGAGTGTAGATCCTTTTACACCCAAGCTCTGATACCATAACTGTCATGCCCTAAATTATATATCCAACAAAATAGAATAGCATCCAACAAGGTACAACTCAAATATTCAAACTTAGGCTCATCAAGAGCTATTATCTAAGTACAAATAACTAAAAATATGAATACAGCGGATGTCTATAAATCATAACAGACAATTATAATATAGTAGTAACTCACCAAACTATTACAGGATAAAATAGTTATATTGCTTAAGCAGCAACGGATAAGCTCTTCAGGCATAAACTGCTATGTAGAGTCAACTCTGAGCTAGAAGTCTCGTGTCAATCTCATCGACCTCAAAATATTTGTTCTCTGAAAAGTTTTTATGAAAATAGTGGGGTGAGCCAAACGAGCTCAATGGGTTGGGGTAGAGGAATGCAATATTTGTTTGATGAAAGATGAAATTTCTTTTTTAAAAGTACTTAGTGCGCTTGAAATATTTATGTATGCATGATAATGATGCACATAAGAATGATTTGTCGTACGGATCAAGAACATATTTGCAATTCCATAATGAAATATTAATTTTTGATGCTATCAATGATGTAATGCACATTGTACAACAGTTAGTCATGTACGGTAAACATTTTTGATTTTCAAACAGCCAATGGACATCCCGATTTTTAAAACAAATAGGGGATATCTTATTTTAAAATAAAATATCGCGATTAATCAATTAGTTAAATCGACCCAAAATAAGAAACGTAGGATCGGTGTTGATCGGACACTGATCCTGTCCGTTCTCCTTGTTACTTCCAATAATATTTGGCAGAAGCCCTGTCACCTATCCCTCCCACTAGGCTCGACGTCTCTTTGGCCTGGGCTTTTGCCCAGAGATCGTCATATTCATGAATATACCGTTCTACGACCCAAGTTACCTCGCCGCCGTCTCTCCCCACCAAAATGGGATTAGGCATATGGGTAGTCAAATAAGGACCACAGGCAGCCTGTTCGATCCATTGTCCACCCTACCCACACCTCAATAGACTCAACCAGTCAGTATTTTGTCAAAGTGACATTTATTTGCCCAAAGGCCAAGTCAATCAGTTACAATAGTTAAAAATGCAAGTGAATATGATCATAAATGATATACTTTATGTTTTCTTAAACAATCTTACATTATTAACTTCATGAAAACGATGTATATCATAGAATCATGCAATTGCTCAATGTCGTGAAGCTCGTGAAATGACTAATGTCGTGAAATTTATGAAATTGCAAGCAAACCTAATTTTCTTTAGAAAAATAGTGATTTGCCCACCTTTACTTTGATCACCAAAGTTCCCAACCAATTCCTTACTCAAGCTTCCAATGTCCCCTACAATAAAACCCAACAATTATCATATATATTATCCCTTACTATTCATTATCATTATTATTATTATCATTATTATTATTATTATTATTATTATTATTATTATTATTTTAGTACTATTTTTATTACATTATTCCAATTCAATCAATTCTTGTTGTTCAGCAATTTGAAAACACCTATATACATATTACTGAAGATATTATAACTAAAAGTTAAGACCTGCATATAGCTATTTATAGATTATATCTTTGAAATTAAATTGACATCATTCATAATGTAAATTATCAGTCCAATAATATATATCAATTTGAAGCTTAATATTCTAGTATGCACTTTGCATCAAACCAAATAATAAATTAATGATCTCAATCCAAAGATTTTGGTACAAGGAAAAATGTCAAGATGTATGGCAGTTAAAATAATTACGAATGGACCCCCAAATTTTTTATTTTGTACATTAATGTCCTAAATATGGTCAAATAAAAATAAAATCAAACAATTATTTCAGGTTTGAATTAATGGATACAAGATTAGCTTTATTTAAGAATTCTGATTCAAACTAAAATTACAAAAAGAATGAAACAAGCAAAATAAGATTTTAATTTTGTCCTCACTATCCATGGTCGAAAATGGGTTTAATATTTGAGGGGTTTTTCCAGTTTATGTCCTTTTTTTTTATTCTCTATCTCTTGTTTATATTAAGTTGAAATACCAGTCAACCTAATTCATGTATCTCGATATGTCACACACAAAAGAAGAAAATCATCAAAATAAAATTCAGAAAAGAAAAGTAAAAGAAAAGACAAAAATCTAAGATCGAAAATTAGGTGCTCGAAAACCCTCTTACACACGAGGTCTTGAGTTATCTCCTCCGAATCAAGCCTCGTACCGTTGGTTCTTCTTGGGTTGCCTTTTCTGCCCGGGAGAGAAAGAGGCGAGATGGAGGTGATAAAATCGAGTTGGGGCCTAGGGAAGGGGAAATAGAAAGCTGCTGAGTAAGAGTGAGGGGTTTTAAGTTTTATTTTTACCCAGATGGGCCGGGTAGTGGGTCAAATTAGGTGTCATTTGAGTTTTATTTGGGCTGGGTTACATAATTCTCTTGGATTAAGTTGAATGCCATAGTTAAAAGAAATAGTCCAATTAATTAGGCTATTAAATTACAAGCCTTGATTAATTAACAAATCCTTCAAGAAATTAAGTAATCCCTAAATATTAAATTAATAACAATTATAATAACAGCAATAATGATTTTTATTTAAATTAATATCCCGTAGTCTAATTAATTCTAAATTAATCAGTTCTTACCTTACATCTAAATCAACCCAAAATCTTATTAATCCTAAATACTTAAATACTCAAATTTAATACTTCGTTAATTGAGGCAATCTAGTAACACGTCAACAGGAGATATTAATATCATCACTAATTTATCCTATGAAAATAGCAATGATTCTGAACTTAATATGACGTGTCAAAAAAAAATTAACTAATGAAATTCTTAAATTATAATATCAAAATATTCTTAAAGCGATACATACCAAATGTTTGAAAATGGAATCTTACACTGAGTCCATTGCGGTGTGGGTAGGTTAGACAATGGATCGAACAGGCTGCCTGTGATCCCTGTTTGATTACCCATTTGCCTACTCCCACTTTCGGTTCGGGCCGGAGACGGCGACAGAACTTGGGTCGTAGAACGGTATATTCATGAATATGACGATCTCTGGGCAAAAGCCCATAGCTAAAGAGACGTCGAGCCTAGTGGGAGGGATAAGGTGACTGGGCTTCGGCCAAATATTCTTGGGAGCAATAAGGAGAACGGATAGGATCAGTGTCCGATCAACATTGATCCTACGTTTCTTGTTTCAGGCTGACGGATTGATTGACTGACTGTTTTTTATCAAAACGAATTTATTTTAAAACGATATATCTACTATTGGTTTGAAAGATTTAGATATTATTACCATCTGAAAAGAAAAATATTTACTGTACTTGACTAACTGTTGTGCAATATGTATTGCATCACTGCTAGCATCATAAAATTAATGAATCGTTTGTGCACCATTGTCCTGCATACATGAATATTTTTTTTGGCACACTAAGTACTCTCAACCATAAAGAAAATATTTTAACTTTTCAATACTGCATTCCCTTACCCCAATCTACTGAGCTCATTTAGCTCACCCCACGATTTTATAAAACTTTTCAGAGACCGAACATTTTGAGATCGATGAGACTTCCATACAAGGATTGACTCGACCTAGCAGATTCCTTTTGAAGGACTTATCCATCGATACTTGAACCTTGTAACTATTTTATCTTGTAATAATTAGGTGAGTTACAACTTTATTATTATTTGTATGTAATAAGTTATAGACTCTCGCTGTATTTATTGGTTTTTAGTTGTTTATAGTTAAATAGTAACACTTGGTAAGCCTAAATTTGAATATTTTGATTGTACCATATTGGATGATATTCTATTTTATTGGGTACTAAATTGGGGCGTGACAAAACATGAATCCACAGTTTCGATTATGCCCCTAAGATCCGAAAGATTAGTCAAACATTGATAACAAATTCATAGACAAATTCGAAATCAACATCATGACATCGTTTAAGCACAAACAAGAGATCTAGACATAGAATGAAAACTCCTTCTTGTCAGGATGGATTCCCCTCCTAAGCCTTTGAAGCTCTTGTGCTCTCGTAGATGCGAAAGGCCTTGTGGTGTTCTTCGCGACCTAGAGCTCCTATCTCAGAAGACTTTGAATCTTATGTTCTTGCGTAATTTGATGTGTTGTATGATGTATGAAGTGACGTATTTCCGTGCAAGCCTTGGGTCCCTTTTATAGATGATGGGAGAAATCACTTGTAGAGTTGGAACGGAAAAAGAACTCCAAAAAAATGCATCTACAGATTCCCACACGGCCTGGCCGTGTCACACCACACGACCATGTGATGTCTTGCGTTGCCCATTCCCACACGCGCGTGTGGGCCTACATGGTCTGGTCGTGCGGCTTGGTTCCATCCCTTGTTTCTTCCCCTTTTTCACACGGTTGTGTCACTTTCACACCGGTATTTTCACACGGCCATGTGAAACCACACGGTCCGGCCGTGTGAAGTGTTTTTGTCAATTTTCTTCGTCTTTTTGATATTCTCTTCGTATTCGCCAATCCTATTTGGATATTCCAACTGATATTTCTTCGTTTAAATATCCATTTCCTGTAAAAAGTTACAAGAATACGCAGTATCATGCTCTTCTAAGGAAACCAAGTAAAAACACATTAGATATGCGTGCAAATGCATAAAATATATATCATTTTAAGCCCCAAAATGCACGTATATATTACACACATCACTTGGCCTTACAGATTCCCCACGACCTACATTGCTCGGCCGTGGCCCCAACTCCACTTGGCACTGCCCCACGCCCCATTGTGCATGGATCAGTGGGTCCTCCCCCACTAGGTCCAACGCTGCGATCTGCACTACTCCGCCCCACGACCTCAACCCTACTTGGCGCCACCCCGCGCCCAGCCACATTAGGATTAGTGGGGCCTCCCTCATTCAAACCAGCACCACGCCCAATTCCATAGGGCTCAACTGTTGCCTCCCGACTTGGCTCCATGTTTTCACCGATTTCTGGAGCCCTTGTTGCATCACCATCCTCCGGCACATTGGGCGGCCCAAAGCCTCATCATCGCCAGGTTATGTTTTTGCATTGTCTCCGAGAGATTCCACTGGTTCATCTTCTAGAGACAACTGCGTTTTGTACACCTCTCCACCGAGGATCACCGTAATGGGAGTGGAGTCTAAAATTTCTTCATCCCCACCTTGTGAGACCCCGTACTTGGATAATGATGTAATTATAGATATAATAAATTATATTCACAATTTGAGATTTCAGGAGAATATATATGTGTTTTTGTTAGTGCATTATTCCGATAATATTAATACTTTATTCGCGCAACTTTGATGGATTATGTTAGTATTATATTGTTGGGATTATTAATAATTAGATTTTCATATCTAATTAGACTTATGTTATTAGGACTAATATTTCATTTCAGCATTTAAGTAATATGAATTTAATTGATTTAAGATTCGATTAATTTATTTTAGAGGTCATTGGAGTTAAGTTGGATCTATAGAATGTAAGTGATGTTCATCACGAAACCAATTAGAATTTCGGTAACTAAAGTCTAGCTATTTATTATCTCATATTAACTCATTTTATGTCTATTAGTTTGATCACGTTTCATGAACATTTAATTAATAAATTTGGCCCTAGTCCATAAAGCCCAAACACCAAGTAATTTGCTTATTTATTTCTAGCCAGCTGTAAACTCCATCTTAGGCCACCATCTATCACTTATTAACAACAAGTTTATATATATATATATATATATATATAGGATATGGATCAAATAGGTCCTCCTACTTAGGTTAAGTCCATGGGGACACATCCTAACCATAGATCAACAATTTTGGGTGGTCTAGATTTTTAGGACTTTTTATGTTTATTTTTTTGTTTCAGCAATTAAAACGGGTAGGGTGGTAATTTGGCATTTTAGAATCAGTTACTAAGATTTCATTCCCTCTTTCACGCGATTTCACCCACTCTTCACGCATACTCTCTCTCCAGCGTTTCAGTTTCAAAAACAATTCTCTGTTGCTTATGTAGTATAGGGTTGTTGCTTATGACTTGCTTATGTAGTTAATGTATTTGTGATGCATGTGTAGTGTATATTCGTTGCTTATGTAGTATATGCTTATCGCTTATGTAGTATGGGTTTTTTGCTTATGACTTTCTTATGTAGTTAATGTATTCGTGGTGCATACATAGTGTATATTTGTTGCTTATCTAATATATACTTGTTGCTTATGTAGTATGAGTTTGTTGCTTATGACTTGCTTATGTAGTTAATGTATCCGTGGTGCATACGTAGTGTATATTCGTTGCTTATGTAGTATAGGCTTGTTGCTTATGTAGTATGCGTTTGTTGCTATGACTTGCTTATGTAGCTAATGTATTTGTGGTGCATCGTAGTGTATATTTGTTGCTTATGTAGTATAGGATCGTTGCTTATGTATATGGATTTGTTGCTTATGACTTGCTTATATAGTTAATGGTATATAAAAACACAATGACACATCTACACAAGCAACAAATTACATCTTCATAAGCAAACTTCGAACTGAAGTCAAGCTCTAGCAACTATGGCAAATTGTCTGCAACTTTTTTCACACAATAGTGCGTTGAAGAAGAAGGATGAATGATTTCTCACAGTAATGAGTTGAAGAAGAAAGAGGATGATTAAGGAAGATGAGATTTGTTCACGTTGAATTTGATGTGAGATTTGGATAGATTGTGTGATCATAATGTGAACAGAATCCCATGAATATTGGGTAATTTTGTAGGATGACTAATTTACCCTTTTCTCTAATTACCAACATTTAATCTGAATTTTTATCTCTAAAATCACAACCATTGAAAAATCAAGATATGTGGCTAGGATTGGTCTGTAGGACCCCGAAATTTCGACTACTTGTAATATAGTAAATTTTGTACATGGATTTATTTTGTGTGGTATTTTCCTATAATTTTTCAGTTTTGAGTCATCCCAAATTTTTGGGTGGAATATATATTAAGAATAATATGTATTTTAGTTTATTTAAATTGTTAAAATTTAAATTCTAGGCCTTAATTGAAATATACATATTTATTTAAATACTTAATTTGGATAACTCGTTTCATAAAGGGTGTCAAAACACAAATATATATATAAATATAGGATTTGGATCCGGTGAGTCCATATAATTTAAATAAGTACGTGAGACCAAATCTGGAGCGTTGACCTCTTCTTTTTAACAATGCAGATTTAATTAATTTTTATTTTAGTTAATATTTAATTAATAGTTGTTAAGGATAAATTGGTAATTTTGCTTAAATATCAGCAAAAAACGGGAGTTATTTTTGGTAGTGCGCGTTCACATTCCGGATTTTTTGGGATTTGTTGGAAACCGTATCTTTGACCTTATCCGCTGTGAGAAATATATTGCTTATCAAGAAAATATATTGCTTATTGAAGACAAATATGTTGCTTTTTTGGATATGTTTGAAATTCTATCTCTCGAAATTCTCTCTTTCCTTTCACAAACAAACTTCCAATTAATATTGGCACATTACGCAGATGGAAAATATGTTGCTTATTGAGGACAAATATATTGCTTATTTAGGCAGACAATGTTGCAACCACAAACCGTATCTTTGACCTTATCCGCTGTGAGAAATATATTGCTTATTGAAGACAAATATGTTGCTTATTGTAGACAAATATGTTGCTTTTTTCGGATATGTTTGAAATTCTATCTCTGAAATTCTCTCTTTCCTTTCACAGTCAAACTTCCAATTAATATTGGCACATTACGCAGTGGAAAATATGTTGCTTATTGAGGACAAATATATTGCTTATTTAGGCAGACAATGTTGCAACCACAAACTATTCCCTTTGATTTGTCTTTTTATATATATGTAATTTTGTTGCTTATTTATGTCAACTATGTTGCTTATCAAGGACAAATATGTTGCTTATTTAGGCAGACAATGTTTCTAAGTAAGTATGTTGCCTTTTTATGTGGATTGTATTGCTTAATGGAGACAATTATTTTGCTTATTTAAGAAGACAATATTGCTAAGATGGGTGCAAATCTGTTGATTTAAATAGGTCATATGTCTTGTATATAAATATTTTTTTGTTGCTTTTTCATGTCAACAGTGTTGCTTATTGATGACAAATATGTTGCTTAGACATTGTATATTTGTTGCTTATAAATATTACGTAATTTTTCTATGGTTTTAGATGGTAAGATAATATATATGTTGTTGTGTGTAACTTCCCTAATTTCATGGGATATGATTGATTTGTTTAAATTAATATACCCCATTATCAATTTAATTAGGTATTTTATATATTTTAAACATATTTATTATTAGTCATTAAATTTGTTGATTTGTGGTCCAGATTTGGTCTTACGTACTTACCTAAGATATTGGTCTCATATAACCCTTCCCCTATAAATATATACCTATTAGCTGATAGGAGTAAGAATGGAAAAAGAAAAAAAACCTTATCTAAAATGTGCCACCACTTGCTTAGCTACTTTCACACTAAGAAATATATAAGGATAGCCGGATACACGTGGGGTTAAGAAGCTTAATTTGGTTCTATGATAAGGACTTAAAAAAATAATAATAACAAAAAAAAAACACAAAGAAAAGAAAAGCTTCACAGACGTAAGGAAGAAAGACAGCGAAAAAGAAGAAAAAAAGAGAGAACCGAAAGAAAGCTAACCAATTTTGGAATGGGTGAGTGGTTTTCTAAGCTTAAAGTTTTAATCATTAGTATGAATTCCTTTTTCCTGTGAATTAGTTTTGATTAAAAATAATTAAGTTGAAGTTTAGTGGAAAGGGAAACTTCACCCAACAAGTTAAATGGGTGTTAAGATTTTATTATATTAATTATAAGTTTTCCCAATTCATACCATGAATATTACATATGCAACCTGGATTTCATGCTATTTTGTACATTAGGTTGCTTGGTTGTATTCATCTTAGTTGCCTCATTTTTAACTCTGATGAAATAGGACCAAGAAGTGTTCACCCTAAATAGATTAACATATTAACTTAAATAACATTCGTTCTTTGTCAGTTAATATTCTATTAATTGTACAAATTTGTGAATTACCTAATAGTAAATTGGATTTGTTCATGTCGTTTGATTGGCTTTATTTTGAAATTAGGCTGAATTTCTTAAACCCAAATAATTGCAATTAAACCTCTAATTTGATTAAGTATATATATATATATATATATCAGTTTTAGTATATTAATTCGAAAATCATGTACTTTGTAATGTTAAGGATGAAAAAAAAATGAATTTAAAATATTTATAATTAATATATTGTGGATTTAATGAACCTGACTAATAAAACAACTTATAAAAGAAAATTGAATTCATTAACCAATGAATAAAGTTGGTACGGCAATTAAAATAATTAAACTACTGGCACATTACTTCATGAATTGATAAATTTAATTTTGTAGTAGATTTAATTGAACAGGATAGATTACTGTTACCATACCTAAATAAATTATTTTTCAAAATTGGTTACATGATCTGGAAGAAATATTAATCTGTTATTTATTAATTTGCTTAATTGATTTCGTAATTAGAATGATATTGTCAATTTGCTCAAGAAAATTATTTGCTTGATGCATTACTGCATGTGTATTGTATATTTGGTAAGTGTCGGGCCCTAGTGTGGTGTGGATAGGGCTGAGTTCGGCTAGTCAGGCAAGGGTCTGCGGTCTTAAAAGGTTCTTCGCTATCCACAACCAAATCCCACCGCCTAAGGACGGAGTGTTCCAAGGGTTGAAGTGGGTCGTAGGATCGGTATATTCCGGAATATGACTTCTTCGGGCTTTGCGAGCCCCAGTGTGGAGAGTCGAGCCGTAGTGTGGTGCAATAAGGGGGTAAGGCTTTAAGCCAACGCAATAAAGGAGTGATAAGGGAGAACGGGGGTCACTTACCGTTAATGAACGGTCCCTCCGTTAATGTGACATTTAAATTAATTGTGTTACATATTGATTAAGTGCATGGTGCTATTGAATTGAAATGATTGTACTTTTAAAGAATAATTAAACTTTTCTAAAAGGCCACACCTGCACACGTGCACCCACTCACAGAGGTTTCTTTTCCTCACGTATATATTTTCCTAAAAAAAAAAATTTCAGGCGATAATACTGGCGACAATGAAGTAGTTGAGGGACATCCTTGATCTCTCTAGCTAGTGCCAGTTCCAGGAGCATTTTGCTAGATATCTTGACGACGTCCCTATGTACATGTGACGTGTTTTGGCCAGAACAATGATTGGAATAGTAGTTTCTCTTATAGGAGTTTCATAGACTTGGTTAGTTTTCTTATAATTATATTTAGTTATTCTTTTGGCCTTTAATAATTAATATGTATATTTCACTATTTGGACTCTGGAATATATGTTGATTCTCAGCGTTTCTCGTAGTTATATCTAATTATACTTTTGGATTTTAATAATAATTTATATTTCGCTGTTTGGACTCAAAAGTGGATTGTGGTTTTTATATCCTCGTGAGTTTGGGCGTGACATGGTCCCTATGGACTTACACTATGAGGTGGTCTCATATAACCCTCTCCCTATATATATATATATATATATATATATATATATACATGAGATATTTTCTTCCTTAGCCAACAAGAATACTAAATAAGAAACCAAACACTCCTTTTCTTATTTACAGTGGCCGTAAATTTGGTGCAGTTGAGAAGTCATCATTATCTATTTCTCCAAATTTGAGCATCAAAATAAAAAACCCACCTTCTTCTCTCACATTTAAACACAAAACAAGAAGATAAAACTTTCGTTTCTTTTTGTGAGTCTCGACAGTGAGTAGGAAAGAAGACCAATTGCAATTATTTATTTCGTTCTGACGAACTAATTGATTAATTGTTTATAGTAAAACAACTTTATTTTTCTTAAACGAGATATCCACTATTTATTTTAAAAATTGGGATATCTATTGCGTTCTTGAAAAGCAAAACTTTTACTGTACTTGACTAACTATTGTGCAATCTGCCTTGCATCACTACTAGCATAAAAAATAGCATTTCGTCATTAAATTGCAATATGTTCTTGATCATTGTGATAAATAAATCTTATGTGTACTGTTATCATGCATACATGAATATCCCTTGGCACGCTAAGTACTTTTTTTCAAGCAAAAGAAATATGTCCATTTTTATTTAAATAAATATTGCATTCCTTTACCCCAACTCACTAAGCTCGTTTAGCTCAACCCATGGTTTTATAAATTTTTCAGAGACAAAATATTTTGAGATCGATGAGACTGTCATCAGGCTTCCAGACCAGGATTGACCCAACATAGCAGTTTCCTTTTGACAGACTTATTTGTGAGCGTTTGAACAATGTTACTATGTTATTTTGTAAATATAGGTTACTTGAAATTCTATTTTAATTTTATAATTTTGTAGCTTTCCACTGTATTTATGGTTTTTTAGTTTCTTGTACTTTCGATAATTGCTCTTGATGAGCCTATGTTTGAAAATTTGGGTTGTACCCTTTTGGATGCTATTCTATTTTATTGTTTATGTAAATTGGGGCATAACACACCTTCCCTACGGGAAACCTCCTGTTCCAAACTTTCATTAGAACTGGAGACGTTAACAATGCTTGGATCTTCCTGGGAAGCCTCCGCCTTCGATGGGGTATCTTCCACCTCCACCTCCGTGTTGTATTCTTGGTTCTAACTATCTTCACTGGAGCCAGACATATTTCGAAAGAAAAAGGAAAAGAAAAGAAGATTTTAAAGATTACCTAAAGGTTCTCGAGCTTTATCTCTCAATGTCGACCTGAACTCTGCTCGGTCTCTGCTATCTTGGTATGATTAAAAAGGGCAGCAAAAGTAAAAATGGAAGAAGAAAGGCTGTGTTTATAGGGGAGGCATCCTTGGATATAACGTGCCTACGTGCCTATTGAAAGAGGCCCCTCCCATCTGTGAGTGTCACTATAAAATTAACTTTTGGTGACGCTAATGACCATTGTCATGTTTTATATCATTTATTGTGACGCCTACATAGTCACTTTAACAATAAATTTTTTGTCATCTATATTTTTATTTTATCACATAAGAGTATATTTTTCATGACGAATGTGTGTTTTGTCATCCTAACATTTGATTTTAGTGACGAACGTGATTGCATTGTTAAATATCAATTGTAATGACGACTTTCGGTGTCATAATTGTATTAATAATTTCGTCAAATATTACACATTTTGTCATGAAAGAAGTGATTTAATGTTACAAAATATTGGATGTCACTTAATGGTATTTATAATGACAAAACTATGTGCCAAAAATAATTAAGATTCAACGACAAGATATGTATTGTCACCAAAAGAATATGAAATGTGATGACATTTCCATCATGAAAACAATCGCAATATATGACAAAACTTATCAACATCACCAATGACACCGAAATAATGATGAAATAATCTGTCATAAAAATGAATATGTGGTGACAAATATACCGTCACAATAAATTTAAACGTTTCATCATAATTCACTTATTTTGAGTGACAAATTTTGAAGTTATTTGCGACGATATCAGTCATCATTATAGTGTATTTCAAATAACAAATTCTATTCCGTCAAAAAATTGATATGTTTGGTGACGACTAAATTTGTTGTAATAAATGATTGTTTCTACCGTCACAACATAAATTTTCATTAAAAAAAGCATTACAGACGATGTTTTGGCACATTTTTTATTTTTATATATATATAATGATTTAGGTATTAATTTGTAATATGCTATCAATACATTACTAATATTACAAATGCCATTTCAAAAGCAATTAAGCACGAAAAAAATAAATAAAAAAAATCAATCATGTTTAATTAAGTAGAATACGATTATTTATCAATATAAGGAAAATGATAAGATATCCATATTCAAATGGACAATAAACTACTTGAACAATGTCGAAAAAAGAAACATTAAATATTCAAACCAAAATATTACTTAAAGAAATATAAAACGAAAATTCTCAAATATCTTATTTATGAGTTTCGAATTCTAATTCCAATAATTTTGGGGAAAAAACGAGAAACTCCTTATGCTGAAACCATAACCGCACAGACATGAAAAGACTCGCCTGCATCAAAATATAAAAAAGTTAAATTAGTATACATACATTAGTTTCAAAAATGTAACTTTAGGGAAGGCAATAGATTAGTCTACTCATTCACCAAAGGCGTCGGTTGACTAAGCAAAAACCGATGCATAATTGTTAAACAGAGGAATCATGAATGGGAAATAACCTGCAGTGAGTCCCTATTGTAGAATGGTAATGAACTATATAGTAGAAGCAGAACATGGCAGAACACATTTACTCCAGCTGCCTTATTGCAACTAACAAACATAGTCAGGTACTGCTGTAGCTGATATATATATTGTAACATGATATTTACATTAAGTTAAAATACTTACAGAAGAAAAAAAGCACAATAATTTCCAGCGATGCTGAAAACAAGTCGACTACACAACGACATGGTATACTCTTAAAGAGTTATTTACAAAATAGCCCCTGAGATTTAACCTAATTACAGAAAAGTCCAGTTATCTTTTAAAATTACAAATACCCCCTTGACATATGTTTTTATCTTACAAAATGCACCCTCAATGCAATCACAAGATGAGAGTATTTGTTAGGTAAACATAAAGCTCAAGGGTATATTTATTTGAAAGATAACTGAAGTTTTTTTTCCCAGTAATTTGGCTAAACCGCCCAACCACTGGTCACAACATAGACAATTTTATCACATCTCTAAGTTCCTTATTTCCTTTCCGCTCAACTCATTCTTCGTGAAGTCTTGTATCATCAACACTAGGTGAAACTAGGCTCTCCACAAACACATCTCTAAAACAAACATATATAGCAACAAACTCAAGATATTCAGGTCCGCAAATGCTGAAATCCAATTAACAGAAAGATTCAAGTAAGAAGTTGAAAAGCTAAATACAGAGAAATCCACTTATCATGAGAAGGCTATTCAAAGTTACAACAAATTTCAAGAAAACATTAGTGAGCAATAATGGCTATTTACATTTGTAGAAGTGTCTATCCAAACCAATTTATAGACAAAGGATCATATCTTAAAGAAACTCCCAGTAAACAGGCTAGCCTCACATCGAAATAAAATTTACTTTCACCATACATCCAAATAGAATTTGCAAGTACTAAAAAGCTAACAATTAAGCAAAACTTAATCCAACTATCAGATGTAACTGTTTTTAGCTTCTCATTACGTGGATCTACTAAATAAGCACCAAAGGGGAAAAGAGATCACAATCAGTCTATAGCACACAAAATAGAGCACGTACTGGAGGGGCAAGAGAAACGAAAGATGTTCCACACAGGTACCACAATCCTCTAGTCAAATAGACTGAAGCCCATATTCTGCAAGCGAGTTGAAGACAAACCTGATATGAGACAAGATATGAAAACATAAAAAAAATGGAGATTAATTATATTAAGTGCAACAACAGAGAAGTATCAACCATGCTAGCTAAGATTCAACTTTGTTTCTATCTTAGGACTTAGGAGTTGTTAGATCCGTCAAAATTCATCTTTTAAATCCAAATCTTCTCTTTTGTCTTTTGTGTATGTGTGTGTTTTAAAAACTAAGAATCATCACGCCTACAGAAGCAAATAGAAAGATTTGGCTTGTGTTGATGTCAAATATTATCTAAGTTTAAAAGGAATTTTACATTTAAAGTATCATTAAATAAAGCCCACCCAAACTAACTCCGATCCTCTAATACTTAAACAATTTTGAGCTTTTCTTTTATAATCAAACAATAATCACACTTGTCTTAATAGACGTTTCCACAAGTAAAACCTATAGCAGCATTACTACCTAATTACCTCCATCTTATAGCTTATGACAGTCACAAAGCCCAACCGATAATGTCAATGCTGCAAACCTTCAACAGTATTTCACCTATACAAGAAATAGCAGTTTATCATAATCCTCTATTACTAGAATGATCATATAAAATAACATTTTAAATAATGTCATTGCCATAATATATCATTAAAAGGAAAATCAAAGTAAAAACAAGCCTGTTACACTTATTTCTCGTATTAGCCAAAACTTCTATTGATATCCATCCATTTCATCTTCTCATATCACGAATTGGAAGCACATTATAGAAACCACTCATTCCAAACATTTTCGGAAGACAGGAAAAAAAATTACTACAATCAGGTAGTTACCCTTTCCCCTGTGGCGATTAGCCCTCTTCCTCGGGAGGAAACCGAGTGACCTGTGCCTTCGGTGCTCAAAATTCTTGTGCGACATTTTTCACCCCTTTAACTTTGGAACAACAAAAAAATGATTTACGAATTTTGACAAAAAGAAATTAAACGGCAACTAATTTATCCTAGTCTGACGGGCAAACTAATTATAACTACTTGCGCAATCCGCTGGATTACATTGCCCACTAAAGTAGTCTAAAAACTATATTCTATTTTCAAAATCCTCGTAATTCATACCAATTTTCACATCAAAAACATCAAGCTAAAAAATGGATTGAATGAGAAATGTAAATGTTGCAGATACGATGAGCAACGGCGTGTACCAGAAAGTTGCGGTGGTAGATGAGGTCGTAAACGAAATACCCTACGCACTTGGCACTATGGATTTAAAAGATTGTCGACAAATTTTTTTTAAATAAACTTATTTACTTGAATAAAATTACATATTTTAATAGATATATTATGCGTTTTAGATATTATAATTTTATATTTGTAATAAATTGAAGAATAATTTTATTTATAATTGATATTGAATTAGATAAATTCAGGCTCGAGTTTGACTCGATATAAATAATTAAGCTCAAACTCTCAAAAGCTCGGCTGGATTCGCTTGCAGCCCTAAAGATACACTATTCAATCAATAAAAAATATCACAATTTATAAATCGATGTCAGAGAGCTGGTTAGGGGTAACCTCAGTTTATTTACGAATTTCATTAGCAGCTTTAGCCTTACTGGCCTAAACGCACCTCTTTCTCCAGTCGAAGTCAGACTTGCGTACTCTGAGACCATTCTGGGGACCTGCTTGCCCTTCTTCCCTATCGACAAAGAACTCCGAAATGAATGCCTTTGATTTGACTAGCAGGGCGGGTGGAGAACTAGGCTTGCTTAGCTTACTAAGGCGAAGGAATTTGTCGTTGATTGCACGAGTTAGCCAGGAAATCCCCCTGACTCATCTCTCTCTATAAAAAAAGCCCTTTCTCCTTTTCATAATAATAAGGTAAGCATCCAACTCCGGATCTACACATACAAAAACAAACAATATAATTACATAATAATTCTAAAATTTTAAACTCAAACACATATAACATTTAAGTTTAACATTTTAAGTTAAAATATTCATTATAATAAAAAAAGGAATTCATAATTTATAATCACATTGCATTGACAAAATTATAAAATTTAAATATTTTATGATATAAATATTAAAATTAAAACTATAATAATAAAAACTAGCATTATAGACCCATATAAAATGGTAAAAATGAAAATTTCTTTCTATAATTACTCATATGACTATAAGCTAAAAGGTCCAGGCCAAGATAACTCGACTCTGATACTGTAAAATTCGTACAACTCACTCCGAGTTAGGGACATCCAATTTGGGGTATTTGACTCAGTCCGAAATCCAATCCATGTATAGAGAACCGGCTTGCAACACCCAAACAGGGTTAGAAGGGTCCGGGGATGTCCCTAGGAAGCCCATCTGATGCTTAAGTCAGCAGAGTATAGGAGAAAAATACAAAGTCCAAGAAGTAATCAACAATTAATTATACTTAATCTATATATATATATATATATATATAATAACCAAGTCACTTATAAATAGTAAAAAAATATTTTTTCCCGCCTAAAACACCATGCCAAAATTAGTAAATTATAAAAAATGATTTTCTCTTAATTCACTTTTGCAATCTGCTGAATATTTTGCTTAAAATCCGGGAATTATTCTGCCAAATATGTAAACTTAGTAATCAATAAACGGAAACAAATATAATTATTTATTAGTATCAATAAATAGTCAATATCAGTGTTCAATAATTGCTTAAATTTCGGGATTTATTTTGCTAAACATTGAATATCAGTAATCAATAATTGTATTAACGGAAAAAATATAATTACTAATTAATATTGATAATCAAATATTATATTAATGGAAACCACTTATGTATTATACCATATTGATTCTAATATCCTACGAAATTATATTTTTCTTTTGTAAAATCCAGTTAAATCGATTTCAATATCTAATAAATATGTTAATTTTAATTAACTTATTTGAAATAAATTAAATTTTGACAAAAATAAAAAATAAATCAATTTTAGGAAACAAATATCCTGGATTTTAAATTTAGGCAAGGACGACTAAATATAAATTAAGCAATAACATCTAGAGAAAGGATCCAATTGAATTTTTGCTATAAATATACACCACAGCACTCCTATAAGTATTCGTGTTTAATTTTTTTTTTCACTGCATTCATTCTTCAGCAACTGAAAGTGGTAATTTCTCTGCAAAAAAAAAGCATCGGAAATTTACTGATTAACAATACCGAAAAAATGGCCCCTATTATGTCATTGATCAAGGATATCAATATGCGCAATAGTCAGTGGGCAATGAAGCTTACATTGGTTCGTTTCTATGAAAAGCCAATGTATAACAACCATAGGCAAATTCAAAGTATGGAATGCGTGTTTCATGATTCAGAGGTAATACAGTTATTACGAATTTTGAGCAAATTTTTTTTGAAAAATATGCTATATACATTATCAAAAAATATGTTCTAATTCAATTAATTTTATCGCAGGGTGGTCGGATTCATGGAACTATAAGAAAGATGCATGTGCCATAATTTAAAAAATTGTTGACTGAAGGGAATGTATATGTGCTAAAAGATTTTATTGTTGCTCACTATAGCGACAAATACAAAACTACTTCTGTGAAATATAAGATTATGTTTCATGGAAAAACTTATGTTTATCAGCTTGACGATAGTTCACTCCCTAGGTTCATATATAATTTTAAAAGTTTCAGAGAACTGTCCAATGTTGAAGGCATTGATGGCACCATGCTTTTTGGTATGTATACTAAACTTTGTACTAATTGATTTTGATTTACGCAGAATAAAAAAATTCAATTTATCAAGTTATTTTTGGTAAAACAGATATCATAGAAAAAGTTACAACTATGCAATCTGCGCAAACGAAAGAATACGATGGCAAGCTGACGTGTTTTATTGAAATTACGCTTGAAGACTTGGAGTAAGATATATTTAACGCTTATTCATTTTTTAAAATAATCGATTTTAATGAATAGTTTTTTTATATTTAAAACAATTTATTTTAATAAATATTTTTATTTTATTTTTTAAACGGTCGAATTTATTAAATAGTTATTTTATATTTAAAACTATCTATTTTAATAAATAGTTTTTTTATATTTAAAACAATCGAATTTATTAATAGTTTTTTTATATTTAAAACATTCGATTTTTTATACAGTTTTTTTAATTATGCTTTTGTTAGTTAATTTCCAAATTGTATTATTAGTTATTTACCTTTCAGTTTTAAATAAATGTTTTTTATTTAATAACTATGTGAATTGTGTTAGGAATAATCGCATTTGTTGCACGTTATGGGAAGAATATGTTGATTCTATTCTACATATCTTGACCAGCATAGTTTGGAACATTTGGTTATGATTCTTCAAATGTGTCGGGCGAAGGTGTACAGAGGTAAGATGTAATATATAATTGAGAAAACTTGAATATTTGTATTTTTTATTTTCTTTTTTTCTGAGTTTTTTTAACATATACAACATTATTATTTTTTAGATGAAGTCAAAGTATCAAACACGTATCATGTCACTAAAATGATTCTGAATGGTGACATTGAGGAGATTCTTGATTTCAAGAAGAGGTTTGTCAATTATAAATTACTTAGATTAATTTTAAATTCTGTAAAAATATTTACTATGTTAAATATTTATATATAAACAGGGACACTAGGAGCAACAACCCGGCTCGCTCCATAAGTCATGTTTCTTATCTTGTTGCACGCTCCATACCGGATGACTTAGCATCTGGTGAATCACATTTTCGGTTGATTGATCAGCTCTATGCTAATGAAGAGGTAAATTTTTTAAAATTTGCATAATTATATATTATTTATTTTTCATGTTATATTTGAGTTTGATTTATTGATTTTATTATTATTTATGACATAAGTTGGCAGTTTTTGGATTAGTGCTACAATCTTCTCTTTCATTGGGGATTGATGGTATCTATCGTGCAAAAAATGTCCGAAGAAGCTCACACAAGTTGGAGAAAAGTTTTACTGCGAGCGTTGCGATAAATTTTCGCATCCTGGAAATTTTAGGTATTTTAATTAAAAAAATTCAAATAGTGAGAACCATAATAGTAACTAATCTTTGTTTTTTACTTTAATTCTTGAAGGTATAAGATTCAGCTTGAGATTGGTGACGATAGTGCTACGTACCGCTTTTGTGTTGGGATAGAGAATGTGAGGCTTTGATTGGAAAACCATGTTCGAATTTAAAAATGAGTTGAATGAGGTTTTTTTTCATTGCTTGTGATATATTTTAAACTACATAATATTGGTGCTAATTTATATAGATTAATCGATTTGTTCATTTGAATTCAATTCAAAAGGATGATTGGTAGGACATTCCCGACGAGTTAGTTGCGTTAGTTGATAAAAAGGTACTTTTTAAGGTACAAGTGAAGCCTGATCAGGTTCGGTTTTCACTAGGGCTTTTTCGGTTATGAGGCTGACTACAGATCCTGAATTGCTCAAGCAATATTCAACTTTTGCTTTTGACAGTCAGGTATAAATTAAATTTAAACTTTTTTATTTAGCTATTTGCTTTCAATTAATTTTTACTGTTATGGATAATACAATTAATTTAAAATATATATTTTTAAGGAGTCGGACTATCTCTCAAAGCTTCAAGAAGAAAACAGTGAACACGTTAAGGATGACGGTTCTTCTGAAGACGAAGTTAATACACCCGACAAGTTAGTAAAGAAAGCTGAAGCTGCTGCTGGTGGTTCGTCTATCAAACAAAAATTGTTGGGTGATGTTTCTTCATCAAACGAAAGTTCAGAAGAAAGATATCTAGGTGAAGGTGGAAGATGAGAAGAAGATTTAGAATTCTGTTAGGATTTGACACATTTGTTTTTATGTTTATGGATATTTTAGTTTTTTATATTGAGTAATAGTTTTATTGATCCTCGGCTGTTCTAGAGGATTTTTTATGATTTTTTAACCCAAGGGAACATTTGCCATCTGAATTTATATAAAATATCTCTTTATATTTATTAGTCTACTTTGATTTTGTTTATTTTTTCCTTAATTGATGTCCAATCTGATCACACGCAAATTTTTATATTGGTTCTTTTCATGATTAAGCATAACTTTTTTTTAATAATTTTTTTGAAGCCCATAAGATATGGGTTCTTAAGCATAACTAAGCTAAAAATGTTTTGAAACCCATACAAAATTGGGGTCTAATAAGATATGTTATATATTGAAAATGGGATGGACAATTTTAATTTTTTACCCCATTTTTTAGTGTTCTTGGGCTAGGAATTTGCACCTATTTTAATGTGTATTTAGACTATTATGATGTATTTGTTTTAAAAAATTTGTAATTGTTTTCAAAATTGTATTTTAAAATTTTTAGATTTATTCAAAACTGACTTTTATCTACAATTAAAATATTAAAGGTATTTAATATTTATCTATAATTAAAATATAAATGTGTTTAATTAAAGGAATAAATGTATTTAATATTAATGTATATTTAGATCAAAATAGATTTTATTTTTTTTGATAGTGCTTTAGGTTACTATATAAATTAATAATTTGATTAAAATTTAAATATTAGTAAATATAATTTATTAGTGTTTTTGTAGTATTTTTTAAGTGTTGAGCTCTCTTATTAAATTTACATCAAAATTTAAGGATTATTTATTCTGCGAAATAAAATGAAATAAATATAGCATAAAAACCAGATTGACTTGTTTATGAAATGTATACTAGAACCTAATAAACAAACATGATTCCACTACACTCAAGGTGTAGGGTCAAGTGGCTTTTTATCTCAGGATCTTTTCAAAATTAACTTAAAACTAAATTTCAGATTAAAATACACACAATGATGAGCAGCACTATATTACTACCAACAACCTTTAAAACAATTAGGTGAACTGCATAAAAAACATGTCACAATATTACTACCAACAAACTTTAAAATATTTATTCGAACTGCATACGAAACATGTCACAATATAACTACCAACAACATTTAAAATAATAATTCGAACTGCATACGAAACATGTGGTTAAATAATTCGAATTGCATACCAAATGAATTTTTATTCATACAAGGGTCATATATTTCAAAAAAACACATAGAGATGTACATTTACCTATTTAAGCAGATACGCTTTTTGATATATTCTTAAATTAATTACGAATGCCAACTAAAAATAAATAATAAACTGACACAAATCATTGTCCATATTATATTTATTGACTTCCATATATAAATTTCGAAAATTATTGTCAAGTATTCATGTGTATATATCTATTTAAATATAAAATTTCAGTCGTAAGTGTGATGCTATTTTACTTTGAAAGAAGACATAAATATCTAAACCATTTTTAGCTCATCGAAATGAAAGAATGTATATACTCAGAATAAACATACCTATTGTGATTAAACGTGAAAGTATATATTTATATATGAATAGATATCAAAAGTTTATTTAGACCATATCTAGTGAAAGTTACTAGCCCCTATACTAGCTTTTTGTTATGAGAACTTTTATAAATATTTTCTTATGAAGGTATTGCACCATAAATATTGCACACAGTTCATAATCATTTGAACTTTTTTCAGAACATGGCAGTACTAAAATTCTGGTGAGCAGCATACACAACAACCAAAGAACGTATAGATATTCTGGTGAGCAGCAAACACAACAATCAAAGAGAAGCACAACGCAGCAAAGAACGCTTAGATATTCTTTCTCGTCTCTAGTTCGAGAACACAACAATTGTTTCAAAAGAAACTCAAAAAAATAGAATATATGGGTACAAACATTAAAGAATCATGAGAAAGCTCCAAGGTTCAGTTGTTATAGGCAGCAAACGCAGGAGAAACAACAACAATAACGACAGTAATGTAATTTGATATAAATTTTTTTCATTTTTAAAACTTTTATTCTGGATTTCCTAGCTAATCAACTGTTAAATACGTAACAAATGGTTTAGTGATTGATTTATCTGTAAAGGAATTTTCTTTGAATTTGTTCTTTTTCTTTGAGATTTCTTTTCATCCTGAAAGACAAAAAAAGTTTTGATCAGTTTCTAAATAATAAAATAAGATTTCATGTTCTTTCATTGTGAAAGGAATAGGATAATACAAATGTTGTGTATCTTATCTTTTTGTGTGCTAATTTATTTCATATTTAGATGACCTTCAACACCTTTTTACATAACCTGAAAATAATATAAACACAACAAAGTCATAAGTAGCATTTCATTTGACATATAATTAAAATTATCACAATGAAGTTGGCAAAATATTTTAGTGTGTTTAATAGACCATAGTTTTCTATCCTATTAAATAGTACAATAACCAAATCATTTTAATTGAATATTGCCAATATTTTAGTCAAATCTATTTTTTTAAGAATAGACATATTTCTTCTATGTATATAATACAACAATAGATATATATAATAAATTAATAATAAATAGCAGAATTAGAAAAAATGTATGCTTACATACGAATAGTACAACTGTTTTATATTAATAATAACCATAATATCTATTTAAATGCTGTAAATAAAAAATGACAATATTTAAAAATAATAAATTAGACAAAAAAATTAAGAAAGTATCTTTTTTATCTGCAAAAAAAAAAAAAATAAAGTCGGGATAGTTTTGGTTAAGGATAAAATAAAAATTAAAAAAATACAATTCTTACCGTGGATTTCGCCGGGGCGTTGGACATGTTGGATCTGTTTTTTTTTTTTTTTTTTTTTGAGTTTGTTCAAACAAAGTATAGATCTGCTGCTTTTTATTTAGATTATATTGTAAATAAAAATGCATTTTAAACCTTTAATATCAAAAAAAAAGAGTAAAAATAGTACAAATAAGACCTCATTTTATGCAAAATCAGAGAGTAAAGTTTGAAAAAACTGAATATTTAACTAATATTTTGGTAAAAAAACATAACCCTATATGTTTGATCAAAAGTTCTAAAATGTTCGAAAAATGGGCGGTTTGAAATCTAGGACCCCATTTTTCCCCCATTTCTTTTAAATAAAACCCTGTATATTCGTACAATATTACTAAAAAATCTGAAAAAATGGGGTTTGAACTCGAAAACCCCAATTTTAAATAAGCTCTTATTCGAGTCTCTTCTGTTGAAGGTTCGAGTGAACAAAACAAATTGCAGATCTACAAATTTTAACTCAGATCTCGGTCTAAAAAAACATGCAACTATGAAGCCATTTTATTTTCATCAAATCTATGTTTTATATTTTCAAAATATTCAAAAAAAAAAAAAAAAAAATAGGCATATAAATAACAGTTTTGAAAAAACAATTGGTCTTCAAAAAAAGAAATTTTACTAGAAAATTTAAGATAAAAAATTAAACCATAAATGTTCGATCAAAAAATCAAAAAAATAGAAAAAATGGAGGTTTGAACTCGAAAACCTCATTTTTTCGAACTTAATCAAAAGTTTATATCGCCTTTTTCATAAATTTCGATCGACAAAACTTGCGTTTTTGAATACTAGATGTTTGAACTTGCAAACACCATTATTTCGAACGAAATCAAGAAATATCAGATAAAAATCTGAAACTGATCTCTCTAAAAAAATCAAAAATCCTAAACCATCATCTCATTTTTTCCGAGAGAGAAAATAGTGGGCAAGAATCAGAAAAACATCTCTGTGTTTATTCTCTCTCAAGAAGAAAATGGGGAAACCCTAAAGTATCCACATAATTCGAAATCGAAAAATGGGAAAGAAGAAAGAAATGCAGCAGAGAGAGTTGGATCGGTGCATTGGAGAGGGTGAGAAATGAAGAGTGGTTCTGGGATAAGGGGGCCGAATGGAGTCTTGCATTGGAGAAGGTGAAAAATGAATAGTGGTTTTGGGATAAGGGGGGCCGAATGGGTTGTTCACACAACCCTAGAAATGTGTTTCTTCACTCTGTGAAGAATCCTTCAAATCACAGCCGTCCAGTTTACAAAAATCGGACACGTGTCGCGATCGTGTGTGTAACAAAATCTGATTTGTATAAGTGTGGGCTTTATAAATACAAGAGTGTAGTTTTTGGGTGACATAATGTGGGCTTTGTATGTTGTATAAATGGATTAAGTGATAAAATATTTTGAAGCCCATACAAAATTGGGGTCCAATAAGATATGCTATATATCGAAAATGGGCTGGGCTTTCTTAAATTTTTACCACATTTTTTAGTGTTCTTGGGCTAGGAATTTGCACCTATTTTAATGTGTATTTAGACTATTATGATGTATTTTTTTTTACTTAAAAAATTTTGTAATTGTTTTAAAAATTATATTTTAAATTTTTTAAATTTATTCAAAACCAAAATTTATCTACAATTAAAATATTAAACGTATTTAATATTTATCAATAATTAAAATAATAAATGTATTTAATTAAAGAAATAAATGTATTTAATATTTAAATATATATTTAGATCTAAATAGATTTTATTTTTTTTATTAGAATTAAAATCCATAATTAGATATTTTTTAAAATTAATTATAATCTATGTAATTTTTTACATATTATTTATAATTATTGTGAAGCCCCCGATTTTTCCGAGCGTGTGATTGATCTTTTTATCATCTATGCATTTTATCGACTATTTTACCGCGTCACTTTGACGGGTAAATATTAACAATAAATATATTTTTTGTATTTATTTTTTTTATTTTTTTACTTGTGATCTTTATCATTTAATAATTCTATTTCACATTAATGATCACTTGATTGATCATTATTACTATTTGTGTATTTATTAGTCACCTTAGAATTTTAAGAGACTATTTATTTTAGAGACTTATACCTTATAAAATTAAAAATTTGTTTCAGAATAAGTGATCATGAGATTTATAAGTGATCAAGGAAATCACTAATTATTTTGGAGATTGATACTATTCATCTATTATCATCAAATTTGGGACAAAAAATGGAAATACCACAATTGCCCATAAGTGGACGACAATGATGACTATTTTGGTGTAGAAATATCTTCCAACTCTTGTACATATACACCTTATGTTAGTCATCTTGTGTATAATTACACCATTAATTCAAACATTATACACATCATCTTATACACAAATTCTTTAATATTAATTTCCCCAACTTATTCCCACTCACCCAATATTCCTTCCTTACCCATCTTTTGCCCAAACCTTTGACTTCCCTTTTGTCTCCATGCAAGAGACAAATTACAAGACATGAAAATTGAACAAAAATTCCCTCCCCCTCTCTCTCTCATGTGGAGGGCCATTAGGCCGTTTTACAAAAACATTTGTTAAAAATTTCATCAAACACATTTTAATCTTCAAGAAAATTCTCTTCCTTCTCTCTAAACATTCTCCTCCTTCTCTCTACAATTCCTTCACATCTTCAAATCTTCAAGAACAATTCTTTCATATCTTCAAACCTTCAAGAACAATTTTTTCACATCTTCAAATCTTCAAGAACACTTACTTCACATCTTCAAACATACCTTCATATCTTCAAGAACACATCCTTCATATCTTCAAACATTCTCCTTATCTTCAAGAACACCTTCTTCATATCATCAAACACTTCCTCTTTCTTCAAACACTTAACCAAAAACACAAACATTCTTCCTACTTCTTCATAAATTTCGAACCCCCTCTCACAAAGGTAAGAAATTTTATTCTTCAATTCAACTTGATATCCTATAACTCATCACCTTCTATTCTTAACTTAAGTTTAATTTTTGACTTTTGGAGGTACACATAGGATACTACATAAGGACATGCAAGCATTGTGGTCACATTAGAAGACTTGAAGAGAAATTGTTGGAGAATTTGGACTATAAGGTAAGATTTGGACACTAGTGTCCTTTTATCTTCTTCTTCCTATTTTCTTCAAATTTTGACGCCCCTTTTTTTATTTTTGAGAAATAGGGGCTGACCTTAAGTGGTTCTGACGGTGAGCCAAAATTTCCAACTTTGAAGCTTCTACTAGTTCCATTTCATCTACTACACAAGGTAAAGTGTAGTATTTCCAATTTTTTCACCTTCTTCTTTTTCTCCTTAATTTTTCACTCATTTTTCTAACTCTTAATTTTTGGTATTTATTGACTTAGGGGCTGACCTAAGTGACTTCATAATCAAGTTGTGAAATTTATCCTTTTATTTCACAACTATCCAATTTTAAGGTGGGTGGAAAAACCTTTCCAACTTCTAGGTGTTTTTCTCAAATGCATGTAGTATTTTGTTATTGAGCACTTGAGATATATATATTATGTATTGCATGTTAAATGCTTGTATCAAGTTGTGAAAAATTTCTCAAGTGTTGCTCAAAATGCTATTTATTGAAAAATAGGTGCATGCATGTACACTTTATTGTTGTATTTGATGAATTCTTGTATGAAATGGACATGCATGTGTATGATCCTTGAAATTAATGCTTTGTATGACTTATAACCTGGACAAATAATTGATTAAATTTCAATTTTTGGACTTAAAATGCAAAAAGAAAAAAGTTGGTGGACTTAATTGCAAGAAAATAAAACTTAAGGGACCCCTCTGTAATTTTCGAGTTTTGGAACTGTACTCAGGTTCAAAAATGATGTTTGGACATTTTAATAAAGTTTTAAGAGTTTTAATATAAATAAAATCAACCTTTAAAAGCCCAAGGACTAGATTGTAAAATTTTAGAAGTTTAAAGGCTACATTGCAATTTTCGAAACTGTACCAGACCCTAATTTTAAAATTTGAAATTTTAACTCTTAAGGTACTGGAAATAACATATTTTAAGTATATTCCAAAAATCCAAGTGTTTAGAGCTTGGAAAGTAATTTTATAAAAATTGAGGGACCAAATTGTAAAAGATTAAACTTGAGGACCCAAATGAAATTTCCAGGACTTATACAGTCCATGTACCTGGAAGTACTAATTTAACAATAAATTAATTATATTTTGGACCCAAGGTTCAAATTTCATAACAATTGGACCCCTAAAAGCCTTAAAGGCAATTATTTCAAAATGGGATAAAAATGAATTTTCAAAAGTTAAGGGACCTATACTTATTTCTTTTTCAAATGGTTTTTGTCCCAATACCCCACTGACCTTAGTGACATTTTCCAACTGGAATCACATTAAAATCCCTTCCGGTTTGTGAGTTCCAATAATTTTAACAAATTTGGGGCCAATGTGAGAATTTTATAAAACCTCGACCTCAAAACTTTAAATACCTGAATCTCTGAACAATATAGAGAATTTAGGAACTGATCTCATAATTGTTCAAGGTCGGGACATTTATTTGTTCAATTTTAACCCCAAAAGTATTGGTTTTTACAAAATGGGGCCAATTGTAAATTTTCTTTTTAACAAGGACCTAACTCAAATTATTTTTCTTTTAATTAAACAGCCCTGGACCCTCTGACTTTAATAATTAATTAAAATATTCTATTATCTCAAAAATCCCTTGACTTATCGGATCGTCTTGACCCGTTTCACAATCTTTCAAGATATCGAGGCTTATCTAATCATCTTCATCCAAATAACTTGCGATTTTGAATCTATAATTGGACTTATGTTTCACCTAATCTTTCAAGATATCGAATATTGCTTATCCTCCCGATAATCATCTTCATCCAAATAACTCTACCAACGCCATAATTGCCACTCGCAATTTCGAAAACTTTTCCTGAACGGCTTCCCTGAATCAATAATATTTGACTTCCTGGTTGACTACCTTGAACATGTATTTACTTTCCCCGCCACACGATTGAGTCAACTTGGTGTGTCGAGCTACTTGTATTTCATTGGTTGAATGGATGGATACGCTCACATTGGGGATGGAACCGGGCAGAAATCATGCATCATATCTCACGCGCTATTCTACTCTCTCATCCCTCCTGTTTTTCTAACCTCTAGATGGGGACTATGTTGAAGATGTCGAACCGGCCCCTCGTCCAAATCTCGCAACCGAGGGACGGAGTTTTTCTCCAAGGGAAGCGGCGTATTTGGATGTTGACCTTTGACATTTAGTCATAGTGACTTGAGGTATAATCATGATTATGACAATCCTAATCCGGCTTGTAGCTTATTTCATTTAGCTATTGTGGATTTGTGTTCGCCATGTAGCGATGATGAAACTTACACCGACAGTCTTGGACCATCTTGCTCGGGAGTTACAAGGAAGAAAAGAAGGAATCGTTTAGATCCACACGATTCATACTTGTCTTGTTAATTGGACCCGTTTCTTTCCATCTATATTGGCGCTACAAATCCATATACAACCGCTTACTTGTATTTCATTGGTTGGCTCTACAAATCCGTCACGCAACCATTACTTGTTTTTCATAGGATTGGCGCTACAAATCCGTATAATAACCCTGGATCTGTCTGCCCTGAATCACATAGTGCCATGTGTGACCACGAATTTCTTAAAATCAGTATAAGTATATTATTTAAATATATTTATCATGACGCTTGTGGACCCGAGGGGTGTGTGAAATCATGCATCATATCTCACGCTTTTTCATACAATCCCCTGTTGTGATGCTCAAGCACTCGATGCGTGGCTTGAGTTCGTCAGGAAGACAAGTTTCGAGGCATTTCACCAGATATATTTTATTTCTGATTGTACTTGACGATTAGTGGATGTTTATGTTTTTTTTCGGATTGGAAAATTGATTAACTATATATAATGCCACACTTTCACATGATCACCCCATCCACTGAGATTTCTATCTCATCCCCTCCTGTTTTCTAACCTCTAGATGGGGACTATGTTGAAGATGTCGAACCGCCACAGATTGAGACAAATTCACCAAGTTACCCTCGCCCCGCAAATGTCGAACTTGCACCTTTTTACTGATGATTGTTCTTGTTTCATGTACTTCAGCTCATGTTGGACTCCCATTTATCCTGCTACTCTTTTCTCTCTTTGACTGTAATTTAAGGGCGTAGGACCCTTTGACATTTAAGATTTGGATATTGTGTACGTTACATTTTAGTTTTGGCCTGTAAACTTATTCAGGTATTTATGTCGGATGTATTTGGATGTTGTTGGACCTTAAGATGTAATTCGTGCTTGTACTTATTTTATTTCCACTGCTTTAGACTCTGTTTCACTTGGGATTGTTGTATCATTTGTCTAGACTGTTGAGTTTATTTCTGTTTAAGTGGTTGATAGTCATCGCGCCCCGTCTGGGGCGTGATAGTTTAAGTGGTATCAGAGCTCGGCTAGTAAGATGGAAACTTACACCGAGTCGACCCAGGATAGGACCCTCGGTCTGTGTTAGGTAGTACCGCGACTTGACTAATTAAGTGTGAAATCGATTTCAAAATGACATGAGACCGTATTATTGATGTTTAGACTAAGTTAGAACATATATTTGGAGATTCCATAGTCATACTTGTCTTGACTTAGTTGACTCTTGACTGACTTTCCTTATTATTCCTTATCTTTCCATCTATATTCATCTAATCCATCTTAGTTGTGTTTGACCAGTTCGATGGATCCAAAAAGCGCACCAACGACCATCTAGTTTACCAACCGTGGTGGGAAATGTAGTTGAGGCCCGTGTTGAGCGGGACTACTATAAGGCATTAAAGCTTTATATTGGCACTAGGCATTTCTTCGGGCCAATTGATACCTCGCTAAGAGCTAATTGGGATTCGCACGGGAACATCACAAAGACTCGCGAACTAGGACACCTCCTAGCGAAGAGCCAAGAGAGAGAATAGCATTACTCTCCTTGCTAAGAATCGCGAAAACACCATCCGTTCGCGAAGATCAAAGATTTTGCAGTTTAGATCCGAGAACGCTGGATAATACTGATACTCCTCTCCGATGGAAAATTTATCATACAATCCGGAAGATGGAAGGCGATGGTTAAAGTGATGTGGCACATTCGAGATGGAGACCAAGTGGGAGATGGATGCGAATCAATATCCGAGCTACATGTCGAGGACACCATCGGAACGCCGAGGAGACTATCATCAAGTAACTATTTTATGATAGTGATCGAGAAATCAAAATAAATATATTTTTTGTATTTAATTTTATTTTTTTTTTTTTACTTGTGATCGTAATTATTTAATATACCACTTTGAAATTGATCATTATTACTATTTGTGTATTTATTAGTCACCTTATAATTTTAAGCACTATTTATTTTAGACCGCCACCACCCGAGGTGGAAGAATAAGTGATCATGAGATTTATAAGTGATCAAGAAATCACTAATTATTTTGGAGATCGAACAAATCGAAAAAATGAATACCACAATTGCCCTCCCGGGAGGATGCCGCGAATGATGACTATTTTGGTGTAGAAATATCTTCCAACTCTTGTACATATACACCTTATGGAATTCAAACATTATACACATCAGGCATTTGAGGCCTTCCTCTTGGTGATGCTCAAAATTGAACAAAAATTCTTCCCAAATCTCTCATGTGGACGGCCATTAGGCCATTTTTACAAAACAATTTGTTAAAAATTTCATCCAATACATTTTAATCTTCAAGCAAATTCTCTTCCTTCTCGCTAAACATTCTCCTCCTTCTCTCTACAATTCCTTCACATCTTCAAATCTTCAAGAACACATCCTTCACATTTTCAAACATACTTTCATATCTTCAAGAACACATCCTTCATACGTAAGTGACTTCATAATCAAGTTGTGAAATTTATCCTTTTATTTCACAACTATCCAATTTTAAGGTGGGTGGAAAAATATTTCCAACTTCTAGGTGTTTTTCTCAAATGCATGTAGTATTTTGTTATTGAACACTTGAGATATATATATATATATATATTATGTATTGCATGTTAAATTCTTGTATCAAGTTGTGAAAATTTCTCAAGTGTTGCTAAAAAATGCTATTTATTGAAAAATATGTGCATGCATGTACACTTTATTATTGTATTTGATGAATTCTTGTATGAAATGGACATGCATGTGTATGATGTGAAGCCCCGATTTTTCTGAGCGTGTATTTGATCCTTTTTATCGTCTATGTATTTTATTGACTATTTTACCGCGTCACTTTGACGGGTAAATATTAATAATAAATATATTTTGCATTTAATTTAATTTTTATTTATTACTTGTGATCATAATCATTTATTAATTCTATTTCGCATTTATGATCACTTGATTGATCATTATTACTATTTTTGTATTTATTAGCCGCCTTAGAATTTTAAGAGACTTTTACCTTATAGAATTAAGAATTTGATTTAGAATAAGTGATCATGAGACTTATAAGTGATCAAGGAAATCATTAATTATTTTGGAGATTGATATTATTCATCTATTATCATCAAATTTGGGACAAAAGAAATATATGGAATTACCACAATGCCCCTAGGTGGACGGCAATGAGGATAATTTTGGTGTAGAAATACCACCCAACTCTCGTACATATACACCTTATGTAGTCATCTTGTGTATAATTACACCATTAATTCAAACATTATAAATATTATCTTATACACCAATTCTTTATTACTATTTTTCCCAACATCTTCACACTTAACCAACATTCCTTCTCTACCCATCCCTTGCCCATACCTTTGACTTCTCTTTTGTCTCCATGCAAGAGATAAATTACAAGACACAAAATTGAACAAAAAAATCTCTCCCTCTCTCCCTAAGGTGGACGGCCAAGAGGCCAATTTTTATAAAAATTTTGTTAAAAATTTTCACCAACACATTCTAATCTTCAAACTAATTCTCCTCCTTCTCTCTAATCTCTCTCTAAGATTTCTTCATATCTTCAAATCTTCAAACAAAATTTATTCATATCTTCAAATCTTCAAACACAATTTCTTCATATCTTCAAATCTTCAAACACAACTCCTTCATATCTTCAAACCTTCAAGAACATTATCTTCACAACTTCAAATCTTCAAAGAACACATCCTTCATATCTTCAAACATACCTTCACATCTTCAAGAACATCTTCTTCATATCATCAAACACTCCTTCTTTCTTCAAACACTTAAACAAAAACAAACATTCTTCCTACTTACTCCAAAAACATTTGAACCCCCCTCTTAAAGGTAAGAAATTTCATTCTTCAATTCAACTTGATATCTTATAACTCATCACCTTCTCTTCTTAACTTAAGTTTGATTTTGACTTTTGGAGGTACATAGGAGCCTACTTAAGGACATGCATGCATGGTGGTCACCTTAGAAGACTTGAAGATAAATTGTTAGAGAAATTGGACTACAAGGTAAGATTTGGACACTAGAGCCCTTTTCTCTTCTTCTTCCTATTTTCTTCAAATTTTAACACCCCTTTTTCATTTTTGAGAAATAGGGGCATGACCTTAAGTTGTTTTGAGGGTGAGCCAAATATTCCAACTTTGAAGCTTCAACTAGTTCCAATTCACCTACTACATAAGGTAAAGTGTAGTATTTTCAATTTCCTCACCTTCCTCTTTTTCTTCTTAATTTTTCACTCATTTTTATAACTCTTAATTTTTGATATTTCTTGACTTAGGGGCAGACCTAAGTGACCTCATATCAAGTTGTGAAATTTATCCTTTTTTTTTCGCAACTCTCCAAATTTTAAGGTGGGTGGAAAAATCTTCCCAACTTCTATGGATTTTTGTTAAATGCATGTAGTATTTTTGATCTTGAGCACTTGAGATATATATTTTATGTATTGCATGTCAATTTTATGTATCAAGTTGTGAAATTTCTCAAGTGTTGCTAAAAAATTATATTTATTGAAATTTAGGTGCATGCATGTACAATTTATTGTTCTATTTGGTGAATTATTGTATGAAATGAACATGCATGTATATGATCCTTGAAATTCATGTTTTGTATGACTTATAACCTGGACAAGTCGAGCATAATTGATTAAATTTCAATTTTTGGACATAAATTACAAAAATAGAAAGTTGGTGGACTTAAATGCAATAAAATAAAACTTAAGGGACCCCTCTGTAATTTTCGAGTTTTGGGACTGTACTCAGGTTCAAAAATGATTTTTGGACATTTTAATAAAGTTTTAAGAGTTTTAAGATAAATAAAATCAACCTTTAAAAGCCCAAGTACTAGATTGTAAAATTTTAGACGTTTAAGGGCTACTTTGCAATTTTCGAAACTGTACCAGACCCTAATTTTAAAGTTTAAAATTTTAACTCTTAAGGGACTGGAAATAACATATTGTAAGTGTATTCCAAAAATCCAAGTGTTTAGAGCTTGGAAAGTAATTTTACTAAAATTGAGGGACCAAATTGTAAAAGATTAAACTTGAGGACCCAAATGAAATTTCCAGGACTTATACAGCCCATGTACCTGAAAATACTAATTTAACTATAACATAATTATATTTTAGACCCAAGGTTCAAATTTCATAACAATTGGACCCCTAAAAGCCTTAAAGGCAATTATTTCAAAATAGGACAAAAATGAGATTTTCAAAAGTTAAGGGACCTATACTTATATCGTTTTAAAACTGTTTTTGTCCCAATATCTCACTGACCTTAGTGACAATTTCCAACTGGAATCACATTGAAATCCCTTCCGGTTTGTGAGTTCCAATTATTTTAAACTTAGGGCCCAAAATGACAATTTTCACAAATTTGGGGCCAATGTGATATTTTTATACAAACTCTACCTCAAAACTTTAAAAAACTGAATCTCTGAACAATTTAGAGAATTTAGGAACTGAACTCATAATTTTTCAAGGTCGGGACATTTAATTATTTAATTTTTAACCCCAAAAGTATTGGTTTTTACAAGGGCCTAACTCAAATTATTTTCCTTTTAAAGAAACAGCTCTGTACCCTCTGATTTTAATAATTAATTAAAATATTTTATTTTCTCAAAAATCCCTTGACTTATCGGATCGTCTTGACTGATTAATACCCGATCGCGGGGCGACTTACTCGTCTTGCGATTTCGAATCTATAACGAGACTTATGTTTCACTTAATCTTTCAAGATATCAAAGATTTCTTATCCTCCCGATAATCATCTTCATCCAAATAACTCCACCAACGCCATAATTGCCACTCGCAATTTTCGAAAAATTTCCTGAACTGCTTCCCTGAATCAATAATACTCGACTGCCTGGTTGACTACCTAAACTTGTATTTACTTTCTTGCCTGAGTCAACTTGGTGTGTCGCGCTCACAGTCGGAATGGATACGTCAGGGATGGAACCGGGCAGCTCGGCTGCTATTCCACTCTCGGCCCCATCGTCCTAATCCCGCAACTGAGGGACGGATTTTGTCTAAGAGAAGCGGGTCGCAGTACTTGAGGTATAATCATGATTATTACAATCCGGGCCTAACTAGCTCTACTATGGATTTGTCATTGCCTATGGAGCGATAAGGTGACAGGTCTTGGACCATCTTGCTCAGGGAGTTACAAGAAAGAACGAAGGAATCGCTGTCTGATCCACACGATTCTGGACTTAATCGGACCTGTTTGGTTGGCACTATAAATCCGTATGCAACCGCTACTTGTATTGCATTGGTTGGCGCTATAAATCCGTACGCAACCATTACTTGTCTTGCATAGGATTGGCACTACAAATCCGTACGCAATCCTACATGTCTTGCCTGAATCACATAGTGCCTGTGTGACCACGAACTATTTCTTAAACTGTATAAGTATATTACTTAAATATATTTATCACGACGCTTGTGGATTGTGTGTGAAATCATGCATCATATCTCACGTGTTTTCATGCAACTGTTTTCTCGCATTAACTATATATATCGCCACACTTGCACACGATCACCCCATCCACTGAGATTTTTGTCTCATCCCCTCCTATTTTCTAACCTTTAGATGAGGACTATGTTGAAGATGACGAACCGATCACAGATTGATGACCCTCGCCTGGCCTGTCGATCTTGCACTTTTTTACTGATGATTATTCTTATTTCATGTACTTCTACTGATGTTGGACTCCCGTTTATTCTGCTACTCTTTTCTCTCTTTGACTATAATTTAAGGGCGTAGGACCCTTTGACGTTTAAGATTTGGATATTATACTTTACCTTATGTTTTAGTTTTGGCCTGTAAACTTATTCAGGTTATTATGTCGGATGTATTTGGATCTTGTTGGAGTTTAAGTTGTAATTCGTACTTATGTTTATTTTATTTCCGTTGCTTTAGACTCTGTTTCACTTGGGATTGTTGTATCATTTGTCTAGACTATTGGGTTTATTTATGTTTAAGTGGTTGATCGTCGTCGCGTCCCGTCCTGTCTGGGCGTGACGATTTAAAATGGTATCGAGCTCGGCTAGTAAGATGGAAACTTACACGTAGCCGACCCGTGGATAGGACCCTCGATGCCTGTTTGGGTAATCTTTGCGACTTGACTAATTAAGTGTGAAATCGATTTCAAAATAGCGTAGAACCGTATTATTGATGTTAGACTAAGTTAGAACGTATATTTGGAGATTCCATAGTCATACTTGTCTTGACTTAGTTGACTCTTGACTGACTTTCTTTATTCATTCTTTCATTATTCGTCCTTATCTTTCCATCTATATTCATCTAATCCATCTTAGTTGTGTTTGATCAGGATGGATCCAGCGCCCCCGACCTGGTGGGATGTAGTTGAGGCCCGTGTTGAGTGGGACTACTATAAGGCGTTAAAGCTATATTGGCACCAGGCATTTCTTCTGGCCAACTCCAAGCTAACTGGGGAACGTCACCGCCCTCACGATCTAGGACACCTCCTGGCGAAGAGCCAAGAGGAGAAGAATAACCTTACTCTCCATGCTAAGGATCGCAAAAACACCATCCGCACTCGCGAAGATCAAATTCAGTTGATCCAGGAACGCTTGAACAATACTCGCAAGAAGATGGAACGCGCCAGTGGCGCCGCACCAAGTGGGAAATGGATGCGTACATGTCAAGGGACACCATCAAATGCCTCGAGGAGACTATCATCAAACAGATGACGGTGATCGAGGACCTCACACAGGCCTTGTCTCAGCCGGATACCGCTTTGGAGACTGATTTGGCAGCCAATGCACTAGCAATGCCACCACTCGAGGTGGAACCAGAGGCCGACCCTGAAGCGAACAACGAAGAGGATCCCGAGGAGGATCCCCCGGAAGCAGGGGAGCCCGATGCATTTGAGGCAGCCCCTCTTGGTGATGCTCAAGCACTCGACGCGTGGTTGACAATGAGGACGATGGTGCAGTCACTGAGTAGATAGATTTTATTTTCCGGATTGCACTTGATGATTGCACTAGATGTTTATTCGTGTTCCGTTGTATTTCCCGATTTCTTGTACTGTTGTTGTTTGAATTTCATTTGGTGTACTCCAAATTTTACATTAATGGATATGTCTTTTCTCTTACTGTTGACTCTACGTCTTGGTTATCATCTCCACCATGAAAGCAAGGAAGGCAATCGCTAGAGGGGCACAAGAGTACTTGGCGTTTGTAATTAACAAAACCAATGTTGAGACACAAATTCACCAAGTGCCCATCGTATCGGAATACACAGATGTATTTCCACAAGAACTCACCACTGTCCCTCCAGATGGGAAAGTCGAGTTCACCATCAAGGTATTACCGGGAACCGCCCCGATTGCTAGAACACCGTATAGAATGGCTCCTATCGAGTTGCAAGAGTTGAAGACTCAATTGCAGAAGTTGATGGATGTGGGATTTATCCGACCGAGTACGTCTCCATGGGGAGCATCGGTACTGTTTGTCAAGAAGAAGGATGGCACATTAAGACTGTGTATAGATTATCGCGGTCTTAATAGCGTGACCATCAAATATCCCCTTCCGAGGATAGACGAACTATTTGATCAACTTCAAGGAGTGACGGTGTACTCGAAGTTTGATTTACAACAAGGATATTACCAACTGAAGATCCGCGAAGAAGACATCTCCAAAACTGCATTTCAAACCCGATATGGACACTACGAGTTTGTAGTGATGCCTTTCGGTCAGACGAACGCACCAGCAACATTTATGGATCTGATGCATCGAGTCTTTCAACCCTATTTGGATCAATTCGTAGTGATATTCATTGATGGCATACTCGTATACTCTAAGTCTAGAGAAGAGCATGAACGTCATTTGAAAATTGTTTTGGAGACGCTACGAGAGCATAAGTTGTATGCCAAATTCAGCAAGTGTGAATTTTGGCTTAGTGAAGTCGCGTTCTTAGGACACATAGTATCCGACACTGGGATCGTCGTAGATACTTCGAAGGTATAGACAGTGGTTGAATGGAAACAACCCGAGTCTGTAACGGAGATCAGGAGTTTCTTAGGACTAGCTCGATATTATCAAATATTTATCAAGGATTTCTCCAAGATAGCCAGACCACTCACTCGACTAACCCAAAAGCAGGTCAAGTTTGAGTGGAATGACAAGTGCGAGGTTAGTTTCCAAGAGTTGAAGAAACGACTTACTACAGCTCCAGTTTTAGCCCTTCCAAGGGGAACAGAAAACCTTGTCGTCTACAGTGATGCATCAAATGAAGGACTAGGAGCAGTACTCATGCAGGAAGGAAAGGTCATCGCTTATGCATCACGAAAGTTCAAGCCGTATGAGGCCAATTACCTAACGCATGACTTGGAATTGGCAGCGATAGTGTTCGTGTTAAAGAAATGGAGACACTATCTCTACGGAGCAACATTCACGGTTTTCACAGATCACAAGAGATTGAAGTATCTCTTCTCTCAAAAAGACCTCAATTTGAGGCAACGGATATGGATGGAGTTGATTGAGGACTATCACTTTGATATTCAATACCATACCGGGAAAGCTAACGTAGTAGCTGATGCCTTGAGTAGAAAGGCGAGCTTAGCCAGACTTATGATTCGACAGTGGGAATGATTAGAAGAGCTGAGCAATTGGAATCCGAGGAGAACCAATACTCAGATTTCATGTGCTAACATTTCGGTTAAACCCGATCTGCTGAATGAGATCAAGGAAGCACAGGGGACTGATGTGCATCTTCAAAAACTAAAAGAGAAGATACTTAAAAGAGAGAGATCAAAATTCTCGGTGCATGAAGATGGGATTATCAGATTCCGAATCGAGTTTGTGTACCGAGTGACGAACAAATCAGGAATAGAATCCTAGCAGAGGCACACCGTTCGAAATACACTATACATCCTGGAGGAAACAAGATGTATAAGGACTTGAAACGGAATTATTGGTGGGTAAACATGAAGAAACAGGTAGCGGAGTTCGTTGTGAGATGTTTGACTTGTCAACGAGTAAAAGCAGAACACCAACGACCATCCGGTTTACTACAACTATTGAGAATTGCCGAGTGAAAATGGGAACACATAACGGTGGACTTCGTGACGGATCTACCAAGGACCATAGGAGGTCATGATGCTATTTGGGTAGTTGTAGACCGGCTCACGAGATCTTCTCATTTCTTACCCATCAAGAAGACTGATAGCTTGCAGAAACTTGCGAAGATTTATATCCGAGAGATCATTCGACTCATGGAGTACCAGTCGACATAGTATCGGATAGAGACCTGAGGTTTGTCTCCAGATTTTGGAAGTGCTTGCACGAGGAATTGGGTACCTCGCTGAGCCTCAGCACAACAACACATCCACAAACTGTATGGACTACAAATCCGTATAAATCCGTACGCAATCCTACATGTCCTGCCTGAATCACATAGTGTCTGTGTGACCACGAATTGTTTCTTAAACTGTATAAGTATATTACTTAAATATATTTATCACGACGCTTGTGGATTGTGTGTGAAATCATGCATCATATCTCACGCGTTTTCATACAACTGTTTTCTCGCATTAACTATATATATCACCACACTTGCACACGATCACCCCATCCACTGAGATTTCTGTCTCATCCCCTCCTATTTTCTAACCTTTAGATGGGGACTATATTGAAGATGACGAACCGATCACAGATTGATGACCCTCGCCCTACCTGTCGATCTTGCACCTTTTTACTGATGATTGTTCTTATTTCATGTACTTCTACTGATGTTGGACTCCCGTTTATCCTGCTACTCTTTTCTCTCTTTGACTGTAATTTAAGGGCGTAGGACCCTTTGACATTTAAGATTTGGATATTGTGTACGTTACATTTTAGTTTTGGCCTGTAAACTTATTCAGGTATTTATGTCGGATGTATTTGGATGTTGTTGGACCTTAAGATGTAATTCGTACTTGTACTTATTTTATTTCCGCTGCTTTAGACTCTGTTTCACTTGGGATTGTTGTATCATTTGTCTAGACTGTTGGATTTATTTCTGTTTAAGTGGTTGATCGTCGTTGCGTCCCGTCTAGGGCGTGACAATTATTTCGAAAATTTAATATTTATATAAATTGATTGAATGTGTTTTTGAATAATGAATATTTTGTTACTGTTTTGTATTAAATTTGTAGGCTTTTTAATGAATTCAATATTTTTGGTTAATGTTTTTAATTAAAATTTTAAAAAATTTAAGAATTCTATATTCTCTCAAACTCATTTAGTGACTTTTTACAGAAAACTATACGATTTCAGTAGGCTCATTTTCGAATCTGGCGAATAGAATGGATTTTCAGGTTTCGGTGAACAATGGTATTTATCAACTGTCGAGCTCACCGCTTAGTGACATCACAAATGGTATATTCTGTATTTTTTTGTTATTTTTTTAAAAATAATAATTAATCCATTTACTTATATATTTTTTCTTTGACACGTGTAATTTAACTTTTGGCAGTCGTAGTTCCCATGTTTAAAGGTCCAACTCGAAAAACTGTCAACAATTTTGGCACTTCGTTTGGTAATATATCTGGAGCATCTACCAATATGAGCTCTAATACATCTGTGATCATTGATCTCACTCTCGATGATGGTGATGAAATTGATGCGACTGGAGTAAATACTATAATCATTGAAAATATTGGGACTGATGTAAATCAATCCAATTTAATTGAGCCTTTCACCTTGACTATCATTGGTAATTATAACTAATTTCATACATTTATTTCAATTTAAGTCAAATGGATTCAAATATTGTTTAAATAATTACTAATTAATTAATTTATTTCAGATTATTGGGATATTGGTGATTCAACACACACATGTCAATTTTGTGGGGCCTTATTTTGGTATGAAGAAAGACTACGATCTTATGTAAAATCCAAGAGCCCTCAATATTCTATGTGTTGCGGTCATGGAATTTATTCAGCTTCCTTCTTTCAAACCACCTCCTTCTGTGCTTCACGATTTATTGTTTGGAGTTAGTGATAAGAGCAGACATTTTCAGGAAAATATAAGATCGTACAATAACATGTTCTGTTTCACATCAAAGGGAGGCAAAATCGATACGGATATAAATAGGGGTCAGGGTCCTCCAATTTTTCGCCTGCATGGCCAAAATTATCATTTGATTGGTAGTTTGTTGCCCTCGGATGGTTCGACGCCAAAGTTTGCACAAATGTACATATATGATACGGATAATGAAATCTCAAACAGACTGAATTGTGTGAGGTCCGTTTGATTTTTACTTTTTAAATTGTATAATATGTTGTTACATTTTTTTTTCTATTTACTCTAAAATGTTTAATTCATTTTGTTTTGTAGACAAGGAAGTGACACTAATAATTTGCACGAAGATATTGTGGTTGGACTATTGGTGAAGACTTTTCGAATGGCAAAAGACAAAGTCCAACAATCTTCAAATTTTGATGTTAGATTGCGTCTTATAGGTGCTCGGAATACTAATGAAAGATACAATCTACCTTCGAATTCTGAAGTTGCTGCTTTGATCGTTGGTGATTTTGATCTTGCTCTAGGTCAAAGGGATATTTTGGTTAAAACAAAATCTGGATATTTAAAACGTATAAATGAATTGAATGCTTCCTATTTGGCTCTGCAATATCCTCTGCTATTACCTTATGGTGAAGACGGGTTCAGAGAAGACATACCGTTTTCAGAGTTGAAGAAATCAAGTCCAGGTGGAAGAAAAACAATAAGTGTTCGAGAATTCTTTGCATATAGATTACAGACAGATTACAAGAATCTTCGTCTATTCTATCATCGCGAAGACTATTTCAACAATTTGTTGTCGACGTTTATACAATGGTAGAATCGTCACAATTGAAATATATTCACTTGCATCAAAAGAAATTGTGTTGTAATATATATAAAGGCCTGTCAGATGTTGTGTTAAATGGAGACATCAATCCCAACACTCAAGGAAAACATATTATATTACCTTCGAGTTTCACCGGAGGTGCACGATTCATGATACAAAACTATCAGGATGCAATGGCTATTTGTCATTGGGCTGGATATCCCGATTTATTTATAACATTTACTTCCAACCCAAAATGGCCAGAGATTGTTCGTTTCGTGGAGAATAAGAATCTGAATCCTGGGGATTGACCCGATATTATTTGTAGAATCTTCAAAGTCAAGCTCGATGCTTTAATCAAAGATCTAGCAAAATTAAATATTTGGAGTAGTATCAGGTTATGAATTATAATAATAATAATAATAATAATAATTATTATTATTATATTATTATTATAATAATTATTATTATTATATTATTATTATAATTATTATTACTATTGTTATTATATTATGATAGTTTAAATTTTATTAATCATTATACACTTTTTTGATTTCCTGATTTTATCATTGCAGTTATATACATGATAGAATTTGAGAAACGTGTATTGCCTCATACTCATATATTACTATTCCTCGCTAAGGAAAACAAGTTTCCAACCGCATCTGAAATAGATAGAATTATATTAGCCGAAATACCAGACGAGGCATCTGATCCATGCTATTATGCGGCAGTGAGAGACTTTATGATTCATGGGCCATGTGGTGATGTAAAAAAAACTCACCCTGCATGTCTGAAGGTCATTGTACCGAGCATTTTCCGGAAAAATTTGTTGATGCTAGTACTATTGATGAAGATGGTTATCCACGTTATAAGCGTCGAGATAATGAGAGAATAATTGAGAAAAATGGAGTACCTCTTGACAACAGATATGTTGTTCCTCATAATCGTCGATTGCTACTCAAGTACGGTGCTCACATTAATGTGGAGTGGTGCAATCAATCACGATCGATTGAGTATTTGTTTAAGTATGTTAACAAGGGGCACGATCGTGTGACGGCTTCATTCTATTAGAGTACAAATGATGATGAATCTGGGAAACCTGTCGCTGAAGTCAACATGTACTATGATTGCAGATATGTTTCCTCATGCGAGGCAGCATGGAGATTGTTTGGATTTGAACTCCAATACAAATACCCTTCCGTTGAACGCCTTAGTTTTCATCTTGAAAACAAGCAGAACATTATTTTTCATGATTCGAAATGAATACATGACATCCTAAATAAGAGTACTGTTAAGGAAATCATGTTCTTAGCATGGATGGAAGCCAATAAGATATATCCTAAAGCAAGAGAGTTGACTTATGCTGAAGCTCCGACAAAGTTTACATGGAAACAAGCAATCAGGAAGTGGGCGCCAAGAAAAGGTGGAAAATCTATAGGACGAGTCTTTTATGTGCCTCCCGGTGCTGGTGATATGCACTATTTGAGGTGCCTCATCAATGTAGTACGTCGTGCTACGTGTCATGATGATTATAAGAAGGTTAAAAGGGTTCAACACTCTTCATATCGTGAAGCTTGCTATGCTTTGGGTTTGTTAGAAGATGATAAAGAGTACGTTGATGGCATCACTGAAGCGAGTCACTAGGCATCTGCAGAGTCTCTACGGATTATGTTTGCCTCATTATTGTCGTCTGATTCTTTGAGCATGCCATACATGGTCTGGGATAAATGCTGGGAATATATTTCGGATGATGTTCTTTATAGACGACGAGCCCTTATGCGGCATCAAGCTATTACAATGATTTTCCAAAATATTTAATTAAATTTTTATTTATGCGTATTTGTAGATACTCACTATCTGGATCCATATTTGTTTTACTAAACTTTTTCCATTTTATTCTTTTGTATAGAGCTGATATTGAGTGAGAATTAAATCAAGAATCTGACATTGGTGGAAATTGAGAAACTATTGAGAAGTCGCGGCAGGAGCCTACGTGAATTTTATTCAATGCCATTCCCAGATTTTGATAGTATTGAAATTAATCAAAACATATTGATATATGATGAGTTAAGGTATGATCGCAATTTGTTGCTTGTGGAGCACCAAAGCCTTCTTTCGAAGATGACAGATGAACAACATCAAGTGTATTCCAAAATAATATGTGTTGTTCAATGCAATGAAGGTAATATGTTCTTTGTATATGGATACGGAGGTACTGGAAAAATATTTTTGTGGAGGGCTTTATCTTCTAGGTTGAGATCCGAGGGACAAATTGTTCTAAATGTGGCATCGAGTGGCATAACATCCCTTCTCTTATCAGATGGAAGGACCGTACATTCTCGATTTGTTATTCCATTAAATCCAAATGAAGAATCAACGTGCAATATCAAACAAGGAACATCGCTTGCGGATTGATCGTTCGTTGTAAACTCATTATTTGGGACGAAGCAACAATGATGAAAAAGTACTATTTTGAGTCAGTGGACCAATCTGTACGAGATGTTATGCAGCTCGAGAACCCAAATAGTCTCCATATCCCTTTTGGAGGTAAAACTGTCATTTTTGGTGGGGTACCTGTTATACCCAAGGGAACACGGCAAGACATTGTTAAAGTCACAATAAATTCATCATACTTGTGGAATGATATTACAGTACTTAGACTGACCAAGAATATGTGTCTTCAAAGTCTTGGTCAAACTGATGATTATTCTGAGTTGGTTAAGTTTTCTAAATGGATAGCAAGCATTAGAGACGGAACAATCGGAGAAGAAAGTGATGGTTACTCCACTATTGATATTCCTGAAGATATTTTGCACGAGGATGATCCAATTGCAACAATTGTCGAAGATACCTATCCAATGTTTAGAGATGCCATTGATGATCCGACCTATTTGAAGGAAAGAGATATTTTGGCACCTACACTTGATGTTGTCGAGTCAATTAATAAATATATGATGTCTTTGAACTCCTCCGAAGGCCAGACATTTTTGAGTTTTGATAGCACGTGTAAGTTAGATTCTAATGTTGATTTCTTGCATGATCTGCACACGCCGGAATTCCTAAATGGTATAAAATGCTCTGGTGTTCCAAATCATGAATTGCATCTGAAGGTTGGGACTCAGGTTATGCTATTGAGGAACATAGACTATTCGATTGGATTGTGTAACGGTACAAGATTAGTGATTACAAGGCTTGGCAAGCATGTACTTGAGTCTAAAATCTTAACTGGTGCCAATGATGGTCATAAGGTGTTGATTCCGCGAATGACACTAACCCCTTCGGACCTTAGGATACCATTCAAGTTTCAGCGTAGACAGTTTCCTCTAATTGTTTTGTAACCATTAACAAGAGCCAAGGACAATCTCTCTCCAATGTGGGCCTGTATTTGAAAAATCCCGTTTTCTGTCATGGTCAATTATACGTTGTTGTCTCTCGAGTTACAAATCCTAAGGGGCTGAAAATATTAGTTTGTGGAGATGATAAATCGAAAAACAAACAGACCAATAATATTGTGTACAAGAAAGTATTCCAAAATGTGTGATTGTTGAATGTAGTTATTACCTTGATTTATTTTTCTCGAGTTTGTATTTTTCAATTATACATTCTTATTTATTTTAATCTTTATATATACACGTAATTTACATTCAACAACATATTTCATCACATCCGTGCATCATCGCACGGAAATCGAGTCTAGTTAAAAATAATGAAGGAGGTGTTATTTATACCTAGGATTGTAAGTCACATGGACCAAATATAATAAATTGAGCCTCTAGGGCATATATTATGTTTTGAGCCTTGTGGGCTTGATGCGATCAGCAGAGCCTCGTGGACCTTTTTTGGTAACTTGGCCCAATTGATGATTTTCATGGGCTAACAATTGATCAAAGAGAATTAAATAAATGAAATAGAGAAATACCGATTTGACCCCAACATACTTTGACCCTCATTTTTTTCGGTTAAACATCTAATGCCAACGGGTCGTGACTCGTTTAATATCTCTAGGTATAACCATCTCACCGTGATATATGGTGTCACACAAGTTATTGTGATTTCTTATATTGTTCGTACGTGCTTAAGTTTGGATGTTTGCTGAAACTTACCTTTAAATGGTATGTTTAGTACTTCTTACATAGTCGCCACTAATTTATCCATCAAACCTATATACTAAAAGAGAAAACAAAGTTGACACATGTCATCACCTCATTAATTTTGACATGTGACAACTTCTCATTCTCTCAACTCAACATGTCTACTTTATAATTATCCATGTGACATTCCTATCTACAAATTAAAGGTGAATTGATAATATATTTTGAATTTAAAAGATTACAAATTTAAAAGATAATAACAACTTTAAGAGATAAGAAGTAATTCAAATATCAAGGATTTATCTACAATATCATTTAAAAATTATTATCTTTCAAAAATATATTTGGTTTATATGCACCTTTTAATTTCTGATTTATGCCAACTCCAGCATATATTTCAAATTACTCTTATTAAATCCAGGTTTGACCCACTAACCAATCATAATCTTATAAATTTTGAATTTCTTTTCTACTATTTCTAATTGGTATTTTGGATCTCCTATAATTATTACAAATAAATTTGTGACACTAAAATTTTAATTTTCGACAAATCTGGTGTAACACCCGGTGTTGTTCTAGTTAATTATATGCCACATTACATGTACATATTTTTTTTTCTTAGAATGTCGATTTACTTAAGTAGTTAACTGAAATTAATTCTTAATTGTAAAACTCTATACACGTTTCTTTCCCTTCAATTAACGATTTTTTGTTTGCAAAAAGAAATCCAAAAGTTATTCTCTTTCCTTCATATCCTCTGGCTCTGTCAGCTGCTGCTACAGATAACAGAATATTATACAAACCTTGGTTAAAAAACGTATCTCCTGATGCTCAGTATTACCCTCCGTCCAAAGCCAAGACCACCACTGTCCACTCATCGTTTGCGCGGCACCCTTCTATCAGCGATTAGCTGTCTGAACTTTGACAAATTCGATCATAATTTTGGGGATTCTTTTTGAGATGGTAAGACATCTTTCAGTTTTTGTGAATCAGTGATGTGTATTGTTGTTAATGTCCCAAGATTTTATTTTATTATTGCTAAAGTGTATAGCAGATGCAATTCTCACCCTTTTCCATTGATAGAAGATACAACTTAATTCCCACACATTAATATGTTTGCAAACCAGGTGCTTGTTATAATTTCCGGCCCATAATTTAACCAATATTTAGGAATATCAAAGAGGAAAGCCATAATATGATAGTTATTTTAATTTAGGCAAAATATTACACTAAAATAACTGAACCATATTGAATTCAAAAAGAAGCACCATGGAGATTTATACAAGGCTCAACACATGTAACTAATAAATCACTGAGAGCCTACCATATGATATCCACCCAATCAAAACGTGCAATAGTAAATTACATGGATCAAAGCCATAAACTGAGCTGTGACGAAGTGAATCGAAACACAATAGCTATGACGAAGTGAATACGTAACTCAAGAAAGGTTAGACTGATTCGAACTAATGAGCATTGTCAATTACAATTGTGGGTGTTTACATGAATGTTGATCCCTTTTTGGTTGCTTGTGCTTGCACACATACAACTGGATGGTGATTTAGCATTCTTGATGTGCTTTTTGACGAATTACTATTTTGGGTGATCTAATTTTGAATCAGAATGATTTAGGATTTATAACTTTTTGAAAATGAAATGCTAGTTTGTAGTTTTTGGTTATATAGAGCTGAAAATACTTGATATTCAAGTCTCATTTTCTGCATTATTTGATAAGCCCAACTTTTGAATTAAACTCCCACCTTATCAATATGTCAAAAAAATTTATTTGCTTTTCAACCAAAAGGTCGAATTATGCTAATTTTGAATCTATTTGCAAACACAACTGACTTATGATTCTCAACTACAGCTTCCGCAGCGCTAAATCACATCCTCCGAAAGCAAAAGTGGATTGCAAACACTTTCTCAATAGACTGCCAATAAAAAAAATTATTAGGTGGTGTTTAGCATATCACTGTGGATGAACTGTAATCTCTTAATGGGATAAGCTAAACTATCTATTTGATTGCCCTTCAGTTACTGATCTTTTTAAGTCCTTTTCGCTGTAGAGATTTGTTTAGCATTATAGAATAGTGTTGTAAACATCAGCTGCCATGGCTCTAGGTGGCAGGAGGCCCTAGGCAGAGTAGATTACATCCAAATCGGTTTAAAAAATCGCCTTAGCTAATCGGCCAAAATTCTTTATTAAAAAGATATATGTTCCTGAGGTCTATTGCCATCGAGGCCATGTTTGGCTATTCATCTTTTTAGTGCCTTAATAAGTGAAAATAAGAGCAATCCATCAAATCCAGACCTAAAAATCCATATTCGCAACATAGATACATAGATAACTCTTCTGATATGTTCGCCTTTGATATTGAAGTAGTTGTTGTAACGACCCGGATTTTTATGCCTTAATAAAATTTTTATTAATCATGTTATATATTTTATGGAATAATAATGGTTAATTATGAATTTATCAATGATTTTACTAGATAGTTAGTTTATTACATATAATAAAAGAGTCTTTTTAATAGGATTGGTTAATTATTTAATTAGGGTCTTATAATGAATGATTGGACTTTTAATTAGTTTAGATTATTAAATCAAACTCACATTGCTAGTAAGTTAGTAATAAGCCCATGTACTCTAAACCTAGCCCAATTAGGAGTAGGTTAAAACACTGATATAAGACACGCAAAATACACACGGAGAACACAAAAACACACTATAGAAGAGGCACGAGAGAGAGACAAAAGGAACGCGTCCGAAAAGAAAAGAAAAAGAGAAGAAACGCGATTGATTCAAAAGAGGTCTGCAAAAGATTTTCATTACCCCATAAGTTAATCAGGCAAGCAATCTCCCTAGCTTCATATAGAATTAGGGTTTAGGTTTAATAATTTTGTTGTGATTGACTGATAGCAAGGTTGTAGAAATCACTAGGCGCTAGTCGGGCGGCGGCCCGGCGCCTAGCTCCTAGGGCGCCTAGGCGGGCGCCTAGAATCACCAAGTTTTTCTCATTTTTTTTTCATTTTTTTTGTATTTTGGCCGATTTTTGCCGATTTTTGGCCGATTTATTCCGACTAGACTGCCTAGGCCGAGTTTTTCCGGATTTTTCCCGATTTTTTGGCCACCTAGGCCGCCTAGCCTGCCTAGGCGGGCGCCTAAGCCGATTTTTGCCCGGACCGATTCTTTTTGCCGATTTTGGGAAAATCGGATGGCCGCCTAGGCCGATTTTTACAGACTGATAGGCTTCCGCCAAAATCGTATGAACCAATATATTTATGTAATTAATTGGGCGACAACCATTGTTAGGCTATAATTGTGATATCTTCTGTTCTGTGCTTATTATATCTTATTTTTCACTGACTGAAGTCGTTTGAAATTCGATCCGATTCTAATATGTCTATAAATTATGTTTCTTTATCTATGCATGCACACTTAATTGTGTAATCATTGTTCTATATTCATGGCACATTAAGTTCATTGTGGGAATTTAAAAGAATTAAATAAAATGAGTTGCACACAACTACTGTGTTTTCTTTAGTTCAATTACCTGGTTTAATTCTACACATGTTAATTCACACTTTGCAATTAATAAGCATATTGTCCGTCTTAAAGCTAATTAGTAGGTTTCATTAGTTTCAAATATTTCAGATTAAACAAATACTCGTTTTCGATGAGTTGGCCTATTAGTTCAATTAATTTTGATTAACATGCATGGAGATTATTAATTATATTTTATTGCAAATAGTGGTGATTATGTGCATAATTAGGTGATTCATTTGCGTAATCATATTTCTTTGGAAATAGTTATGGTTTTGAATGTAATCTACCAATTAGGTTTAAACTACTTGAGTGTAGGATTTTCCCCTAACTATTTCAATACATGACTTTCCTCCAAGCATATTTGAATATAGACTCTAGAGTTCACTAATTAATTGGACGTAAAGTTTCCCTGATTAGTTGCGCATAGGGTTTATCCCTGATTAATTTAATGTAGGATTTTCAATGATTAGTTGAACATAAGGTTATCCCTAATTAACTAAATATACTTTTCTCTTAACTAATTGAATATAAGGTTTTCCCTAATTAGTTGAACATAGAGTTTATCCCTAACTAATTGAAAGTGGGAATTTCAATAATTAGTTGGGACATAGGGTTTATCCCTAATTAATTGAATGTAGGGTCATTCCTAATTGATTGAACGTATGGTTTTCCCTAATCAATTGAATGCATGGTTTGTTCTCGAATTTGTCTCAGATAATGTGATTTAATTATTATGATATATGTTTATGTTTATTCTCATATTTAATGATATGTTGCATCACTTAGGTTCATGCATCATTGTTAATGTATGTTCATAGTATTTCACGAGCATCCAAAATATTAAGTAAAGTCAAATCATAAAGTATAATGTTTTCCAGTAGAAATAGGTGCACATTGTTCTATGATGCTGGAGTGAGTGGGAAATGGGCGCGGGGGACCAGTCGTTCCGACAATGTGCCGTTTGCGGTTAATGTTAATGTTAACGGAAAAGGGCCTTCGGGCAAAACGAATGGAAATGGGCCTTCGGGCAAAATGTTCACTGGTTCCAAATAACAAGGCCCACTGCGACCCTGATTAGAACAATGTGTTACCAAGTTAGCTCGCGTCCTAAGAATGTTTCATACAACGAAAGGCAAAGTTTTATGCAAAAGAAAGTTTTAAGCAATGGAAGGAAGGTTTTTAAGCAAGAAAAATGTAAAGTCTTTTTAAGTTAAAAGTTAAGATATTGCATTAGGCATTCATTCATGCATGAGATTCTTGTTGAGCTCCTTTAGCTCATTCCACGAATGTTGAATATTTTTCAGATGAGAATGCAGAAAAGGAAGGAGATGGTCTGGCGCAGTGACTCAAGGAACCCAAGCCAATAGAATTCTTTTATTTTCAAAGTTTGACTTTTTAGTTCATTAAACGTTGAATTTCATTGTGTTTTCAGTACGAATGTTTCAGGACTAGTAATTATTAGTATTTAATTCCGCTGCATAGTTTCAAACGAAGTAAAAGTTTTTACTATTTCATTTTTTTAGACATTCTCCAAATTGTTTCTATTTATTTATTATTTTTTGCACTAAAATTCAAATAAGCTAGAAGGGCGCTACATTTAGTGGTATCAGAGCCCATGTTTCTAAAATCGATTCTCTAGACTTCAAAATGATTTAAATTATGACAAGTTTAAAGTTAACTAGTTTTGGGTTCTGAGTCACGCTTCGAGCATCTTCCTCCGCAATATGGTAAGTTTCCCATTCAATATGATTATGCTCGTATCATTTTGTGTTTATGCTCTATCTTTAGACTGCAAGTGTAAATATGTTTGAGATAGTATTGATTATGTGTTTTGTTATATATTTAATTGTGTGTTTAATTGTGCCTTTAATGCTTATGCTCCATCGAATATGAGAGTTGTTTTCACGCTTTAGCATATTATATTTCTTATATTTAAGAAGTTTCGAGGACGAAACTTTTTAAAAGATGGGAAGAATGTAACAAGTTTAGATAAATAGTATTTATTTTCGGTATAAAAGTGACACATGAATGACATTTTGGGATTGTATATGAATGACTATGCAAATGATGTACAAATATTATAATAAGGTGTAAGAATTCCTCTTGTGCATAAATGTTACTTGGGTTATATATTGTTTGGTTATCGTGTCTATTTAAGGAATTTAGTTTTACTACGGATACTTGAGTTTATATTATACAGGGAGCACGGTGATGCATGAAAAGCAGTGTTGTAAAAATCGGCCTAGGCGGCCGCCTAGGCGCCCCTAGGCCGATCCGATTTTCCCAAAATCGGCAAAAAAAATCGGTCCGGGCAAAATACAAAAAAAATGGAAAAAAAAGAAAAACTTGGTGCCCGACTAGCGCCTAGCGATTTCTGCAACCTTGATGAAAAGAGTGGGATCGTGCGTGCTTGGGCGACCAGTAGTGGAAATCATTGCTAGTGATTCTAACTCCATATATTTCTGGAGACTAATATGAATTTTAAATTTTGTTATAATATTTCAAGGTTTTTGTCTCCTTGACTTAAAGAAAGTTGATAAAAACTTATTCTTAAGGTAGTATGGAAAGGTTTCGATCTCTTAACAACTGCCCATCGATTTCCAACTAATAATTACTTTATTAAACGAGATGGATTGACTTCAGTATAAATTTATCATTAGAATGTTGAGGGTTAACAATTACCTAGAATATTTAAGGAGGAATTTGGGGGCCATTTAAGGATGGAAGAATGTGAGACCCCATATTTGGATGACAATGTAAATATGAAAGTAGTAAATATTTAAGTTATTTAGAAATAAATAAGATTGGTTTATTTTGAACAGTTGGAATGATTCATTATATTTGGGTTCATTTGTGAAATTTGTATTGTGGTTAGTAGTGGAAAGGATCATCTAAGAGGGAATTATTGAAAATCAAGGAAGGGATAAATTTTTGAGATTGAATTAGCTTTGTTTTTCTAAGAATTATGCAAGATCAATTAGTTAGCATGGTATATACGTAATTAGGACCTTATGATTGTTGAATTAATTGCTAATTAGAATTTTATCAATTGGAATAATTAAATTTTAGAAACTTACCTAGAGGATTATTGGCATCATTAACCATTATTTAGGGTGACATTAATTTAATTATTGGACTATGATTTTACAAATTTTAATATTAATGGACTTTTAATCCATAACCATTTAAGTTTAGCATCTCTATATCTAATAGCTAACCTATTAGTCAAACATATACATCAACACACTCAATTTAATATCTGACCCATTTAGTTTTTCGTTGTTGTAGCCTGGCACCCAACTAATATACTCAAGCCCATCACAAACTCTTAATCTTATCCATTATCCGTAGATATCACATAGTCTCACACAGTAGAAGGTAAGATTACAATTCTCTCTTGTCTCTCGCTCTCCCCCTCAAGGAGTAGAATCTCCTCCACTTCTCCACTTTTGGCCATGTGCTTACTCCTTCCCTATTTTGTTTCGCCTTCTTCATTTTTCACGATTACTACCACCGCCTCGACTACTATACCTTCATACACGCCTACGGTCCGCCGCTGTTCATCGGCTACTGCTACCACTGTGACCGAGGCTAGTGAGAGGATTCATCTGGTGCTTTGTTGATTCAATTTCGGACAGGACCTACACAAAAGTGGGTAAAAGGATTTAATTAAATAAATAGAATTTTCTTTAAAACAAAAGAAATCTGTTGAACTTGAAAATTTATTTTATTGGGTTGGATCTGCCTTTTCACCTATTATATGCATTTGTTTTCTTATTACTTTTATTTTGTTGTAAAATTGTTAATTGTTGGAAATTTAGCTGAAAAAGGAAAATTAGATAATTGAAGGACTGAATGATAGTTTTCAAGAATACTAGGGGTTGGATTGTAGCTTTGGAATTTTGGGTCCAATTGACAAGTTTTGATAATTAAAGGACTGAATGATAGTTTTTAAAAAACTGCAGGATTATTCTCATACTCTATTAGTCACAATAGATGTAAAATTTGAGGTTTCAACAGATTTGATGACTAGATATTGGTTTGAAAATTCATATGTGAATACCTTTTTGATCTGACTTGTATCATGGAAAATTTAATACCAAGACTATGATATTTGGACTATTAATATTAATTTTCTATTTTTTTTATCACTGCAGGTTTAATTACTAACATTCTTTTCCTTGAAAGACCAATCTCTAAATAACTAAAACCTTAAGAGAAAAGTTTAATTAAATAACTTAAATGAAATCTGGACTGCACATAGTCACGAGTTTGATACATGAACTATTTTGAGAATTAATTTGTAAAATTTCATATCTGTAAATTTTACTCTTTTAAGTATTTAAGTATAACTTGACAATTCTTTAAAGATAATTGTTAAGCTTATACACTTTAGGGATTAATAAAATATGGATTATCATAAGAATTTAATATTAAAGAATTTTAATAAGGTAGAAATCGTACATAGATAATTATGTCATTTTGTGTAGAAGACGAGATCGAACCCGACAACTAGGACTTGCAACATGCGCCATCATTGTGCGTATCATTAAAGCAACATTTGAGTCAAAGGTGGGCAAATCGTCATCTTTCTAAAGAAAATTAGGTTTGCTTGCAATTTCATAAATTTCACGACATTAGTCATTTCACGAACTTCACGACATTGAGCAATTGCATAATTTCACGATAATTATTTTCACGAATTTCACAATAATAGATTGTTCTATGATTGTTTCATTCCTTTCTTTCAAGGTAATTTAATTAGTTTGTTTAGAAAACATAAATTGCATCATTCATGGTATGAATTTATATTTTTGCTTGCACTACAACTCTACTAACTGCTTGATTTGGCCTTTAGGCAAATAAATGTTATTTTGACAAAAATATTGATTTTGATTCTATTGTGGCGTGGGTAGGTTAGATAATGGATCAAACAGGTTGCCTCCGTCCTTGTTTGACTACCCATATGCCTAATCCCATTTTCTCGTTTCGGGACGGAGGCGAGCGACATAACTTAGGTCGTAGAACGGTATATTCATGAATATGACGATCTGCTCGGGCTAAGCCAGCCAAAGAGACGCGTCGAACCTGTGGGAGGGATAAGGTGACGGGGGCTTCGGCCAAATATTGTTGGAAGCAACAAGGAGAACGGACAGGGTCAGTGTCCGATCAACAATGATCCTACGTTTCTTATTTCGGGCTGACTAACTAATTGAATAACTGTTTATACTTTGTTTTTAAAATGAGAAATCCACTATTTGTTATAAAAAAATTGGGATATTTATTGACCTTTTGAAAAGTAAAATAATTACCGTACTCAATTAATCTTGTTGTCTAGGTGCATTGCATCACTGATAGAATCAAACATTAATATCTCATTATTGAATTGTAATATGTTCTCGATCATTACAGCAATTAATTCTTATGTGTATCAATATCATGCATACATAAATATTTTTAGACACTAAATACTTTTTTCAAAGAAACACTTCATATTTTATTAAACAAATATTGCATTCCGCTACCCCAATCCATTGAGCTCGTTCAGTTCACCCCACGATTTTTATAAAAAAATTTTAGAAACCGAATGTTCTGAGGTTGACGAGACTGACACGAGACTTCTAGCTCAGAGTTGACTCTACATGGTAGTGTTAGAGATTTTCCTAACCGCAAGTCTACGGTGTCAAGTTTTAATATAGTGAAAGTAAGGTTATCGTATCCACAGGGAATGCGTGTATAAGTACCAAGTATAAATTACCTATGCTTTATATTTGACAGATCTTTAATAGGTGGATGTCTCAATTTATAAATAAAAACAACTAGATGTAACTAATCAAAATATAAATAACTAAATCTATGGGAGAATGAATTCTAGAGGTGTGATGAATCTAGTTTTCCCTTATATTATCAATATGGTTTATCAATCACAAATTACCAATTTATAAGACAAGATTTCTACAATAATCATTTCCTCTCTCGAGTGCCAAATGATTGTAGATTTCGATTAGGAAATCAATATCTCTATAAAAATCACCAATTGAAATCTCAATAAAAACTATGAATCTTAATAAATGACTTCAAAGGATTTACAAATCTCTCAATTCTATGAAATCCTAGGTTATGCTATTTCAAGGTCATGTATTCAATTACCTCTCTCAAGTGTCAAATCAAATACACCAAACACTCTAAATTATTGATCAAGTAATTTAGAAGCAATAGATCCAAATAGCACAAATAAATTGAGAAATCTAGATTGACAAACCACAATATCAAGACATAAGTTCAAACATAGATTACATCATCCCTCTAGAATTATAAAGTTTAGCTCATGATGAAAATACAAATATCCATAATCAAAAGAGAATGAATCTCAAATGATATACAAGTAACAATAAAGAAGGAATTAAAGAGATTAAAGAAGAATCTTATCTATTTCTAGATGATAAATGTCTTCAATCTTCTTCCCCAACTCTTTCCTTGTGTCTTGGTGGTGTTGGTTTTCATCCCCAAGTGTCCTCCATGCCCTAGATCAAGCCTCCCATGTATCTATTTATAGTACCCCTTTTTTAGATCCAAAAATCGGAGTTTTATTGTTTTGTCTGCCCACGGGCATAGCGCCCAAACGTAAAATGGCACTGCACAATTTCTGTACCGAGCGCTGCATCACCCGGCCTTGGGCGCTGCAGCGCCCCAAGAAAATGTCCGAATTTGCCTTTTCGCCCTTCATCAAAGTTGTAGCCCTATCTCTTAGCTTTCCTTAGCCACTTGAATCAGTTTAATATCAATTTTGTAGAGAGAGTTATGGCCGAAATACGAACCCCTGCCAGTGATGAAAATTTCATACGCGTTTGGGCATTTCTTCAAATCAATCTCTCGTTGTTTGATCATCCTTGCTTCTTTTGACACACGACTCATTACAATGACTCTAGACTCAATATAATTGGCTCTAAACATGGCTTGACCACTCAAATGACTCGAAATAATGGAAATTAATGCCTAACCTATGAGATATAACAAAAATGGCTCAAAATACTCAAAAACAATACAAAAGTCTAGTCTCGGAAGCCCAAATCAATGGTATAAAACCAAGTGAACAAATACCCCCAAACTTAGAATATTGCTTGTCCTCAAGCAATTACAGACTCTTGAAGAATATGAAATATACAAGACACAAAAATATAGAAAACTTATTCGACCCGACTAACTGCAAAACTTCACAACTAAAATCATTTGTCTCAATACTCGTTTCACTACCAATCAAACATGCGTTTTAACATTGTGATCAAAATTGTGGAATGCACATGCCAACTTCGTTTACCTTATTCAAATAGATTCATGCAATCAAGTGTTGTCAAAATGATCCACTTTTTGAATATCCAGATGAAATGCTTACTGGACTCCATAAGCTTGTCATTCACACTAATCTCCACTAATATAGGCTAATGTAACACAAGGATCAATAGAACTTTCAAAGCTTGTAATGTGGGCTTAGGATATGATCGGAAAATATAGGATTAAATGGTTCAAATCACATAAACACACAATTGTCAATTTTCTTCAACTCGCCAAACAAAATAGCTACCTTCACTTTTTTTTTAATTCTCCATTGTTCTCCTTTTATGAGCCTATACTCACTGATTTTATTTTATTTTTCGAAACCTCCAAACTTATTCTTTTGTATATTTTTACACATGAGGTTTCATATTTTCTTTTTCTCGGCAACTTCATGCAAGTGAACGCATACCCTACTTATCATACCCTCCTCAACCTTCAACATTTTGTGTGTATGAGTGATGGGTAATTAGGATTTTCACATATAGGCTCAAGGTATAAGATTGGTTGCCAAAAATGGGTTTAACAGGCTCAAAGGGGACACTAGTGAAAATATATAATATAAAGGTAGACATTTTTTGCTCTAGCTTGTTCAAAGATGGCATAAATCATTTCCTTAATGTTACTTCACCTAGGATTTCACCTCAACTAGTGATCAGACAAGTTCTAGAATCCGGTGGGATCATACAACAAACACTCAACTTCATAAATCATTTTCAAATAAATGAACCGAATTATGCATGTAGATGGAATTAATGGAACGAAGCATAGATCACCGCTCAAACACATGCTCTTTTGACCATTTAACTCATATTCGACAAATTCACTTAGTCATGCAGTTCTATAGTTCAACAAACGACTCGACTCGACTCAACTCAAGGCAAATATATAGAGACTCAACATTTTTTTTAACAACTGAAAATAAAAAAAACACGAAGAAAGTAGGATCACAAACTGAAAAAGGTATTACCACCCCCCCAAACTTAATATAACCATTGTCCTCAATGGAAGAGGTGCAACTCCTCGTCAGAATCGTGGGGTGAAAGAGAAGCAACAGGGCCAATTGGTAGCACTCCATAGGGCCGATGGTTTTTTCCTTGCCTTTATATGATTTAGGAGGCACGATACCAACCTGTCAAACAAAACCAACCACGTGGAAACGAGCAATGGGGTAAAGTACCACAATATCATGTGAAGACCATGGGAGATACATCAATGTTATATAATTGTGATCGACATGTGAACTCCTCCAAGCAATAGACCAAGAAGGGTATGCAAAATTGTTAAATTTCTCATTGAGACATTTTATCAAACACATGGTGGGCATAAATCGAGGTAAATGATGTATATGCAATTATATATCAATTTATGCCAAAATTTCAATGCATCTAAATACTATCACAAGAAGCAACTTATGCATGAAATTTTATCAGAATCGGGTAATGAGCATGCAAACAGGGGTTGGGATGAGATGCAACATAAATACTCCTAATAAAACACAAAGATGCAAACTTAATCAAACTATGAAAGCAAGTAAAATGAGCTTGGGTTGCCTCCCAAGAAGCGCTAAATTTAAAGTCTTTAGCCGGACTTTTGTTTTACTCAACCGGATCCAAAACAAGTGTCGATCATGCCACGCCTTTGTATTTTCCAATTGTATAGGCGATCCTTCGAGTGTATGTAAGACGCGTGGATGATTAAGGATCACAATGTTGATGGTATTTTGGAAATCAAAAAATGTGTTCCTAATGATGAAAAATAGTTTATCAATCATAGTAAAGATATTTCTATCTTTACTCACATTAAATATCATGAAATCTGTAGAACATGTGAATTGATCACCATTTTCAAACATTGTTCCTTCAAGTGTATTCTTCTCAAAATTTGATACATTTGAATTGAAGCTTATATCTAGAGTGCACATATTTTTGTCAATATGAGGATTTTCAATTGAGTGAGAGATAAAGATACTCCCTGAGTTAATTTGACGTAGCTCCTCTTGTAAGATCGGATTGCACTCTTCAAAAGTCTCCTCCAAATTTTGAAGGATATCCACCTTTTTCATAATGGGTAAAATGTTCATGATTTTCTATTTCCCCAAGTCCCAAGAATGATGACGACTCTTCATTATTAAGTTCGTCAATCATTTGTTAGAGTGAATTTGACATATTTTGACATGTGATCTCAATTTGTTGAACACTTGCCTCGGTTTGTAACATTCTATCATTAATTTCTCGATTTCTTATCGTACACTCTTCGATAAACTCAGCAAGAGTTTCTTCTAACTTGGACCGACGTTTTATCTCATCTTGTCGTCTTCTTGCCTTACAATCGTCTAGAAATTAGTAAAATATTTCTTCCAAGCTAGGCAATTGTTCTTGTGGCTGATGAAAGGATTCATGATTTGCAATATTTCGGGCCCATACATCTTCTTGAGGTGGATAATAAGGAATAAAATTGTTCACACTTTGACTTTCAAAAATCCTAGTAGCATCATCGGTTGGCCACGTATATGAATACATTATAATTCTATCCAACGATGTGCCTAAAAAAAATTACATAAAATTAAAATAATAAAAGAAACAAACAAACAAAAAAAAATTGTCAAATTACAACTAGGCAATCAACCTTGATATTACACAAAACACATTCCCTGGCAACGTCGCCAAAAACTTGTTAGAGATTTTTCTAACCGCAAGTCTACGGTGTCAAGTTTTAATATGGTGAAAGTAAGGTTGTCGTATCCACAGGGAATGCGTGTATAATTACCAAGTATAAATTACCTATGCTATATTTGACAGATCAATAATAGGTGGATGTCTCAATTTATAAATAAAAACAACTAGATGTAACTAATCAAAATATAAATAACTAAATCTACGGGAGAATGAATTCTAGAGGTGTGATGAATCTAGTTTTCCCTTATATATTATCAATATGGTTTATCAATCACAAATTACCAATTTATAAGTCAAGATTTCTACAATAATGATTTCCTCTCTCGAGTGCCAAATGATTGTAGATTTCGATTAGGAAATCAATATCTCTATAAAAATCACCAATTGAAATCTCAATAAAAACTATGAATATTAATAAATGACTTCAAAGGATTCACAAATCTCTCAATTCTATGAAATCCTAGGTTGTGCTATTTCAAGGTCATGTATTCGATTACCTCTCTCAAGTGTCAAATCAAATACACCAAACACTCTAAATTATTGATCAAGTAATTTAGAAGCAATAGATCCAAATAGCACAAATAAATTGAGAAATCTAGATTGACAAACCACAATATCAAGACATAAGTTCAAATATAGATTACATCATCCCTCTAGAATTATAAAATATAGCTCATGATGAAAATACAAATATCCATAATCAAAAGAGAATGAATCTCAAATGATATACAACAAACAACAAAGAAGGAATTAAAGAGATTAAAGAAGAATCTTATCTATTTCTAAATGATAAATGTCTTCAATCTTCTTCCCCAACTCTTTCCTTGTGTCTTGGTGGTGTTGGTTTTCATCCCCAAGTGTCCTCCATGCCCTAGATCAAGCCTCCCATGTATCTATTTATAGTACCCCTTTTTAGATCCAAAAATCGGAGTTTTATTGTTTTGTCCGCCCACGGGCGCTGCAGCCCCCGGCCTTGGGCGCTGCAGCGCACAAACGTAAAATGCCACTGCACAATTTATGCGGGGCTACAAGACTCACACCAGCAGCTTCGGCGCCCAAGAAAATGTCCGAATTTGCCTTTGCGCCCTTCAGCAAAGTTGTAGCTCTATCTCTTAGCTTTCCATAGCCACTTGAATCAGCTTAATATCAATTTTGTAGAGAGAGTTATGGCTAAAATACGAATCCCTGCAGTGATGAAAATTTCATACGCGTTTGGGCATTTCTTCAAATCAATCTCTCGTTGTTTGATTATTCTTGCTTCTTTTGACACACGACTCATTACAATGACTCTAGACTCAATATAATTGGCTTTAAACATGGCTTGACCACTCAAATGACTCGAAATAATGGAAATTAATGTCTAACCTATGATATATAACAAAAACGACTCAAAATACTCAAAAACAATACAAAACTCTAGTCTCGGAAGCCCTAATCAATGGTATAAAACCAAGTGAACAGGTAGCTTTTCCTTGAAGAGCTTATCTATCAAGGCTTGAACAATATAACCATATTATCTTGTAATAGTTAGGTGAGTTACAACTTTATTATAATTGTATGTTATGATTTATAGACTTAAATTTGTATTTATATATTTTTTAGTTATTTGTACTTAGATAATAGCTCTTGATGAACCTAAGTTTGAATATTTGAGTTGTACCCTTTTGGATGCTATTCTATTTTATTGGGTATGTACATTGGGGCGTGACAGGGATAATTACAAAAAAACCTAGAGATGTTTCAAAATTACAAAAAACCCTATTAGGTATAATTATGTGTTAAATTTAAGGAGGTAACTGTAGTATTTTTATAAAAATCATTGGGTTTTTGATATGTTTTTTTGCTTATGAATGAGAAAAATGTAAGACGGAAACAAAACTCAAGTGTTTTTTTTTGTAAATTTAAAAAATTTATGTTTTTTTTTGTAATTAGGCCAAATCTCAGAGGTGTTTTTGTAATTATCCCTTAAATTTATGGTAGTTCTCTTCTTATTCATTGATGGCATGTATGTAAATTACTCTTGTGAGCTTTCGGTTTTTTCTGGAAGAATTCTGATATAATAAGATTGGAAATGTGTTGCTTGATGTGATACGTGTTCTCAGATTTTGTGGCTCCAGATGCGACTTTAATAGATCAACCTATAGTATGAATTATATATCATGATGTCGAATAAGGGGTGCCACCACTTTAAACTTCTACAGGCTCAGTGCTTATTGAACTTATATATTGTATTGTAGAACATGATGATCCATTTTGTTATTAAATGCTCGAATTAATACTGCAATTTATTGTATTGTTGATATATGATATTTAGGTGGTTCTCGTCGTATAGATGGTATATGGTATCTTGATTTAATTATTGTCATATTGTTGTTGTTACGCTGCTACGACATATTATTTTATAATTGTATATTGTAAATTTGAAAAGAAAAAAAAAACTAAGTTTACATCAATTGTCGTATCAACCGATGTAAATCTTAAAAAAACAAGTTTTATAATTGTAATATTTCTAGAAATATCAATGGGGTTTTTGAAATATGTTTTACTTATGAAGGGGGAAAATGTGAGATGAAATCAAATTTTGTAATTTAAAAAACCTCTAGGTTTTTCGTAATTAGCTCGAACCTTAGTGTTTTTTTTTTCTTTTTGTAATAAGCCAGAACCTTAGGGTATTTTTTGTAACTATCCCATATTATTATTGTTCCACGTGATTAAGGGGGTCATTATTTTTTGTTTCAAAGATGTGTGTTTGTTTATAATCAAAATACACTTTCTAGTATCTTTTCCTACCATTCACTTTTTAAAATTTTTCTTCTCTTTCATCACTAGCAGAGAAAGAAAATAGTTATTCCTATTTTTTGTGTATATTATTGGTTACTCCCAAAACACGACCTCTTCTCGCCGATCATATTCCAAGACTAACTCCTCCGTGAAACCTGCAAAAGGGGGGCCGGAGGGGGGCTCCGGCGTACCCTCTCCGATGCTTAAGTCAGTGGCTTGGAAAAGAAGTAAAGGGCAAGAGAGAGAAAACAATGTAACAATAGAAAAAATGAGATTATGTTAGAATGGACCTGGGCTTGGGCTTTTTATACCTTAGCTAGGATTAGGGTTTCCGTAAAATCCGAGATTTCGTTACGATTTGATGTCAGAGTCATCATTAGGCTAGGATCGGATCTCCTAAAAACCCTAATTTTACGCCTTTCAGACCATAGCTCTGACCTGTCTCGAAACACGTCGGACCAGTGTATGCATACAAAGCCTCTTGAAATCTCCAAGGCATCCTCAGGGCCCCATACATCTGAGGCTGCCGAGCTGAACTACACCCCCTGAGGTCCTTTTAGAATGCAATATGCCGACAACAGATCGCCTTAATCGTGCGAGGCTTGGCAGACAGGCACAATACAACGGGCATCACACAGATCGGTTCCATGCGCTAGGCTTTTCATAGGTCGACCCGATAAGCTGGGCCATACCAAATCATTCGTGCTTGGGCCTTAACAGATCGGCCCAACACAATAGGCTTCACCCTTTCAGCCCATTTATGGGCTCCATAGGTCGGCCCAATGCTCATAAGCCTTAACAGATTGGCCCAACACTATGAGCACTGTCAGGTCGGCCCAGACCATATTTTACCCTTATCAATTCCTCCCCCCAACTATGGGTTAATCTCCATTTCAACCATAGTTGCTGATAGGCCGAGCTGACCAACTCTTTAGGGTTTGTGCTTTTCAATTCATGCTTCTTAGCTTTCAAAATTTCTGCCGCCTTTTGGCCTTTCGAGTACCTGACACATCGATATGATTGATAAGACATCTTTTCAAATTACTGACGCTTCGTAAACCGTGCAATGTCCTCTTGGATACCGAGACACCTTTTTTGCCTTCCCCTCTCTCCTATAAAAGGCCTCATTCCCTATTCATTTTCACTTTTCCCAAACCCTCTTCTCCAATTCTCTCTCTAAATATATTCCGGTCATCTCCTTCGGCAAAGTTCTCCAGATTCCGGACGATTTCGTAGGGCTTCATCACCAATCATTTAACCTTCCTCCACTAGGTACTTTTTTCCCCTTTTCTTTAGTTTCTTTTCGTTTAATTCCTCTTTTCTGCATTTCCATGGCATCTTCTTCTTCTCATTCGACGCCATTAGACCCTTATATTACCGAGCTGGAACGGTGGTCTACCGAAGTAGGCTCCGCTTCACAACCCCTTCCTATATCTTCCGTTCCCCCTTCCGATCCAGATGCTACTGAATCGAGCTCTGATTCAGACACGGATTCGGGGGTAATAGAGGTCCGAGCTCCTAGCTCGGGTCCGTTACCTGAGTACCCCCATGACTTTAAGGGAACTACTCTTACTGTCCATACACTCCAGAATATAAAAAAGAGCATAAAAATCACTTCTTCTTTCAAGCTTTCCCTACCTAGCCATACGGACCATCCCAACCGACCTCCCCCCAATGCCCTAGCTTTCTTCGTAGGTCAAATAGAGGGGGGACTTCGGTTCCCTATCCACTCCTTTATGGCCGAAGTGTCCACTTTATATCGTGTTCCTCTGAATCAACTCGCCCCCAATTCCTTCTGCATCATGGTAGGTCTTTTAACTGGAGATAGAACCCACGACCGATCTGTTTTTTGTTTTATTTCAAATAAAAACTTCTACCACTAAAGGTCTATTTTATATCACCTCCCGAGGTGATGCTCAATTCCTGAGCAAATATCCTTCCTCCAACAAATTTTTGGAAGGACAAGTATTTCTTCATTTCTTCTCCCCGAGCTTGGGGTTTTCCCATCGCTTGGACCTGGACTCTGCCCCTCCAGCGAAAACATAATCCCCGAGACCGATCTCCTCATCTCCAAGCCTCAATCAACAAACTCACTCTGGTCAAGTACGATCTATCACGACTCATTACTCCTTCCCTCTTATATCATTTCGAGTTGAGCCCGGTCATGGCTCCCCTAGAGGATGACATTGGTAATTTTTTACTTAATTTTTTCTTTACTTAATAGTATTTCACATGCTGACTTCAATTCTTTTTTGTTCCAGACATCATGATGGCCGCCATGTTCTTGCCGAGGAGGAGGACGAGGCGGCTCGCCGCCACTTCCTATAACCCTCCAAATTTTGTGACACCCTCCTAGCCAAGGAGGTCAGACTCAATTGCGGCGACCTGACTCAGCCGCCATTGTGTTAGCCAATCTTACCGGCCCAGAAGCTCGGCCCCAGAACAGGCCTCCACCAAAGAGGTAGGCCATCTGTCTGGAGCTCCCCCAAGAAGAAGTCGAGGGGGTCCTCTTCTCGCCTCTCCCCCGCACACAACCCCATCAAGACCTCCCAACCAAACGTTCTTGGGGGAACTCCATCCTCAAGAACAACGATAGCCTTATAGCAACTCAATTTGTCCAGGAGTAATGTCCCGCCCCATGGCCGAAGCCGCTTCTAGATAAACTTCGGTGATCTTGACCTGTGACTTGAGCAATTTACGCTGGATTCACTCTCGGTCAGGGTGATCTTTTCCGCTCTCACGTTGCCCGCTCGAGTTGGTTTCAATAACCCATTTGTGATTCAAGAGTGAACTTCCTCGAGGAGGAATGTGCTTGTTGAAGGCCAAGGATATCAAATGGCGAAAGAGGTTCACAACCTCCGGGATCGAGCCAACCTTCACAAGGTCACCGTGGCCTCCTTTGAAACCAAGCTGAAGGACTTGGAGGCTGAAAATTCTGGTTTGAGGACCGACCTGAGTGATCTTCAACTTCAAATCACCACCAATCTCGATCGAGCTCGGGCTGAAGGGATAGAGGCAGGTCGTCGTGGCTTTCCGACCTCCTCTGAAGGCTATTCTCTCATTCAATCTATTCGAGATCAGGTCAAGCAGGCCTTCCTCAGCTCTCGTGAATTCCTCAAGGTGCTGCCAAAGGGGGCCATGGAATATTATGACTTTGCTTTCGATCAGGCCGAACAACAGCTCATGGCGAAGGGAATTACTGAGCAGTTTGACAAGCGAGGTCCTAAGAGAATGCTTCCCGAACCTAAGGGTTTCATTTTCTCTGAGGAAGCAGAGCATGTAAACAAGGCCCCTGTGGAGGTCTTCGCTGAGGCCCTTGCCCGACCTCTTTTCTTCCAGCCCCCTGAGAGCTCGGCAGTCCCTGCACAGGTCCCCGGAGATCAGTCTTCCCGAGTCCCTGCACCTCAAGACCCTGCTCCTGAGGAGGACCCTGACATTGCTTTGGTGGACGACGTCACTATCACATTTGATGATCTCACCACAGACAATGCTCCTCCTACTGCTTAGGAGTTCAGTACTGCTATTGTAATTTCCCTTATGTATTATTTTGGATAATTAATGAAATTTTTCGTAATTCCATTTTCTCGATCTCTATTCTTACATTTTTACTTTTGCATTAGCTCGGATTGGCGGAGCTCATCTCATATTGAGTTTAGATATGTATGCTCCTCTTCTTTTTTTTATCCAAAAAATATTGGCACTGTGCCCCTCGTGGCCCCAAGTATCTGGACACTAGCTCGAGCTGAGCTCCAAATACTTGTCGATTTCCTCAAAGGAAGCTGGCTCGAGCCAAGCTCCTTGCATGGTCTCGTGGCCCCAAGTATTTGGAGACTAGCTCGAGCTGAACTCCAAATACTTGTCAATTTCTTCAAAGGAAGCTGGCTCGAGCCGAGCTCCTTGCATGGCCTTGTGGCCCCAAGTATTTGGAGACTAGCTCGAGCTGAGCTCCAAATACTTGTCGATTTCCTCAAAGGAAGCTGGCTCGAGCCGAGCTCCTTGCATGGCCTCGTGGCCCCAAGTATTTGGAGACTAGCTCGAGCTGAGCTCCAAATACTTGTCAAGTTCTTCAAAGGAAGCTGGCTCGAGCCGAGCTCCTTGCATGGCCTCGTGGCCCCGAGCTAGTGCTCCAAATACTTGTCGATTTCCTCAAAGGAAGCTGGCTCGAGCCAAGCTCCTTGCATGGCCTCGTCTGGTCCCAAGTATTTGGAGACTAGCTCGAGCTGAGCTCCAAATACTTGTCAAGTTCTTCAAAGGAAGCTGGCTCGAGCTGAGCTCCTTGTATGGCCTCGTGGCCCCAAGTATTTGGAGACTAGCTCGAGCTGAGCTCCAAATACTTGTCGATTTCCTCAAAGGAAGCTGGCTCGAGCCGAGCTCCTTGCATGGCCTCGTGGCCCCAAGTATTTTACTAATTTATTTCCGAACTCATAATTCAGGGTAGCAGATCATTTCATTCAAAACGAGTAAATTTCATTACATCAGATATTCATCTATTCTAGGAATGATATTTCTTCAAATTGCAACTGTTCCATGCTCTCGGGAGCTTTCGTCCCCCGAGCTCCTCCAGCTCATATGCTCCTCCTGTCAGGACCTTCGCCACTCGAAGTGGACCTTCCCAGTTTGCATCTAGCTTCCCTTTATTCTTGCTAGCGTCCGACCTTCTCAAAACCAAGTCCCCGACCTGGAAGGCCCTCTTTTTTACCTTCTTATCATAGGCTGCCTTGATCCTTCCTCTTGTTCGTTCCATCTGCAAAAATGCCATCTCCTTTTCTCATTAATGGAATCCAGCGCCTCTCGAATCATCATCTCATTAGCATTTTCATCAAAATTATGAACTCGATGAGTTTCCATCCCGATCTCCGCCGGTATCACGGCGTCCATTCCATATACCAAGCTGAATGGAGTCTCACCTGTTGCCTCCTTTGGATTAGTTCGGTACGCCCACAATACCGAATTGAGCTCTCGAACCCACACTCCTCCAGCCTTCTCGAGCCGAGCTTTCAATCCTTGGACAAGGATTCTATTAGTTACTTCCATCTGCCCATTGGCCTGTGGATGAGCCACCGACGTGAAATTTTGTTTAATCTTCAACTCCTCACACCAAGCTCGGATTTCTGCCCCCGCGAACTCCATCCCATTATCCGATATCAAGATCCGAGGTGTTCCATACCGACACACTATGTTTTGCTAGATAAATTTCATCACTGCATCTTCGTTTATCTTAGCAAGGGGCACTGCCTCCACCCACTTGCTAAAATAATCAATCGCTATGATCAAAAGGACCAACAATGTCGATTCCCCATTTAGCAAAGGGACACGCCGAGCTCATTGTCATGAGCTCCTCTGCCAGCCGATGTACCAAAGGTGCATGGATCTGACACTTCTCACATGCTCTCACCAAATTTTCTGCTTCCTCCTTCAGGTAAGGCCAAAAATATCCTGCTCTCAGGACTTTCTTCATCAAAACCCTTGCTCCCATATGATTTCCGCAACACCCTTCATGCATCTCTCTCAGCACATACGTACCCTCTTCTCCGCTCAAACACCTCTGCAAAGGCATGGAGAAGCCTCTCTTATACAACTTGTCCCCAATAATGCAAAAACGTGTCGCCTGAATTTTCAGCCGAGCTGCTTCACGAGTTGGCAAGACCCCTTCTTTTAGATAGGCTATGATAGCCGACCTCCAATCCTCTCTCTCCTCAACCTCTCCTACCTCCATACCCAGCACAGTTTCTTTTGCCATCAAAAGTGTGATTTGTTTAGCTTGATTCTCCAAGGCCGAACTGACCATCTTCGCGAAAAAGTCCGCCCGGCCATTCTCTGCCCTCGGGACCTGACAAATCTTGATCTCTTTCACTTTTCTTTCTAAAGCTCGGTATGCTTCAACATATCTCTTCATCCTTTCTTCTCTAACTTCGAACTCTCCAGTAACTTGCTTATGGACGAGCTGAGAATCCATGTAAACCACCATTCTAGCAGCCCCCATCTCAATGGCCATTTGCATCCCTCTGATGAATGCTTCATACTCCGCATCATTATTGGATAGTTTGAATTCCAACCTCACAGCAAAATCATTTTCAACCCCTTGCGGGCTGATCAAGACAATACCAGCACCACATCCCGAGCTCCCTACTGAACCATCCACATAGATCACCCAAGCTCCTGAACAAAATCCCTTATTGATTCTTGAACAAAATCCGCCAAAGCCTGAGCTTTGATGGCCGATCTGTTTTCGAATTCAATATCATACTCGCTCAACTCAATAGCCCACTTCACTAGTCTTCCTGCTACCTCGGGCTTACTCATCACATTTCTTAGTGGAAGATTAGTTCGGACGATTACCTTGTGCAAAAGAAAATACGGCCGAAGTCTCCTTGCAGTCACCACCAAGGCCAGACCCGCCTTCTCGATCTCTGCATACCACAGCTCGGCATTCCTCAAAACCTTACTGACATAATACACCGGCCTCTGAACCGATCTCTCCTCTCTGATCAGGACCGTGCTAACTCCTTGTTCCCCACCGAAGGTCAGTGGTACAAGGGCTCCTGTGATGGCTTAGTTAGCAGTGATAGATCAGCCAAATAGTTTTTCAGGTCCTCAAAAGCTTTCTGGCAATCCTCATCCCAAACAAACTTTTTAGCCTTTCTCAACACCTTGAAGAAGGGCAAACTTCTCTCCGCGAGGCGCGAAATAAATCGGTTCAGAGCTGCCACCCGACCTGTCAGACACTGCACTTCTTTGGCGTCCCGAGGTGGTGCCATCTCTCTGATAGCCCTGACCTTCTCCGGATTGGCCTCTATTCCTTTTTCTGTCACCATGTATCCCCGAAACTTTCCCGATCTCACCCCGAAAGCACACTTCTTGGGGTTGAGCTTCATCCGGTACTTTCTCAAAGTGTCAAACGTCTCAGCCAAGTCACGCACATGGTCTCCAGCCTTCATACTTTTGACCAACATATCATCCACGTATACCTCCATATTTCGTCCGAGCTGCCCCTCAAACATCTTGTCCACTAACCTCTGGTATGTGGCTCCCGCGTTCTTCAACCCGAATGGCATTACTACATAACAAAAGGTGCCAAAAAAGGTGGTAAAGCTCACCCTCTTTTGGTCCTCTTCTGCTAGTTTGATCTGGTGATAGCCTTGCGATGCATCCATCATACTAAGCAGTTCACACCCTAACGTTGAATCCACTAGCTGATCGATTCGGGGCAACGGATAGTAATCCTTTGGGCAAGCCCGGTTCAAGTCCCTAAAATCCACACACATGCGCCAATCATCCTCTGCTTTCGGAACCAACACTGCATTAGATAGCCACTATGGGAATTGTATTTCTTTGATATGCCCCGCTTTCAACAATCTCTGCACCTCCGCTCGAATTATAGCGTCTTTCTTCGGACCGAAATTCCTTTTCTTTTGTTTCACCGGCTTATATGACGGATTGACATTGAGCCTGGCACCAACTCGACCATCATCATTTCCTCATTAGGTTGGATATGCTCCACTGGCTCGTCCAACCTAATCAACTTGTCTCTATTTCTATCATCATAAAAACACACCCCTCTCCGCCTTCTGAATACTCTCAACATATAACCTCCTAGCCATATACTGATCTCCGCCGACCTCTCCTACTTCTTCCCCCACAGGGAACTTCATTTGCAGATGGTAGACCGATACCGCAGCTTGGAAAGCATTTAGTGATGGTCTACCCAACATAGCATTGTACGTAGAAGGAGCATCTACTATCAAAAATCGAATCATCCTAGTTTTGCGACTAGGCTGCTTACCCAAAGAGACAGGTAAAGTAATCATACCTACTGGTTGGATCATTCCTCCAGCAAATCCAACCAGCGCCGTGTCCATCGTCTCCAGGCCGACCTGGAGATCCATCTTCCTGTAGCAATCATAGAAAAGGATGTCCGCCGAGCTCCCTGTATCCATAAATACTCACTGCACATCATAACTAGAGATCGTCGCCGTGATCACAAGAGCATCGCTATGAGGTGTCACGATACCCTTGCTATCCTCTGGCCCAAATTGGATACTCGGCCCTGGCCCGATATGTTCCACTTTCAACTGCTCTTGCACCCGATCTGGTGCCGCCGCTCTCACATAATTCTTCCGAGCTCGCCTCGAATCTCCTTCCGCTGGCCCTCCGACAATCATCTGGATAACCTCTCGCCGAGGTGGGGGCGGAGGTGGAGGTAGCTCCTCCCTTTCCTCCCCCCTACACTGCGGCTCCCGCCGAGGTTGGTGATATCCCCGATTGTCCCTCTTATATTCCCCTTTTTTCTCATTTTTATCAATGTACACAAACTCCCTGAGATGACCTGCTTGAATGAGCCTCTCAATTTCGTCCCTCAAGTGCGTGCACCGATCTGTCGTGTGCCCATACTCATTATGAAATCTACAGAACTCCTTACTCTTCGCTTTTTCTGGTGCCTCCGCATGTGCCTTTGGCCACCTCAGGTCGGGATGTCTCTCAATAGCTATGAGCACCTCGCCCCGAGGAACAGCCAATGGCGTATATTTCTCGTACCTCGGCCGTCCACCCATTGCTTCAGACCTCGGCTTCTTCTGAGATCCCTTATCCTCACGATCTTCTTTCCTATCCCTCCTTTATTCTCCTTCCTCCCTCTTCATTTTTCTCGCCTCCTCCAGCTTGATATACCTCTCAGCCCGAGCTAACTACTCATCAAAAGTCTTAGCTGGCTCTATCACCAAAGACTCGAAAAACTCCCCATCTTTCAGGCCTTGAGCTAGGGCATTAGCCAAAATCTCCGGACTAGCCGAGGGCACCTCCAACTTAGCCGTAGTGAACCTCTGTATGTAGCTCCGAAGTCCTTCCCTTCCCACGCTTGATCTTTAAACAGTCGTCGTGCTTTTTGGTACTTACGGCAACTCGTGAACTGATTAAGAAATGCCGAACTAAAATCATCAAAATTTCTAATAGAGCCTGGGGCGAGCTGACTAAACCATTGCTGTCTGATTTCGTCAAAGTGGTAGGAAATACTCTACACATCACGCCATCCGTGAACCTGTGCAGCAAAGCAGCATTCTCGAAACGACAGAGGTGATCCCACGGGTCCGTGGTACCATCGTATTCAAAACTCAGAGCTCAGTATGAAGCTGGGAGCTCATCCGCCATCACTTTATCCGAGAAGGGAGTTCCTCTTCGCACGCGGACTGAAGCCGCTCCCGGTGCTCGTCCACCCTCCGACGAATATCCCTCACTTCACGATGGAGGTCATCCATACGTTCCAACCAATCCTGATCTTCAGTTGATGTGGGCTCCGCCCGCGATGAGTGCACCTCCTCCGCAATATTCCGCCGAGCTCTATCTCCAACCTCTGTAGGTCCAGGTGGAGGGACCATAGGAGGAGGGACCACCGGTGGAGGGACCACTGGTGGGGGAACCACTGGTGGAGGAGCCACATGTGGAGTTGGTGGTGGGAGCATCTCTCTCAGCCTCCTCTCCACCGTTTGTTCAACAGCCCTAGTAATAAAACCACCCAACTGTTCAAAAAACATTGGGCTCAAATCAATACTTTCGCCGGACATAGGTGTTCGCTCATCCATCCCTGTCCTCGGAACCGTTTGTTCTCCGCCCTGCACCGGCGGTGGTGGATGCGGAGGTTGAGTGTTTTCTTGCGTGATTCCACCTGGCGTATCTCCCAACGGCGTACGATTCAGATCATCCTCCAAATTTCTCCTAACATCCTCCATAACCAACACTCGAAGCTCACGTCTCTGCTCAATTTTCCCACAGACGGCGCCACTTGGTTACTCCCAAAACACGACCTCTTCTCGCCAATCACCTTCCAAGACTAACTCCTCCGCGAAACCAGCAAAAGGGGGGCCGGAGGGGGGCTCCCGCGTACCCTCTCCGATGCTTAAGTCAGTGGCTTGGAAAAGAAGTAAAGGGCAAGAGAGAGAAAACAATGTAACAGTAGAAAAAATGAGATTCGGTTAGAATGGACCTGGGCATGGGCTTTTTATACCTTAGCTAGGATTAGGGTTTCCGTAAAATCCGGGATTCCGTTACGATTTGATGTCAGAGTCATCATTAGACTAGGATCGGATCTCCTAAAAACCCTAATTTTACGCTTTCAGACCATAGCTCTGACTTGTCTCGAAACACGTCAGACCAGTGTATGAATACAAAGCCTCTTGAAATCTCCAAGGCATCCTCAGGGCCCCATACATCTGAGGCTGCCAAGCTGAACTACACCCCCCGAGGTCCTTTTAGAATGCAATAGGCCGACAACAGATCGCCTTAATCTTGCGAGGCTTGGCAGACCGGCCCAATACAACGGGCCTCACACAGATCGGTTCCATGTGCTAGGCTTTTCATAGGTCGACCCGATAAGCTAGGCCATACCAAATCATTCGTGCTTGGGCCTTAACAGATCAGCCCAACACAATAGGCTTCACCCTTTCAGCCCATTTATGGGCTCCATAGGTCGGCCCAATGATCATAAGCCTTAACAGATCGGCCCAACACTATGAGACTGTCAGGTCGGCCCAAACCATATTTTACCCTTATCAATTATGATGAGAGATATTTTTTTGAATAGATCGTGGCAGCTGTGGGAAGATATATATATATATATATATATAAATAAATAGAAGCTAGCCATGCAGGTCTCCAGTTTCTATTTATACAAAATATGATTACTTATCTTTTGCAAAAAATAAAATTGACAATATATTTTGCCTCAAAATAAATTGGCAAATAATTATATTCATCGGCACTAAATTTGATGTTCGTTGACAAAATAATGGTGTCATTATTGTTTTAAATTATTAATGACAAAAACTGATGATGTCATGGAATGAAATATTTTGGGATACTAACATTCAATTTGTCATTGAAAGATTTCTCTCATCAATTTTGGTGCGAAATTCTACCTTTGCTTACTGTGACATATTTCATTTAACCGTCATGAAATATGAACATTGGTGACGGCATATAAGTTCAGTAGTGACGAAACTAAATAGTATCATAAAATTATACTTGTCATTGACCAAAAAAAATTGTCACTGTTAAATATCAATTTTTTGTCAAAATAGCTTGCACAAAATGAAATGGCAACAAATTCATATTCATTGTCACTAAATATGGATTTTGTTGACGAAATAATAGTGTCACTATTTGTTTGAAATACTTAATGACAACATATTATGTTGTCCTGAAAAAAAACATTTCGTGACACTAAATGTCATCACCAATTATAATCAATTTGTCATGAAAATCTTTCCCTCCAAAATTTTGGTGAGAAATTCTACGGTCTACAAATAACCGTGACGAATTTCAGTTAACCGTCATTCAATATGACAATAGTGACGACATATAAAATCAATAGTGCCGAAAATAAATAGCATCATAAAAGAGTAATTTTTATTAACAAATATAAATTTTGTCACTGTTAATTAACAAATTATGACAAAAATTTATGCATGGTAAAAAAATTCGTCATAAAATGTGTGATTTCCTGTAATGATCCTAACAATACACAAATAATAGAGGACATGGTTCAACTCGATGGCAGGGCTATGGTCAAAAGAATTCTCATAGCACATGTCTTTCTTCCCACAATCCTTCCTTCTATGCTAAATAATCACAGTGATCCACGTGTACTTGGTGTCAAATTTGTGGCAAGCCCTGTCATCATTCCATTAATTGTTGGTATCGTGATAATTTTGTTAATTGTGCAAGCTCAAAACAACCAAAAGGCAAGCATGTTGTCACTGTTCATGCCTATATACCACTCCACTGTCCCTCAATCCTCCTATAACCCACTCGATGCATCTTGGTATCTTGATGCACTGATGTTAACAGTCATATTTTTACGAATGATCTCTCTAGTCTCTCCAATTATCAACCTTATATAGTGGGTGATTCAGTGAATGTGGGAACTGGACATGCTCATCACATTGCTCTTTAAACTTGAAATTCGTTTCTTAATAATTAAACACTAGTCTTTTACCCGTGTAATACACGGGGTGTGTATATCTATTTTGTACTGCTACTTAATTCTATGAATTATATCTTTTACATTTAGGGATGACAACATTCACGCGGGGAATCATACCATCCTTGTTTGTAGTTGAATAGAATGGGACGTCGAATCCTTGGTTAATCCGGGGATGGGAGCAGAGATGGGATTCCTCGCTTCTCTAGAATCAATGATGGAAAATGGACGATATTTATATCATCGTCTTCCTTCGTATTCCGATTGCATTAAAACAGAGATTCTTCGTTCCCATTCCCCTTCCCCGAATAGTTATATTGTATTTATCTATTATTAATATTAATTTTATTTATATTTTTTTTATTTTATTAATTCTGAAAATTAAACCGAAGAATGTTTATATTTTTACTTGTCTTATTCTTTATCTTACAAATTATGGATTAATGTTATCTATGTTTTTTTAAAAAAAATAGTGATTGCAAAAAAATTTAAAATTCAAAAATAGTTATATAAGATAATTAATTAGATTATAAATCATACGATTGAACAATAAAAATATAAATTATTATAAACTATAAAAGAATCTCTTTAAAAACAAAATATTTGGTTGTGTAAATATGAATTGTATCTATTTATAGAACATATTTATCTATAAGAAAGTAAAAATTTGAAAAACGTTTTAACTGCCCAATGTTGAATTATTTTTACTACCCTAATTCTGAATATTTAATAAATTCAATTTTCAATACAATCAACAACAAATTCATTGTAGATTCCAATATTTTTTGGGGTTTAGGAAGCTGAACGATTATCGAACTTATTAAATGAATTAAACAAAAATCATGCTTTATATTTAGCAACACGATTTAATGAAAAACGAAACATTTCAAATATACAAAAATATTTTTATATATACACATATATCAAAAATAATTATCAAATAGACATATTTATATCTGATTCCAAAGGTATACTTTGAAACTTGAATATCAAAATATGCTGATAAATATATAAAAAAAATCTATTAACATGAAAAATATGTTAATATATAAAAAAATAAATATTTATATATAAATACATTTATGAGTTAATTTCATATTCAAATAAATCTTAATTTTTTATTACATAAATATATATAATATTATCATGCTATGTATGGATATATATGACATATAAAATTTCGATACATATTTTGAGATACTTTTTTCCAGTTAAAATAAGTATTTTATAATTGAATTAAATCAATTTAAATACAATTCTATATTATATTAAGAAATGAGCTAAGTCCAAATAACAACTATACATATATGACAAATAGCCAAAATACATGAATATAGAAATTGATATCCAATAACACGGATACATAGATTTTAAAGCCCATTACAAATAATGAGTAAATATTTCTTATATTTTATTTATGTATAATGTTTTGGTTATTTATATATACAATTTGGGTGTAAAACTGAAGATTGTGAAAAAATGATTAATTTGATATATTATACATAAAAAATGGATCAAAAATGAAAAAAATAAAATAATAATTAATCCAGCATACACATAGATTTGGAAATCTAATTTTACTTAATTATATTTTTATATCATTTTAAAAGGTGATTATTTAAAGAAAGTTGATTACCAAAAATAAAATACCAAATATTTATCAGTTCTTATTTTTACACATATTTTTATTATTTATGATAATAAGTGCAAAAGGGCGGGAAAATTTCAACATACTATTACCATTTCCAGCGACTTCTCTTTTTAGGTAAAAACTTATAATGGACCGTCTCACGGGTCTAAATCCGTGAGACGGATCCAAAGCCCAAAAACCCGCTTGAGATCCACGGATCCAATGCCTAAAATCCATGAGGAAATACCACAAAATACCCTGATTTTTGAAAAAAAGACAAAAATACCACCCTATCACTAATCTACCCCATCTGGTCCTAAACTTCCCAAATATACCCACCCCTTTACTTTTCTTATCGGTTGTTTTCAGTTTTACCTCTCCTGCCCTCGAGTTTCCTATGTTTCCGCTGATTTTTTTACAAGCATGACGGAGTTCACCTTGGATTTCAACGGCGTCGACGCTGAAGGTGTTTATCAGCCGTTGGATCCTCACAACCCATTCAATGGACCGGATCCGCGGTTCTCAGGTTCCGCCACCGTGGCCTCTCGCAAACCGCACCGCCGTAACTCGACGGATTTTGTTGAAACTGCTAATTTCTTAAGGGTTTGTTCCTTCTGTAAGGGCCGCCTTATCCCTGCTCATGACATCTATATGTATAGGTATGTAAGCATATAATTCAGTGTGTGTACTGTGTGTGTAAGCATTTGCACTTTTGGGGAGGGGATATGATGATCATATATATGTTTGCCATTTAAATTAATTGTTTCTTCTTTAATTTACTGCATAATTAATTGAATACCATTTTTCTCATTTGATGGCTTATGATGATTTTTTGGATTTTCTCATTTAATTTTTATTTTTACCTTCCCACAATTTAGATTTTGATTTCAGAAGCACCATGTCTTCGCCGCACCACGTCACCGCACCGTCGACTCCGTACATTCCTTTCGCGCCGGGGACTCATCGTTGAAGAAGATGATGAATATTTCGAACGGGACGACGAGGATTGGGGTGAAGATTTTGTGGTTGATTTCGAGTTTTCATCCGACGGGGTGAGGCTCTGCAACTGTTTGATGAAATGTCAAGCGAAGACTCAGAGGTTAAACCCAATTTTCTGTGTTTTTTTATTATTTTGTGATTTGAAGTTTTTCGTTTGTTTCGATGTTGTTTCGAAGTTGTTTCTTTTATGTTTTTGTATTTCCATTTATTTGTTCTTTTTTATTGTTTTTGATTTGTTGTGTTATGTATCTGACTGTGTATCTTTTTTTATTTCTTTTTGTAGTGAATGTGGGATTTTTTGTTGCTTGTTATGCCGAGCACTTTATTGGTGGGAAGGCTATGGACGTCGAAGCATTTGAAATAGAGAATGAACAAGCAAGGCTTAGTCATCTGCTTCACAATCATGCTAAGTTGAAGCTGCAAAATGGTGATGACGATGACAACGACATTGAGTTTCTACCTCCACTTCGTAATGATTTTAGAGAATTGTTGTTATGTAAATCTTAATAATGATGTAATCACTTGAAACATATAAGAAACATAAATGAAACATGTAAGAAACAATTGTGAAACAGGGGATCATGTGATAAAAGTTTGTAGTAAATTGCTTTTAAATTTAGAGAAATAGTGTAGTTTTTCCCCATATACTCTTCACTTTTTTTTTTTTTGTCATCCTTGTAAATGTTGATCTTTGCTTCATTTCGATGTATGCATGTCTAATCTTGAACTAAAGATCTCACGTGCTCTAGCAAAGTTGTTACTAGTAAGTCTTTCCCCGCTACAGTTGATGCATTTAATAATTCTACGATGTTGGAAGTCAATACAAAGTATTTTTGGTCCGACGGTGGAGTCGTGTCCATTTCTCGTGAGCGATGATGGACAAGTAAGCTCAAATTTTCTGAATTGAATTTGTTGTTCCAAGATTTCGTTTAGGGTCTTTGAATGTGCGATCAATTGGAATCGATATTCTTGTTATTTCAAAGTTGGTATACTCTCTATGTTCTTCCCATTGTCCATTGTGGCATACCACAACTGAGATTTTATCTATGCAACTGTGGAATTCAATGAAAAGTTGGCTAAGTGAAACATATAAGAAACATAAATGAAACAACAAAGAAACAACAAACATATTTGAAACAACAAAGAAACAAAAAAGAAACAAAAAAGAAACCAACGCAAAAAAATCAGCGGAAAATGGGTATTTTTGTCAAAAATCAACGAAAAATGGGTATTTTTGTCCAAAATCAGTGAAATGGGTATTTTTGTCCAAAATCAGCGGAAAATGGACATTGTGCAGGGATTGGGTATGGAAAATGGGGTATTCATGTCCTTTTCCCCAAATCCATCGCAGGGCCTTCTTTTAGTTTTTTTGCTAGTGGTACAATGATGGGTCAACAATATCCTTATTAGAGTTGGAAGTTAAATTTCATATCATAAATCATAAACATGAAAAACGCTCACGCCGGACAATGACTTGTCTTACAATTGTATGCCAATCAACATTTTTTCTTTTTTTTTTTATGATAGAAAAATATAAACCAGCATGTGTCAATAATATATCATCAGTTTTGATGGAACTAAAGTTCAAAAAACAAATTTCCATTGCAAAATACTTGTAGGTGGACGCAGGGGCGGATTCATATAGAACAATAACTGTACCTCCAAATTGAAAATATCCAACATTAAATTTTAGTTAAAAATAATAATAATACTAAATTTGTACCCCTATTTTTACAAAAAGAATTAGAAAATCCAAATAAAACAATACAAGTCACCAATAAAATTTCAAAAATCAGAAGTTTGAGTTAACAACTTGAATAAATAAATCATGGTAAAAGTCAAAACCTACAAAAATAAAAATAAAAAAAAAGTTAATAATATTTTGTTGTCTCTTGTTTTCTTAATTGCTCTAATTATTTTGTTGTCTCTTAATTGCTCTAATTAAAAAAAAATTTAATAATGTTACCAAAACTATATTTTGTTGTCTCTTGTTTTCTTAATTGCTCTAATTATTTCTTTTATATACGTATATCAATTTTTCATTTACGGTTACATGATTAGCTTTTACAAAATTTTAAACAGCGTACCCCTATTTTCAAAATCCTGGATCTGCCATTGGGTGGACGTGTATATCCTCTCACATGGAACAAGAAATCTACCAATTTGGTACAAATTAATCATAATATTAGGAGATGAAACATTATTATTAGGACACAGTGATATATTTGTAATATCAGGGCGGCAATATAGTATCTCTATGAGGTGGTGTCATTTTTGTAATATTATATGGTGGCAAAGTATTATTTTAGACTCGAAAAATATCACTTGTTATTAAAAAAAATATCACTTTTATTCTAAAATGTATCACTTTAATAGTTTTCTTAACATAATATCACTTTAGACTCAAAAAGTATCAAATTATTTTATTAAAAACAATATCACTTTTATTCTAAAAAGTATACTCTTTCAAAGTAACAAAATTACATTAATAGTTTTTTTAATATAATATCACTTTAGACATAAAAAAGCATCACTTTTTATTCAAAAAGTATATCTTTTATTTTTAATAAAGTATACGTTTTCAAAGTAACAAAATTGATTATTACTTACAAAATTATATACAATCTTGTACAAATCACTTTTTATTAAAAAAAAAGTTTCACTTTTATTCTGAAAAGTATACATTTTCCAAAGTAACAAAATTAAATTACTAGTTCTTCCAACATGGTATCACTTTAGGGTAAAAATGTATCACTTTTTACTATAAAAAGTATCTCTTTTATTTTGAAAAGTATAAGTTTTCAAAATAACAAAACTAACTAATTACTTGCAAAGTTACACCCAACCTTGTTTAATTATACAACTATAAACTGTGTGGTTTCATATAAGATCGTCTCTCGTTTTTTGTGAGATAGATACCCCACAACCCGTGAATCGTGATCCAACCTAAAACATTGGGTGGCATTTACGTAAATATATTGAGTAACAACTGAGTGTGACGATAGTTAAAATGTATTAGTTTTTCCTCGAAAAGTATCAATTTTACTTTTAAAAGTGTACATTTTCAAATTAATTTTTTGGGCGATCGGCTTTGTAATACTAGGTGGTGTAATGGTATCACTTTAGATACGAAAAGTATCATTTTTATTTTAAAAAATATACGTTTTACTTTGAAAAGTATACATTTCAATGTAACAAAATTGATATTATTTACTTGCAAAGTCATATGCAACCTTGTTTAAGTATCATTTTTTTGTTAAAAAGTATCACTTTTACTCTAGAAAATATATGTTTTTAAAGTAAAAAATATTAGTAATTTCCTTTAAGTATTAGTTTTTCCTATAAAAATATTGATATAATATCAATTTTCATATGAACATGCACTACAAGAAAACATTCAAATTCCAACGGAATTATTCCAATGGAATAAAAAACTGTTGGAATTTTCAAAATTCCAATGGAAATTCCAATGCTACATCATACCATTGGAAAATTCCAACAGAAAGTCCAACAATAACCAAAACCATTTGGTACTGTTGGAATATTTTTCAATTGGAATTTTCATTGGAATTTTGTCATTCCAACGGCCATTATAGCAATGGTGCTTTTCCATTGGAATTTCTGTTGGAATCGATAATTCCAATGGAAATTGGCCAAATACCAACATATTTTTTTCGTTGGAATTCCCTTGTTTTCTTGTATTGATGTCAACGACAAGTTGCCCATGTAGCTAGTATGGAGGCGCATAAGAAGAGCGGATGGAGTCTTCTATTCCAAAATTTTATTTCACCGTTTATTCCAATGCATGGATGATTGCCAATTTAGGCTTGATTTATTCTTCAAAATTAATATGGTAACTTTCATACACGTGACAATTATCTGTGTGGTGATAAACACCATTTTGGAATAGAAGATTTCATCGGAAGAAAAAGGTGTTGACATCTCTCGAGCTGCGGTGAAGGATTTGTTGGGCCGTGAGAAGGTGCATGCAGTGGCCTATTGCGGTGAAGGATTTTTTTCCCCAGATGGTTTGGCAATTTCTATGGGGCAAGGTGCAATTTCAGCTTCACGCAGGTGGAGAAGATGATTTCTTCCAATGGAGTCTGTGGCGGCGAACAAATATTGTCTAGCCCAAGTGATGGCAATCTTTGGCCTATTTCATGCGAAGTACTAGCGATGAATGAAACTAGTGTCGAAGCTTCAGGCGGCGATAGGAGAACTGCGGCGGTTTAAACAATGACATCAAATGGGGGTTTCTATATATATATATATATTAATCATTATGCATGGTTGTTGGGTTTTATGATGGAGACAGTCTCACAAGAGACCTACTCATCTTTTTATATATATAGATTCTAATATTCTTCACGTTCCCAGTATGTTTATCAATATTCTCCATTTATCAATTATCCATAGATAATAATTGTACACTCTTGTTTAATGATAAAGAGGTTCTCATCAAAGACAATCTCTCTCATCGTCACAATTCTCAAGTCCCATGTAGCAATGATCTCTATCACTATGTGTCCTTCCATCAAGCCCTTCATTCCAAAGCAACATTTTTTCCAAATTGTGGCACAATCGTTTAGCTCATCCATCTACTCAAGTTCTACAACATCAATCTCCGACTTTGGGATTGTCTTCTTCTTGTTTGTTAGATTGTCATGATTGCCCAGAGGCAAAAATACACAGTCAACCAGTTCTTTTGTCTAATTATACAACAATTGCACCATTTGAGCTTTTACATTCCGATGTATGGGTTCCCCTCCTACATACCATCTCACAACAATTATAGATATTATATTTTGTTGATGATGATTTTTCTAGAGTTTGTAGGATTTATCATTTGAAAACTAAATCAATTGCCTTTTCTACGTTTATTATGTTCCACAACATGGTTAATACTCAATTCAATTTTAAAATTATAACTTTCAAAGCTGATAATGGTATGGAGTATGTGAATTCTCAATTTGGCTCCTTTCTTCAGTCTCTTGTCACCATCCACCAAACTACATGTCCCTACACACCCCAACAAACTGGCAAAAGTGAAAGGTGTCACATGCATCTTATTGAAACAATACTAGCACTTATACATTTGACTCATCTTCCTTTTACCTATTGGTTTGAGGCTTTAACTTCTGCCAATTATGTTATAAATCGCTTACCTAAACACATTCTTCATGATAAATCTTCTTATTAGTGTTTATATAAATTTAATATTGATTACAAACACTTTATGCCTTTTGGTTGTGTTTATGTACCTAGTTAAGACCCTATTATAAGCATAAAACTTGAATTCCCCTCCACTCCTTGTTTGTTTCTAGGCTACTAGGATACAACCAAAGGTTGTCGATGACTGGGTTTATCCACTCATCAGCTCTACATATCCACGGATGTGCTCTTCAATTAAACTTTATTTTCTTATTTTCAATCTTCCTCTTGTAGCTCCCTCTAGTCTCCCCCTTTACCTCTCTTTTCCTTCCAACCTTTAATTTTTTCTCCCTCCATCATCTTCTACCAGCACTATGTCTTCTAGTTCCCCTTTCTCGCCTCTACATAACGCTTCAAGTCCTACCCCTTTTCTAGGATAATTCTCCTATTTTGAATACACATGTTCCTTCTTCTAATGCTCCTGATTTGCTGCTTCTTTTTTTTCTGCCCCTCCCGAGCTTCCACAAAGTACTATTGCTCTATCATCTATTCATCCAACGGTTACACATTCCAAAACTAGTTCTCTTCGTGTAGGTCCAAAGGTGTCAAGGTAAAATATAGAAAATGGCAGTTGAATAGATTTTACAACTTTTAAAAATTTAAACTATTTTTTCAAATTATAGTTGTGAAAAGAGTTAAGTCTCTTAATAACAAATGAGTAAAAGCTCAACAAAAGAGTTAAACACTCAACAAAACACTTGACTGTGGATAAAGTAACTCAAATGATAGGCTCTAACTCATAGTTTTTTATGTTTTTAGATATGTACAACGAAATACTTGCACCTTTTAAATTTTATCAATCAACACAATAGGTTTTAATTGTTATTAGCAATCATAAATACCAAGTAAATGACAGAATTGTAAAGTGTTGAAAGTCAATAAGAACACAATAATATTTGTAGTGGTTTAAGGGTGGGGTAATCCTTCCAATCCACCCTTCTCCTACTAACGGAGCAATTTATTAAATATAGATATGACTTCTTAATACAAAGTAAAAACCAATCTAAGAAGCTTTAATCATATTAACCCACTGCATAGATTACAGTGTTTTCACAAGAGTTGGTCTTACAACTCTCTTGCTACTTGCTCAATGAACTCTACAAGATATGATGACACAACCCTCTTGTCTCATTCCTTATTCCTCAGAACCTCACCACAAATCCTTCACTTCAAGAAAATGTGAACCCCGATTTTTGTTCTTCAAAAAGTTGTTCATCTTCAACTGAGTAGACAACCTTGTTTTTTCACAATTGTGTTAGATGTAGGTGTATGAGTTTAACTTGAGGATATACACTTTTTGATTGAGAGATAATTTTCGCTTACTTTTAATTTTCAGTTCTCTATGTTGGGAAGAGTTTATAAACATATCAAGATCATTGGTATCATCCTCGATACTTAGATATACCATAAGACCAATAAGTTGATTCGAGATCTCGCTATCAACTTCTTGGCCTAAAAAAGTAATATTTCTCGATAAAGTCGATTTAGTAGGGTCAAATTGTATCTCTTTGGAACTGCGCATGCACCTTTTGATGCATATGGTTTGTGTCTTATATCTCGTGTCTTCTCTCTAAATGTTTTCCCATCTTTTATACATGTGATTCGAATTTTGCCCATTGAAGAGAGAGACAAACTTCAAATCACAATGTTGGAAAATAGGCATGTCCTTTCTTATAGCTTGATGTTGACCTTTCACAATCTTTTTCTTATTTTTGTAGCATCCTAAAAACTGGCAATAATGCAAGTGTTTCTTATTGGCCACATTCCTTTGGTCTTCATCAAATGCTCATCTCTTCTTGTCAAATATCGTAGTTGTGATTTCATCAAATGAATATCTTCCTTGATCTCATTGCAATGGATATAAGTCCAGTTGGCTTGAAATATTTGCCACTTTACTGCACTTGACTGATCCTTGATAATCTTCTTATGTCAAGTCTTTTATTTTAATTCAATTGACAGTCTTCTATTTTCTATAGAGTCTTCTAAACCGCTTCGGCTTAATTGAGAGTCTTCTTAAAATTTCACTACTCAATGAAAAGTCTCCTGAAAAGCCCTTAACTAGGATGGGAGTCTTCATATCTTCTTTAGCATGTTTTATGAGACTCGTCTGCACTTTAACATAGTTGTTTTAGACAACTTATATGTGAGACCCCATATTAGATGACAATTTTATGTATGGAAATTATAAATATTTGAGCTCTAGTTATGTCATACCCATCAAAATGAATCTTAATCCTTATAAAATGTGGGATAGTATCATATTACGATACATCTACCTATCAAATGTTAAAATAATTTAGTAATTTATAAGTATTATAACCTGATTTTATGATAGGCCAAAAGGTGATGGTTTTAATTAACTTAGACCCAATTTACTAGAATTTCGAACATAAGGACTAAAATGTAAACATATACATACGTAAATTCACACACACATATCTATGTTTATGCGGACTAATTAAAAAAAAACAAATATATATATCCAAGTAAATCTGCAAGTTACTCTAAATGGGGTAACATTTTTGAGTTGTCAACTGCTTAATCAACCAGCCTATCAACTCTTCAAATATGCTGCCACATAGCTAATAAGAGGGATGACATCCTATTACTTTTCATCAATTAAGAGTTTCATGTTTCCCTAATCTTCCCCTTAGCTCGTCCTCACCTCAACATTTCATTACTGTAAAAATTAAGGGGCAGTTATTATTTAATGATTTCGACTACTTGATCAGGAAAAAAAATAAGATGAAAAGAAAGAAGGGCAAGTGAATTTTCTGAAAAAGCCATGAAATTAGATAGAAGAAGCCTGGTATAAACAGGCGTCTATTGACTACAAATTGATTGAAGATTGCTTAAAGTATATATTGATATTTAGAGGAATGAGTGAAAAGATGTGAGTGTGATCTCAAGAAATGAACAAAGGAGAAGGTAGAAGAAAGAGACAGCTGATTTTATCCCGATAATTTCAATCGCTGGGTGTTATAGAAGTATCAGGAAAGAAATTTGAGAGATATCCAGGTGGAATTCGTATAGAATTAAACTTCCATCCAAACTAGCTGCATCTATTCAACTTGATAGAAAACTGGAAGTTGTAATCTTTGGAGACGAGATCGAGCCCAACAATTAGGATTTTCATCATGTACATCATTAAGGCGACATTGGAATCAAAGGTGGGCAAAATATCATTTTTCTAAAGGAAATTGGGTTTGTTTTTAATTTCATAAATTTCACGACATTAGCTGTTTCATTAACATCACGACATTAAACTATTTCATGATTTCACGGTATACGCCATTTTCAAAATAATTTAGTTGTAAAGAAAATATAAATTGTACCATTCATGGTTTGAATTTACATTTTCATTTGCATTTTAACTCTTGTAACTGTTTGACTTGGCCTTTGGTCAAATAAATGTCATTTTGACAAATTTATTGACTGACTGAGTCCATTGCGGTGTGGGTAGGTTAGACAATGGATCGAACAGGCTGCCTATGATCCCTGTTTGACTACCCATTTGCCTACTCCCACTTTCGGGTCGGGCCGGAGACGACGACAGAACTTGGGTCGTAGAACGGTATATTCATGAATATGACGATCTTTGGGCAAAAGCCTATAGCTAAAGAGACGTCGAGCCTAGTGGGAGGGATAAGGTGACTGGGCTTCGGCCAAATATTCTTGGGAGCAATAAGAAGAACGGACAGGATCAGTGTCCGATCAACATTGATCTTACGTTTCTTGTTTCAGGCTGACGAATTGATTGACTGACTGTTTTTATCAAAACGAATTTATTTTAAAACGATATATCTACTATTGGTTTTAAAGATTTAGATATTATTACCATCTGAAAAGAAAAATATTTACTGTACTTGACTAACTATTGTGCAATATGTATTGCATCACTGCTAGCATCATAAAATTAATGAATCGTTTGTGCACCATTGTCCTGCATACATGAATAATTTTTTGGCACACTAAGTACTCTCAACCATAAAGAAAATATTTTAGCTTTTCAATACTGCATTCCCCTACCCCAACCTACTGAGGTCATTTAGCTCACCCCACGATTTTATAAAACTTTTCAGAGACCTAACATTTTGAGATCGATGAGACTTCCATACAAGGATTGACTCGACCTAGCAGATTCCTTTTGAAGGACTTATCCATCGACACTTGAACCTTGTAACTATTTTATCTTATAATAGTTAGGTGAGTTACAACTTTATTATTATTTGTATGTAATAAGTTATAGACTCTCGCTGTATTTATTGGTTTTTAGTTGTTTATAGTTAGATAGTAACACTTGGTAAGCCTAAATTTGAATATTTCGATTGTACCATATTGGATGATATTCTATTTTATTGGGTACTAAATTGGGGCGTGACATTATATCATATCTATTACAAAAACAAAATTTACAACATTTTGGGGTGCCAACTTTCTAATATTTATTTTCTAAGCATCATCGAAATCTATACAAATAAATTTCCTAGCAATGTCCCCCTGTTTCATGATGCCAAAACTGTAAGCAACATCCGTGCTCTGAAAGTTTAAGAGAGTTTGAATGATTTCATTTTATTGGTCTCTATTAAACACTTCAATACATTTACACATTTCACATTACAAAGAATGCATTTACAAACAAAATGTACATATATCCACTTCCCCTATCTTAGCTATCTCCCAAGCATTGTCCTCATCAGCTGATCCTCAACATCTTCTTGAATATCAACTAATGGATTTTCACTGCCCATCCAATATCTTGTAGATGTCCTTAGGGGTTCATTAGTGACATAGGAAGTCCTTCCACTGCCTCTACATGCTCTTGCCCTTAAGGGACCTCTTACTCTAGGAACATTTCTTACCATACTCCTTTCACTCCTTAGATTACCGTAAGATCCACCGCCACTAGTTTCTTTTCCTAGATCGGGAACTCGCCCTCGAAACCTTTGTCTCATACTCTGTATCTTTTGTTCTTGAGTCTTCTCTAACTCATCTATATTTTCTCTAGTTCTCTGAGTTCTTGCTGATAGAGGACACGTGGGAGTGATAGGTTGTTAGGAAATTTATTTGTATAGATTTTGGTGATGCATAGAAAACTTAGATTAGAAAGTTCGCACCCCATTTTCTGTATGTATTTCAACTTTGTAATAGTTAGAAAGATAGCTGAGTTACCGTGCAACCAAGTTGAAGGTGCAAAAGACTTGCTGAAGAAGTGCATAGAAGATTCAACTGTGTCGCAGCTAAGTATCAAAGAAGACTTTCACTCAAATAAAGAAGTTGGGCCTTTCAGTAGACTTACGGCTGAGTCGTCCAAAAATCAAGGAGAAGACTCAAATAAAGGGGTAAAGCAAGTTGAAGGACTCAGAGAAAGCTAGAGAAGTCCATTGCAAAAAAAGTCAAGACTTACCCACAATGGTAAGGGAAAGGCCTACAACCTTAAAAGTTGTATTACTGAAAGAGTGTAAGTAACCGTGCAACCAAGTTGAAGATGCAAAAGACTTTCTGAAGAAGTGTAGAGAAGATTCAGCTGTGTCGCAGCTGAGTATCAAAGAAGACTTTCACTCAAATAAAGAAGTTGTGCCTTTCAGTAGACTTACAGTTGAGTCGTCCAAAAATCAAGGAGAAGACTCAAATAAAGGTGTAAAGCAATTGAAGGACTCAGAGAAAGCTAAAGAAGTTTGTTGCAAAAAAAGTCAAGACTTACCCACAATGGTAAGGGATAGGCCTACAACATTGAAAGTTGTCTTGCTGAAAGAGTGCAAGTAGATGGAACCAACGAGAAGTTTGCAGAAACCTAGTACAATTCAGGTACTTGCAGAGCATTAATGTAAATGTTGTGTCAACATCAAAAGTTGCACGACAAGATAACCCAATGAACAAGAAGTGAAGCTTGAAAATATTCTATCTCCTCAACGGACATATTTTCAAACTTTCACTATAAAATGCTGAGGATTTTTATGAGAGAAGTACGTGACACACAAGAGAAATCTAAGCAATCAAGCAAATCTGCATCTCTCTCTGTAAGCTAAAGATTCAAATCCTCAGGCCTAAATATTCGAAGTGATTCTAACCAACACAACTCAGTGAAGGAAGGAAATCTTCAAATGCTGAAGAGGAAACCTGTTTGAAAAAGAACAAGGGTTCTGCACATCCACGAAGTGAAGGAAGTGCGTCAAGGTACAAGTTAGAACCTGTATCGAATCCATCAGAGGGCTAAAATATCAAGTCCGAAGGGTTTGGAGAGGTGAAGTAGTAAGGCAGAGTTGCCTTACGAAGAGCTGAGTCCCAAGCGTGAAGCCACTGTGTGATTAAGGCTTGCTCGAACTGTATTTTGTACTCTTGTAAACAACCAAGTTGCATTAGTATATTCCTCCAGGAGTTGCAGAAAAGTAAAGTAGAGGAATTACCCATCCTCGAATCACTATAAAATTATATGTGTCATTTACTTTTAAATACTTTACATTCTGCATATTTATTGTACTTATGTGCTTATTTGTTCATCCAACTGATAATAACTAAGATAAAACTTGTTATAGGTATCTTTGATTGTGTAGTTTATGAAAAGGAGGAGGAGAAAGAGATTGGGGATTTGCAGGATCTTCTCGACGGAGCAGACAACACAGGCAACAGTGATGGAGAGAAGACCGACGGTGATGATATTGTATAGGAGAAGGATCCCCAAATTATTGAGTGGTTATAATTTGTTTTCGGCCAAGACGACCCTTTCTTCCAGCCCACCTATTTAGGGCTTCATTTCAGCAGCTGGATATTTCTCTTGCTTATTCCCATGAGATGTTTATTGGCCCCTGAAGGGTCGGATGATGATTTGTTTCGCTTTGATGATACATTCATATTTGTGGTTTCCCTTATGAATATTTGCTTTCTTTTTGTTGTACTCCCATGTGTTGTATGTGGAAAGAAAAATATTCGAGGACTCCCCTACAAGGGAGCCCATCCCCTCTAGTAGCGTCGGAGGAGGTTTATTAACGAGAACCCCCGTAAGAGAGATGCCCCCTGGGAGCAGTAGAGGATGTTTATTTACGAGGAACCCCGTGAGGGGCCCCCTCCCGTCCGAGACCACCAGGAGAGGTCTATCTATGAGGACCCCATTGAGGAGGCCCCTCCCATCTGTGAGTGTCGGAGGAGGTTTATTTACAAGGACCCCCACAGGGAGCCCCTCCCCTCCAAGAGCGCCGTATGAGGTTTATTTATGAGGACTCTGTTAAATAAATATTTTTATCTTAATTTTGATAATTTTGTAAGCTAAGTTTTTCACCAAAACAATGTTCCTAAATGTTGTCCCACTACTCCTAATCAATTTAAATTTTTATTAATTTTTCGGAGTATTTCTTGATGTTTAGTTTTGATAAAAATTGGACAACACATCTGTTTCGTGGTCAACCGATTGCCCTAGAGGGCAACCCGTGCCTGAAGAATGTTTTTCAAAATAGAAATGAAACAACTTTGAAAAATGACTCAGGTTGACCAGTGGGTTGACCGGTTTACCACATGGGTCAACCGGCGCCTGAGTCAAATTTGTTTGAAGCAAACTCTCTGTATCAGCTTTTCAAAGTGTTGGACCAGTCCAATTTAGGTCCGACTGGTCGAACAGGTGGTCGACCGGTTGAGGCCCCCTGGACCGGTCCACCAGAAAATGTTTCAGTACAATTCAAAATTTTCTATTAGAGGTCGATCGGTCGACCTAAGGTTTTATCAGCAATCTATTCGTTGCGCAACATATAACTTTTCATGATTTGTAATTGTTTTTATAGATTTCAATATTCAAGGAGGAGCCTATGTCTGAATATCAAATCCAAGACCTCTCCTATAAATAGATGAAGGATTGAAGCAACAAGATACAATAACACAAGCTATTCAAACACAAGCAAACTTCTTATTCTTCACTTTCATATTCTTGTTATTTTTAGCCTAAGTCTTTCACTTGCACATCTTGAGTACTATGAATGATTCTTGATTACACTTGCACTTCAAAGTTGTATACTTCAATTGAGTTGTAATCTTGAATTTTTTCAATCATTCAAAACAAAACATCCTTGTTAGTGTTCTTGTGGTAAGAGCACACTTGGGTGATTTTAGGTGTTGAAGAGTGCGGTACTCTTCACTGGTGTAAGAAGATTGTGGTAATCTTCATAGGTGGTGTTGTAAGAAGAGTGAGGTGCTCTTCAAGGTGGGTAATAGTTTGGTATCTATTAATAAAATTTTTTTTTTTTTGGAAATCCACTTTGGATATACCGGGGTGGTAGAAGATTTGGTCCTAGGTGGGTTGAACTTCTATAAATCAACGTGTGTTGTTTATTTTTTCGCACTTACATTCTTGCTATCATTTTTACATTCGAAAAAGAGGGCAAAAATCGGAAAATCGGCATAATCTATTCACCCCCTATAGATTATCGTAGCCACTTGGACTAACTAGTGGTATCAAAGCCAAACTCTTTGACAAGCTCATCCTTCATTGCGAGTTACGAGAAAAGATCCATGGCTACGAGCAAAAGCTACCTCACCACCGACGCCTCCACCAACAAGCCACCACTATTCGACGCCAACAACTATGTCTTTTGGAAAGACCGAATGGAGTGCTTTTTACAAGGGACATATGAAATGCGGTTATTGAAGGGATAGCTCAACCAACCAAGAAATTGGGATGGCACCTCGGTCCTTAAGAGCCTCAAGGAATTTGATGAAAATGACAAGAAGTAGTTTTCTTTAAACAGTAAGGCATTAAATATTTTGCATTTCTCTCTTACCATCACCGAGTATAATCGTATTAGAGGCATAAGGTCCACACATGAAGTTTGGGAAAAATTGGAAACTATTTATGAGGGTACAAAGAAGGTTAAACAAGCAAGAAAAACCATGCTTGTTAAAGACTTTGAAAAAACTTCATTATGCTTGATGGTGAAAATATCTCAAAAATGGTGGAAAGGCTTGACAACATAGTCAATCTTCTTATAGCACTTGGGAAAGTCATCTCCGAAGAAGACAAGGTGAGTAAGGTCTTGAATGCTCTCCCCGGTTCATGGTCCGAAAAGGTAACGACAATCATGAAAGCTCAAAATCTCGAAACTCTCAAGTTTGACGAGCTCATTGGAAACCTCCTCATCTATGAATTATATCTTAAAGAGAGGAAAAATTCCAAACCATCCACCTCTCAATCGTGTATGCAAATTATTCCTAAAGGCTTAGCATCTTCTTCTAATAATTCATATTATGCTAGTGATGAAGATGATGAGGAGACAACCGCTCTTGTTAAGAAATTTTCCAAGTTTGTAAATAAAAATAAGGCAAGAAAGTTGGCAGACAACTCATGCTTCCAATGTGGGAAACCTGGGCATACATAGCCAATTGCCCAAAATTAGCGGAGGAGGAGTAAAAGAAGAAAAAGCCTTTTCCCAAGAAGAAAGCTCTAAATGCGGAAGCAAAAACATAGGATGAACTCCTTGCCACATCCGACGAGGAAGAAGAAGCTGAACATGGTCTCATGGACACAGACGATGAAAACAATGAGGTACATTCTAATTCTTCATCTTCTTCTTTAGTTGATGAATTACAATGTTACTATGATGAATTACAAAATGAATTTAGAGATATGATTTGCAAGTACAAACTTTTGAAAAAGGAGTATAACGAGCTCAAAATGGAAAAATAAAAATTATTTACTTATTATGAATCTCTTGATCGCGCTCATTCTATTACTCTTGCTAAAATGCATACTCTTGATTTAATGCTCACAAAAGAGATTGAAAATTTGAAAAATGATGTGCATCGTTTTAATTTAAGCACGGATAAAGTTACAAAAATTTTTGATGCAAAAAGAAGTGAGCATTCAAAATTAGGACTTGGTTACAAACCTTTTCAAAATGTTTCTAAGCAAAATGACCAAGGTCCGACTTTTATATGTGCTAGTAGTCCTAATGTTATTACTTATTTTTATTGTGGTAAAATAGACACTATGAAAATGATTGCAAATTGAAAAATAGTTGTAGTCATTTTCGGAGACCCAAATGTCTCAAAACTAACCCCCATAGACCCCAAAATTATAAGGTACCTAAAAATAATTTATTTGTAGGTTCTAGGGGCTATAACAATTTTGGAAGATTCGAAATGGCTCGTGGACAGCGAGTGTTCATGCCACAAGACCGGAAGGAGAAAACTTTTTACTAACATCAAGCTCCAAGAAAAAGGCATGGTTATATTCGGGAAAAGCAAGGGAATAATTCTTGGAAATCAATAAATTGGTAACTCATCTTTATCTCTTAGTAATGTCTTATTAGTTGAAGGGCTTAAGTTCAATTTGATAAGTGTTAGACAACTTTGTGATTCAAATTAAAATATTATTTTCAATAAAGAAAAATGCATTATTCTAAAAAATGATAAAATTATTTGTGAATAGAAAATGCAATCTTTACAAAATTTTCACAAGTGATTTGGTTCGTCAAAATATTTCTTGTCTTGTCGCCAATAATAAATTAACTAGTTTATGGCATAGGCGACTTGGACATGTTGGATACAAAAATTTGCAAAACATTTACAAAAACCAACATGTAAAAGGACTACCAAATTGTATTTTGAAAATCTTGGCTTATATGACACTTGTCAAAAGAACAAATTAGTTAAAAGTAGTTTTAAGCCCAAAAATAAAATTTTCACAACCAAGCCTCTACAATTACTTTATCTTGATTTGTATGGGGATATTGGTACGACTAGTCTTAGTAGAAAACATTACACTTTTGTTATAGTCGATGATTATTCTAGATATATTTGGGCTATTTTTCTTGCAAATAAAAGCAATGCCGTTAATGAGTTTGCTAATTTGTGTAGACTAATTGAAAATGAATAGAAAGATACTATTAAGTCTATACGAAGTGATCGATGCGGTGAATTTGATGGTGAATTTAGAGACTTGTGCGAAACCAAGGGATATGCTCACAATTTTTCGGCTCCAAGAACTCCTCAACAAAATGGAGTAGTTGAAAGGAAGAATAGAACTCTTCAAGAAATGAGTCGGTCCATGCTCAATGAATTTTCTCTTCCAAAATATTTTTGGGCCGAAGCCATAAGTACCGCATGCTATATTATTAATTGTGTTTACCGTTGTCCTAAGTTGAATAAAACATCGTATGAGCTTTGGAAAGGAAGAACTTCAAATATTAGTTACTTCAAAATATTTGGGTGTAAGTGTACGGAGAAGACATTGATGACTCAGCTGAGAGCGAAGCGTATAGAGTGCTGAACAAGAGGACTATGGTCACAAAAGAGTCTATCCTTGTGGTCTTTGATGAACCTAATGTGAATGGAGAAGACATTGATGAGTTAGCTGATAAGCTGAATCAACCAACTATGCAGAATCGTCCTTATGTTGAAGTTGAAGTGAGAGAACTCAACCCTGATGAAGATGAGATAGCTGAATCTCAGAGACCGTTGGAAGCTCTACATTTGATTGAAGATGAAAGAGTTGTTCAAGACAACTTAGCTGTGAGACGGCTGAATCCAACAGACTTACTCCAACCTGATGTGAGATGGCTGAGAGACCATACACCAGAGTTAGTCATTGGAGATGTAAGAGATGGCATAAGAACCAGATCCAAAGCACATCATGAAGCTATGTTCACTTGTTTTTTTTCCCAAATAGAGCCTAAAGATGTGTCTCAAGCATTGGATGACACACATTGGATTCAAGCCATGCAAGAAGAGCTGAATCAGTTTGAAAGGAACAAAGTATGGGAATTAGTTCAAAGGCCAACTCACCAGAATGTCATTGGTACAAAATGGGTTTTCAGAAACAAGATGAATGATGAAGGATCTGTTGTAAGAAACAAAGCAAGATTGGTAGCCAAAGGGTATTGCCAAGAAGAGGGCATAGATTTTGATGAAACCTTTGCTCCTGCAATAAGGATGTTTTTTGCTTATGCTGCACACAAGAACTTCATTGTATATCAAATGGATGTGAATAGTGCATTTCTAAATGGACTGTTAGAAGAAGAAGTCTATGTTGAACAACCTCCATGTTTTGAGCAGAAAACTATTGGAGATAAGGTCTACAAGCTCAAGAAAGCATTATATGGATTGAAACAAGCACCAAGAGCATGGTATGATACATTGTCCCATTTTTTAACTGACAATGGATTCACCAAAGGAAAAGTTGATAGAACACTCTTCAGGATTCAAGATGGAGAGAGTATACTGCTTGTTCAAATATATGTGGATGATATCATTTTTGGATCCACAAACAAAGAGTTGTGCGACAAGTTCTCAAACCTCATGCAAGGCAAATTTGAGATGAGCATGATGAGAGAGCTGACTTTCTTCCTAGGACAACAAGTCAAGCAATTGCAGTATGGAACCTTCATAAGTCAAACCAAGTATATCTAGGATTAATGAAGAAATTTGGTATGGAAGAGAAGTCTTCTGTGAATATTCAAATGAATACATCGGTCAAGATGGACATGGATGCAGATGCCAAAGTTGTTGATCAAACCAGATATAGAGCTCTTATTGGATCATTGCTCTATTTAACAGCCAACATGCCAGATATTACCTTTAAAGTAGGTGTATGCGCAAGATTTCAGTCTGCACCAAAAGAGAGCCACATGACTGCAACTAAGAGAATCCTAAGGTATTTGAAGGGATGCTAGGAAGTCGGCTTATGGTATCCAATAGAAGGAGGATTCACGTTGGTAGGATACTCAGATTCAGACTATGCTGGATGTAGAGTTGACAGGAAGAGTACTTCAGGTACATGTCAAATGTTTAGAAACATATTAGTTTCTTGGTTCAGCAAGAAACAAAACTCAATAGCTACATCCACAGCTGAAGCAGAGTACATAGCTGCGGGCAGCTGTGGTGCCCAAGTCTTATGGATGAGACAGCAACTCAGAGATTATGATATTGAAGAAGAGGAGATTCCAATTATGTATGATAACACCAGTGCTATTGCAATCACTCAGAATCATGTGTTGCATTCAAGAACAAAGCACATTGATGTCATATATCATTTTATAAGAGATCATGTTGAACAGAAAGACATCACTTTGGAATATATCTCAACTGATAAGCAGTTAGCTGACATATTCACAAAGCCATTATGTGAAATCAATGTTTGAAGAGCTCAAGAATGAGTTAGGCTTAATTGAGCTGAGTTAGGATACTCAGGAGACTTAATCAACAGAGAAAGAAGAAGAAAGAATGGAAAATAAGTAAGTTTCACATTTTAGCCAAGTGAAACAGCCCAGCCGGGAAGTCAACTTTATCGAGTTAGCTGACAGCTGAGTTACATCATGAGAAGAGAGAAGCAGAGTTGAGTAAATTTGGATATAAGCTGAACCATTTATGAGCTACGTGACAAAAACGCAGCCGTTTTAATTATGTGGGAATGTTTTTAAGGATGATGTCAGTGTAATAATGACTGTCAGAACAAAAGCTGCACAGTAAACCATATGATTGGATATAAATGCTGCTGCATTTAATGTGGGGAATTTAATGCGGTTTTGAAGGCTTAATATCAGTCGTTGATCTTGATCAAAATTTTCAAATTCCAAAAGACGTCCTTTCACGTCCCTTATATACGAAAATTTCACCTTCTCTCTCCTCACACAACTCATTCGTCTTCAGCAAGAAAACTTTATTCTTTATGCGACTAAGTTCAAAATCCTAGCTCTCCAAGCTCAATTTTCTCAAGTTTTAATCGGTCAAAAGTTCTAGAAATGGCAGTAAATCACGATTTCGCTTTGTTATCTGAGAAGATCCACACCGGAGCGTCTGTGGACTTTGATGGTATGATCAAACAGGGCGTTGATGGTGCCCTTGTGAAGAAGATAGCTGATAAACTGGAAAAGTCCGGTCTGATAGACTTTTTGTCGATGCAGTTCACGCACACTTACTTGGAAGAGGTGGCCATATTTTATGTGAACACATAGGTGCATGACGATGAAATTCGTTCATCGGTCCACAACAAGGTCATCAAAATCACTGTAAAGGATCTTGCTGAGCATTGTTTCCTACCCACCGAAGAAAACTTTATTCTCTCTACGACTAAGTTCAAAATCCTAGCTCTCCAAGCTCAATTTTCTCAAGTTTTAATCGGCCAAAAGTTCTAGAAATGGCAGTAAATCACGATTTTGCTTTGTTATCTGAGAAGATCCACACCGGAGCGTCTGTGGACTTTGATGGTATGATCAAACAGGGCGTCGATGGTGCCCTTGTGAAGAAGATAGCTGATAAACTGGAAAAGTCCGGTCTGATGGACTTTTTGTCGATGCAGTTCATGCACACTTACTTGGAAGAGGTGGCCATATTTTATGTGAACACATAGGTGCACGACGATGAAATTCGTTCATCGGTCCACAACAAGGTCATCAAAATCACTGTAAAGGATCTTGTTGAGCATTGTTTCCTGCCCACCGAAGGGATGAAAGACATCGCTGAGAAGGATGTCAACCTAGCTGCAGCTTGGAAGGAAGTTGCCAAGCCTTAGTACGCTGCTAAAGCTGTGTATACAAGTAAGAAAGACTTCCTCAAGGAAGATTACCATAAGTTTATGGACGTCGTATCCAAGTGCATTGATATGAAGCTTGGGAGTTTTAATCAACTGTCCAAGACAAAGCTGATTGTGATGGCTGCTATTATGGAAGAGAAGAAGGTGAACTGGGCTGAGTTCATCTTCAACAGAGTGTGCCAAAATGTGATCAACCGGTCCTACAAGGAGGATGGGACCTTTGGTTGCTCGCTGGGATATGGCCTTGTCATTAGCCATTTGATGGAGGTGAAGGGTATTGCACTGCGTCATGGCAAACCATTCCATGAAAACAAATGGATGTTTAAGGCGAACCTCTTCGGATCCCAAAGAAAGCACATGCAAGAAAGGCTGATACAAGTGAGGGGGAATCAACTGACCCCACTGAAGACACAATTGAGACCTCCCCAATTCTCTCCCCGAAGTCGATATCCCAGAAGAGAGCTGCTACATCAAAGCATGCCCCTGCCCCAGCAGCCAAGTTAGAGAAAGCACCTTCCCCCGCAGCCAAACCCAAAGCTCCTGCCCACACAGTCGAAGCCCCTGCCCCCGCAGCCGAGATAGAGGAGGAACCCCGAATTCCTTCTCTTATCATGAAGAAGAAGCAAAATGCCAAGTCCAGAAAAGCAGCTGCTTCTAAGAAACCCTCTATTGAAACACAGGTCTTCCCGAGGAAGAGTCTAAAGAGGTGGAACCTGAGATCCAGTTGGTTGCCACCAAGCGAAGACGACTGTTCAATAAATCGGACACTGAAAAGACAAATGAGTCCCGGACTCGATAAGAGAAGCAGGAGGAGACTGCTGATGCTCAAGAGGAGCAGTCTCCACAGGTAGTGGATGTGCCTGAGAAGACTGCTGATGTTGATCAGCAGAGCATTGAAGACCCAGTTGTGCAGGAGACAGCTACGGAGAAAGAAACAGCTGAGACAACCGGGCTCATGAAAGAACAAGTTGTCTCAACTCCTCAGACAGCCGTAGTTGAGTCTGAGGAGGAGCAAGCCCCATTAGCCCCCATTCAGGAGACAGGAGAGGATGATGATGATGAGTTGATCATGTACTCTTCAATTTACCCAGACATTCAACGATGATTAAGGGAATGGAGGGCATGGAAGTTGGATTACTCCATGCGGCAATTTGCTCGTCCTGAGTTCATTATGGAGGAGGAAGAACTTCTTAGGTTTCTTGGACATGCATCTGTCAAATTTGCCTTCAATGAAGAAAGATGTATGGAAACCCTCTGACTCATCAAGGAGGAAGAAAAGGAGAAAGCTGAGGAGCAAGCCAGAGCCTTGGAGAAATCCAAGATGTGTGTGCATACAGGGACACATGAGCACATTTATGAGTCTACTGATAGCGAAGATGATGAGATGAATACAACTGCTGAAATAGAGAAGTATGAAATGCAGCAGGCTATCAGGAAATTAAGAGCCATGCACGAGCTGAACCTCCAAGAAGGTCCAGGAGAGTCCTCCAAAGTCTCTCCTAGGAGTGATCCTTTGGGAGTGGCGCAGCAGATTGCAACGGATATTGCTACAACCATGTCCCCCGCACTCTACCGATGGCTCTCAGGGACATGGCAATGAAGCTGGGACTTTGGGCCCCCAAGCCAAGCCTACCCCTGAAGAAGGTGTTAAGACACCTACCCTTGCGTTTGTACACTCAGAGGGAACCATAGCTGCATCTCAGGAGAGGAGTGATCCCACCATCGTTCACTCAGCGGGTGCACCAGCTAAGGGGCAAACTCTCTTCACCACAGCAGGGTCAGAGGATACAGTGGGAGACCAAAAATTGCAGTTTGGAGGCGAAAGAGAGAAGATCAAATAAGAGCAGAGTGACATTAACGACGCTTGGAAAGTTAAATCTGTCTCAACTGAAATGTCAATTGCGATGAAGGCCGACGAAGTTGCTGTCGTAGCTGAGGCAAAGGATGGCGAGACCCTGGGAGTTCAGACTCTGGGTCCTGAAAGTGCAATCCTTGGAGTTGAGACTACAAAGGATGCCACCGCAGAAGAAACTAAGACATTTGAGTCTGTCGAAGGGATTGTCCAAGGCCCTGCAGCAGTTGAGACTGCTGGGGGTATATAAGGCCCAAGGGATGTTGAGACTTCCCTGGGTAAGGGACAAGATAAACAACAGAACATTCCTCAACTTGAAGGAGCTGCTGCAGAAGAGGAGATCAGTGCCCTTCATGATTCCCAAGAGAACATAGACACATGTTTCTTGGGACCCGAGGATGAAGCAGAGTCCACACAACATGGAGATCCAACGACGGACAAAGCTGAAGATGTTCTAAAATCTCAGAGCAAAGTCAGTGATAAGACGGCTCAAATGAGATTCAAATTGATGATGAGGCAACTCCAAAGGCCACATCAGATTTCGATGACGCTGATGAATCAACTGAGGACATGGTTACTCAATTAGAAAAACACACTGAGACCAAAGAAGCTGTTAAGACAACTGAGGCTCAGTCAGCTGAGGAAACACAATCAACTACTCCAGATGGAACATAGTCAGCTGCGCAGGCTTCCACAAATTTCTTTGGAAGTAACGACCTCAACAGCTCCATCGCATGCTTTCATAGCTATGACATCTTCCAATGACGCTGCCACAACCGAGGCACAGAGAGCTGGTTCTATGCATCCAGAACAAGGGAAGGCTCCTCAGGAAGTAGACACGGAGATCCCTTTTGTTCGTGATGATGTTTTTGAAGACATGTTTCCCTTCACCATTGAATTGCCAGATTTGGAAGCTGAATCTGCCAGAGACCTTAAGAAATATACCGTGCAAGAAGAGCCCTTCATTCCCACAGATATGTGTTGGGAAATTTATTGTTTAGATTTTGATGAATGCCATGTAAAACTTAGACTAGAAAGTTGGCACCCCATTTTCCTTGTAATTTTCATTGTAATAGATAGGGTTGTTCGAGCTGAGTCAAGTCAGCTATGCCTGGACATACAAGAAGTCAACTGGAGATTGAGATGAAGACTCATTTGAAAACAAATTGAGTAAAACAAGGAGGAGAAGTCAAGAACTCGACTAAATGAGTATCGGTTGGGATACAACAGTGTGTGAAGTGTCGATCAAAGTCAACTCAAGAAGCCAGTCTCAAGTTGAAGTGACGGATGAGTCATCCATTGATTGGAAGCTAACTCAAAGTCACCTGGGAAGTTAGAGAACTATGATCAAGTCAAGACAATCGAAAAGAATCCGTTGCCTGAGTCAAGAAGCTTACTTAAATAAGTAATACTTCCATGCTGCCATATCTGAAAGTGTTGAAACCCATAAGCGTGCAAAAGGAATAAACCAATCGGAAGCACTGCACCTCGTGTCAGACTCTGAAAAGCTAAACATTCATTTAATACGAGGAAATGTCAACATAAAGGACTGCAAGAAGACAAGCCAACGGACACAAGTGACTTTTGAAAATTAGCCTTTCTATTCAACGAGCAGATTTTTGAAAGTTCACTACAAAAGGCTGAGGAATCACTTAGAGAAAAGGTTACCTTGATTACCTTGCATACCTGAGCATTCAAGCAATTATTCATACTGTAACCTACAAAATATTCTCAAGTTATTCAAGCAAAATCCTCAAGCCTAACTTTCGAAGGAAATCGATCCAACACTAAGCTGTGAAGGAAAGACAACTCCAAACTATTGAAGAGGAAACTTTTGAAGAATCAAAAGGGGTCTACATTCCAAGGAGGATTGTAGAAAGGTTCAAGGTCGAACCAGTCTCAAGTCATTGGAGGGCTTCGTGATCAAATCTAAGAAGCTTGAGCAAGTGAGCTGAAGTAGCAAGGCAGCTACCCTGTGAAGAAGCTGAGTCGGACGAGAAGCCACCGTGTGACCAAGGCATCTCCAGCATCGAGTCCCAAAGGATCAAGTCACCGTGTGATCAAGACTTGTTTCTGGACTGATAACCACTTTGTACTCCGATCAATACTTAGTGGATTCCTCCAGGAGTTGGAGAAGAGAGGAGTAAAAGAATTACCCCATCTTCGAACCTCTATAAAAATTATTGTGTCATTTACATTTCAAATTTTTATTTCGCATATTATTTTATATCTGTGATAATTTGCTATCCAACGGTAATTAACAATGTGCTAAAACCAAGTGTTAAAACAAACTTAAACCAAATTCAAGGGTGTTAAGTCTTCCGCTGAAAATCTCATCACAGCCAAGTTAAGGTTTAGACTAAACAACTGAGTTATTCTATCAACAACTCAATCGAGTATGTTGAGTGGCTAACTCTGTTGGTTAACTAACTTAGCTGTCCCTCAAGACTTAGTCCGTATTTTAACTCGTATTATTTTAAAAGGACTAAAATCAAAAATTTGGTAAGGTTTATTCAACCCCCCTTCTAAACCTTACTCACACCCCTTGGGACCTACAAGTGGTATCAGAGCGGTTGGTTCATTTAGCCTTTCGCACTGGTTACTGAACTAGATCTCCAATCTTTCATAGAAGTTTTTAACACTTGTTATTTCTAAAGCCTTTTTAAAACAACAACAGTTATTATCATGGAAGCAAATTTAACACGTATTCCTATGTTCACCATTGAAGAATTTGATGACTGGAAAATACGTATGCAGGCTCATCTGTCAGCTTTACATGATGAGATGTGGACACTGATAGAGGATGGGCCACTGCAAATAATGAAGGTGAACACACTGCAAGGAGAGAGCTGCTGCAAAGAAGGAGAAGAGGTTGTTGCTCTCTAGACCAGCTATGGTTGAAAAACCAAGAGTTTGAATGGACAAATGATGACAGAAAAAGATACTACCTAGACAATGTGGCCAAGGATATACTTTACAAGACTTTGGACAAAGACATGTTCAACAAAGTCAAATCTTGCAAGACAGCCAAAGAAATCTAGGATAAATTAACTTTAATTTGTGAAGGATCAGAGCAAATTAAAGAAAACAAATTATCTGTTGTAGTTCAAAAATTTGAAAACTTTAAAATGCTTGCAGGTGAAACAATGGATCAGCTGGATGCTAGATTCACTGAAATTACAAATGAGCTATCAACACTTGGGAAGGAATACACACATAAGGAGATGTGTATAAAGATTCTAAGGAGTCTCCCAGCTGAATGGGAAATGAAAACCATGGCTCTAAGGCAATCGATGGACCTATCAAAAACATCCAATCATGAACTATTCTCAGACATCAAAGCTTATGAGTTTGAGCTGAGAAGAAAGGATCAAGAGGAGACAGCTGTACCCAAAATAGTTGCACTTATAGTAAAGGATGGGAAAAGAGCTGAGGTTAAGGAAGCCATTGACCAGGAGGAAATTGCCTTGATGGTTAAAAGATTCAACAAGTTCATCAACAAGAACTACAAAAGAAACAAAGGTGAATACTCCAGAAGGCATTCAGCTCCCTCCAAGTCAAGGGAAGATAGGCCACCAAAGAGAGCTGAGTATCAAAAGGTTGAATATCAAAGAACTGACAACCCAAGAAATGAAAGAGCTGACCAAAAAGTTAAAAACCTGTGTTGGAAATGTAGACAATCAGGACACTTTCCTATTGACTGTCCATATCCTGTAGTCAATAAATACAAGAATGATGAAGAAAGAAGAGTCTTCAAAGAAAGAAGACAAGAAAAGAAAAAGGCAATGTTGGCTGCAGAGACTGCTGAGACAGCTAAGTCAAAAGACACAGCAGACTCAGAGAGTAGTGAAGCTGACTACTCAAGTGATTCTGAAGAAGAAGCATTAATCTGTCTAATGGCTAAAGAACAAGATCAACCTGACCAAGAAGATGAGGTACACTCCAACTCATCTCACTCAGATTCTAGTGATAGTGATTGTGACACACACACTTCATCACCCACTGATCTTTGTGATTCATTAGGCAAAATGATGAAAGACTTTGAGAACATTAAATCCTCACACACACTATTAAATGAGGAAAACAGCCAGCTCAAAAGCCAACACTCACAGCTGACTAAGGAGTTGAGTACTCAAAGTCACATAGCTGATGAGAATAAAGAGTTGAAGACTGAGAATGCTAAACTAATAGTAGAGATAGCTGCTATAGAAAGAGAGAAAATGATCTCAAAAATGTGATTGCTTCATTCACTAAGGCATCTAAATCATTGGATGACCTTATTATGAGCCAAAAAGAGTGTGGTGACAAGACAAGCATATGATTCAATTCCTTTGTGCACAGTCAAACTCCCAGAGTGATATTGGAAAAAGGATCTTCAAGTAATGAAGCATCTCAAAAACCCAAGACACCAAATGTTGCACCCACATTCACTCCAAAGCACAACCACAAACAAACTGGCCTTGGTTATAAAGGAAAAGGAAAACAACCAGTTGAGTATGCTGAGAGGACATCTGAGAAGAAATCTAGCAGAGTGCCTCAGCAAACTCCAAACAGGAAATACTTGTTAAGCATCAGCCAAAGAGACAACTGTATGAACCTAAAGCCCCCAAGCAATTTGCCAAAGTGAATTATGATTATGGCACAGATAGATGGCAACCTCTTAGAGTCAAATCATTTGGCTATAGGTTGGTTGGATCATCTTATAGTACTAACCCCTCAGGACCCAGACAAGTATGGGTACCTACAAACTAATTTCCTTGATTGCAGGTTCAAGGTACAACTGAGTGCCAAGGAACCTGGTACATGGATAGTGGCTATTCCAGACACATGACAGGAAACAAGAAAAATCTATCAAAATTCAAGGAGATTAGAGGCGCAAAAGTCATATTTGGAGGAAATGAAGCTCCAGGGGAAATAAGAGGCACTGGATCTATCAAGAAAAATGGATTAGAAATCACAGATGTTACATACGTTGAAGGCCTCAACTTCAACTTGTTAAGCATCAGCCAACTCTGTGACAAGGGCTATAATGTTGAATTCAATATGGGAATGTGCCAAATCAAAGACACTAAATCAAATGAAGTAGTGTTGCAAGGATCCAGACAAAAGAACATGTATGTGGTAGATTGGTCGACTGCCACACCAAGCACTTGTCTGCTAGCAAAGGGTACAACCGAATCAAGTTGGATGTGGCACAAGAAGATGAGTCACCTGAACTTCAAGACAATTAACAAACTTGCAAGGAGTAATCTTGTAGAAGGACTGCCAGACACATTGTACAATAAGGAAAGTGTTTGTGATGCATGCCAGATGGGAAAGCAGATCAAATCATCATTCAAAGAGAAGTCAAGTCCATCTTCAACAAGGATACTGCATCTATTGCATATGGACTTATTTGGTCCAGTTGAGCCAGCTAGCATAAGTGGAAAGAAATACACTCTAGTAGTGGTGGATGATTATTCAAGATATACATGGACAATCTTCATGTGTAAAAAGAAGGAAACTTTGCAAAAGCTACCTCAACTAATGAGAAGAGTTCAAAATGAGAAGAGTCAAACCATTATAAAGATAAGGTGTGATAGAGGAATTGAGTTTGTCAATGGGATAATAACTCGGTATTGTGTTGAAAATGGTATTGCTCATGAATTATCTGCAGCAAGGACTCCACAACAGAATGGAGTAGCTGAAAGAAGGAACATAGCTCTCAAGGAAGCTGCAAGGATCATGTTAGCTGAAGCAGGGCTACCTAAAAGATTTTGGGCTGAAGCTATAAACATTGCATGCTATACTCAAAGTAGATGCATGATAAATAGACAACTGACAAAGACTCCCTATGAGATTTGGACAGGGAGAAAGCCAAATGTTGCATACTTTAGAATATTTGGATGTAAATGTTTTATCCACAACAATGGAAAGAATAATATGAAGTCTTTTGATGCTAGAGCTGATGAAGGTATCTTCTTGGGATACTCAGCTGAAAGCAAAGCCTATAGAGTGCTGAACAAAAGGACTATGGTCCATAAGAGTCTATCCATGTGGTTTTTGATGAACCTAATGTAAATGGAGAAGACATTGAGGAGTTAGGTTTTATTAAGTCAATTAGGCAACTATGCGAAAGAGTCCCTATGTTGAAGCTGAAGCTGGAGCAATAAACTAAGATGAAGATGAGATAGCTGAATCTCAAAGACAGCTGGAAAATCTGCAGCTAAATGATGATGAGAGAGCTGCTCAAGACAACACAGCTGCAAGACGACTGAACCCAACTGATTTACTCCAACCTGATGTGAGATGGCTGGGAGACCACCCACCAGAGCTAGTTATTGGAAATGTAATAGATGGTGTAAGAACCAGATCCAGAGCTCAACATGAAGCTATGTTCACTTGTTTTATCTCCCAAATAGAACCAAAAGATGTGTCCCAAGCATTGGATGACACACATTGGATTCAAGCCATGCAAGAAGAGCTGAATCAGTTTGAAAGAAATAAAGTATGGGAACTGGTACAAAGACCAACTCATCAAAATGTTATTGGCACAAAATGGGTATTCAGAAACAAGATGAATGAGGAAGGTTCTGTGGTAAGGAACAAAGCAAGATTGGTAGCCAAAGGGTATTTCCAAGAAGAAGGAATATATTTTGATGAAACATTTGCTCCTGTTGCAAGATTAGAAGCAATAAGGATGTTTCTTGCATATGCTGCACACAAGAACTTCACTGTATATCAAATAGATGTGAAAAGTGCATTCTTAAATGGATTGTTGGAAGAACTAGTCTATGTTGAGCAACCTCCAGGATTTGAACAGAAGACTCTTGGAGATAAGGTGTACAAGCTCAAGAAAGCTCTATATGGATTAAAACAAGCACCTAGAGCATGGTATGATACATTATCTCAATTTCTGACAGATAATAGATTCACCAAAGGCAAAGTAGACATAACACTCCTCAGAATTCAAGATGGAGAGAGTATACTGCTTGTTCAAATATACGTGGATGACATCATTTTTGGATCCTCAAACAAAGAGCTGTATGATAAGTTCTCAAACCTCATGGAAGGCAAATTTGAAATGAGCATGATGGGAAAGCAGACATTCTTCTTAGGACTTCAAGTTAAACAACTGAAGGATGGAATCTTCATAAGTCAGACAAAGTATACCAGGGATTTAATGAAGAAATTTGGTATGGAAGAGAAGTCTTCTGTGAAAATACCAATGAATACATCAGTCAAGATGGATATGGTAAGCCTCGTGGATCAAACCGGATCTGAGCACTAATTGGATCAACTGCTCTATCTAACGAAAGCGGGCGGACATCACCTTTGCAGTAGGAGTATGTGCAAGATTTCAATCTGCTCCAAAACAAAGCCACATGACTGCAGCTAAGAGAATCCTAAGATATTTGAAGGGATTCCAGGAAGTCGGCTTATGGTATCCAAAAGAAGGTGGATTCAAACTTATTGGTTATTCAGACTCTGACTATGCTGGATGTAGAGTTGACAAGAAAAGTACTTCAGGTACATGTCAAATGCTTTGAAACAGACTGGTTTCCTGGTTTAGCAAGAAGCAAAACTCAATAGCCACATCTACAAAAGACGCAAATACATAGGCTGTGGCAAGCATTTGTTGTGCCCAAGTCTTATGGATGAGACAGCAGCTAAGAGATTATGATGTTGAAGAAAAAGAGATTCCAATTATGTGTGATGACACAAGTGCTATTGCAATCACTCAGAATCCTGTGTTGCATTCTAGAACAAAGCACATTGATGTCAGATATCACTTTATAAGAGATCATGTTGAAAAGAAAGACATCACCTTGGAATACATCTCAACTGATAAACAGTTAGCTGACATATTCACAAAGCCATTATGTGACTTAAGATTTGAAGAACTCAAGCATGAGCTAGGGTTAATTGAGCTAAGTTGACACTCAGAAGACTCAAGGAGAAGAGATGGAACGAGGAAAGATGAAAACAGAGCAGAGCTCGTGAATCAGCCAAGTGAATCATCCGTATCGGAAAGACAATCGTATCGAGTTAGCTGACAGCTGAGTCACTATGTGAATAGAGAGAAGAAGAACTGAGTCAGTTAAGGAGTAAGCTTAGTCATTTATGAGCTAAGTGACAAAAACACAGTCGTTTTTAATAAGCGGGAATGTTTTTAAGGATGACATCAACGTAATAATGACAAGTATAGTTGAAAGCTGCACGACAAAACATATGATTGGATATAAATGCTGCCGCATTAAATGCAGGCAATTAAATGCTAATCGGCGAACTAAATCTGAGTCGTTGATCTTGATCAAAATTTCAAAAAAAAAACCGAAAGCACATCCTTTCACAACCCTTATATACTCAATCGTTCAGTTTTCTCTCTCTGACATTACTCAAAATTGTTCATCTCTCCAAAGCAAAGAAAGCATTTTTCTCTTAAAACCCTACCTGTCAACAGGACTGTGTCTCCACTGCGACAGATGCTGCTCAGGGTGAAAAGCAGCAAAGTCCGCTACCCTCCATTCCTGAAAAGGAAGGACAACAAGAAGAAGATGAAGATGATGTGATCATGCTCTCTCCACCATATCCAGACATCCGAGAATAATCGCCTCATGAATGGAGAAAATGGAAGCTGAGTCGCTCGAGGGAACAGTTCGAAAGACCTGAATTCATTGAAGAAGAGGAAGAACTATTGGAGTTCCTCGGGATGACCACAGTGACCCAGGCACTTGATGAAGATAACTGCCTAGATATCTTGTAGATCTTCAAAGAAAAAAAGAAAGAGAGATTGGCAGAGGAAGCTGAATCTCGTGAGAAGGCCAACATCTGTCCTTTCACTGGAACCACCGATCACACCCATCCTCACTTTGATGCCTTCTCAGGAAGTGACGAGGACTTGGATCCTGCTGCTGCGACGGAGGAGTTGGAAATGCAGCAAGTCATGCGGGAATCCAGGATGATGCATGAGCAACAGCTGACGGAAGGACCAGGAGAGTCTTCCAAATCACAGCTCGAAATTGATCCGTTGGGAGTGGTACAACAGATCGCCACTGTTATTGCTGCAACCACTTCCCCAGTTCACTCAGAAGACGAATTTAAGGGACTTGGCGATGACACTGGAAATTTGGGCACCCAAGTTGAGCCAACCCCTGCTGAAGGTGTCTTACCACCTGCCCCATACGGCTGACCACTCATTTGACAAAGCCGGGAGTCTGGAGCAGAGTGACCCCAAAATAAGTCACTCAGCTGGTGAGCCAGCTGAGGGAGAAATTCACTCCACTGCAGATAGGTCAGAGGATGATGCAGCTGACTCCACCTTGAATCTAGGAGGCAAAGTGGAGAAGGAACAAGAAAAGGAAACACAACAAGTTGTCACTGACGAAGCTTGGACAGTTAAATATGTCTTAGTTTGAATTGCCAATCGCTTTCTGCGCAGCCGAGGATGCTTCTTGTCTGATCGAGGCACAGGATGGTTCTGCCCCGGGAGTTAACACTCTGGGCAATGAAAGTGCAATCCACAGAGTTGAGACTCCTGTGGATGGCACTATAGAAGACCCTAAGACAGTTGCGCCTGTCGAAGGGATTGAACAAGGCCCCGCTGCAGTTGAGACTGCAGGAGGTAATGAAGGCCTAAGGGAGGTTGAGACTTCCCTAGGTAAAAATCAAGGAGATAAGAGCATTCCTCAGACCATAATTTATGATTCATAGGAGGAAATCGGCTCTTCATGACTCCCGAGGATGATCCCGATACAACCTTCCCTGGGATCTGCATGAAGACGAGTCTACCCTAACCGCACATCAAAAAGACTTAGCAGGATGTTCTTCCGAGTACGAGTAAGCCGACTTCAAGGATCGCCGACAAACATTCAGCTTTGATGATGAGCCAAGCCTTCAAAACTCATCATCTTCCGATGACGATGGTGCAAATGAGAACAACAAATTCACTTAACATAATCCACCGAGGTCAAGGAGGATTGAGGCTTGAGAGCCAAACCTCTCACCAAGGCACTCCAAACCGAGTCATCTGCAAAGTCCCCCAAGTCATAGACTTACTCAACTAGGCACATCACGAAGAGAGTTACATGAGAATTTATACATTATGTCCGTGATGATGCATTTGAGAAACTTTCCCATTTTCTATTGAAAATCATCTTGATGATGAAATAGCTCGAGAGCAAATGATTCAACGTCGACACCAATTCCCATGATTATCGTCCCAGATTTGATTTTGATGCAAATCCCGAGGTGATTCTTGGGCGAGGCACGAGGTCTTCAAGACAATCCTTGCAGAGATTGAGAAGATAGAACGGCACCAGGCCACATTGGATATGCGACTAGACAACAGGGATGCCAATCTTACGACCGATCTACACGGAATAGTGATTAGAATCAGGGAATGGTGTCAATAGTAGCGTACAATGCGACTCAAACAAGTCAGATATTTCAAGGCATTGTACAAGAAAATGTTGATCTGGAGCGCTGATAATGCTGACATGAAGAAGAGGATGCAAGAAAATATTGATAGAATACATGCCTCCCACAACACTGAAATGGAACTGCTGCGAGAATTTCATAGGAAAGAACTTCTGCTCGTAGAGGAAAATATGAATAACAAATTCAACCTTCTCATGGCTGAAATGAAGGCGGTGGCGGCCAATCAAAGCCACCCACTCGGGAACTTCAGACAAAGATACTCAAAGATACTCCAAACAAAACTTCATCCGCTTCGATTTCATGCTTGTGGATTCCTCTCTCCTTTGATGATGCCAAAAAGGGGGAAGAGGAATAAAGAAATTAAAAGGGTCAAACAAATCACAGTTGATGAAAAGGCAAAAGCAGTTGAGGGGGAAGGTTCAAAAGATATGACTCTAATGTTTGCTGAAACCCCTCAACAAGGCCTTGTCACAGCTGACATAATCAGCAAACTTCCAGTAAATCTGCCGCTCCAACACTCTGCTGTACCTATGTCTGAGAAGAGAAAAATCGTAGAAGCAGGGATGAAGGAGGTGGAAAGAAAAATGGATGCCCGTGCGATGGAAATATTGAAACAATACGGAGGTATTCCGGCAGGAAGAGACACTAATGCCATTTTAGACGTCGGAAATGAACCTAGATCAGTCGATGAATTCAAAACGCTCGAATCCGAGGGATACTTCGAGAACATGTCCATGGCCCAAGCCTGGGACTTGTATTGGGAAAATGGCCTCAAGCTGTGCGAAGAAGCTGACAGGCAGGAGACTACTAGCAGTCACTCTGCTGGAAATAAGAAGGCTCCAGTACAATACACACCCAGAGGAAGAGGAAGAAGCAGTGGAGGAAGAGGTTTCAGACCTAGACCTCTACCCAAAAACATTGAATACATAGATCCAGGGAAGAAAGGAGGGATCTATTGGCTGGATATGACGAAGTAGCCAACATGGAAGTGGCTAGGAAGAATGTTGAGTATGTCAAAAGAATTGAAGAAAAAATAAAAGACAAGATCAGCTATGGGAAGAGAGTCAACAGAGGCAAGAAAGAAAGAGAAAAGACGAAGCTGCCAGAAGAGCCTACGAGAAAAAGAAAGTAGCAGAAGAAGAAAGGAAGAGAAAAAGAGCAGAGGACAACAGAGTTGAAGAGGAAAGAAGGAGACATCGAAGGCGGTGAAGTGTTGCTCTCCACCCCTTCATTTATTTTGCTGTTGTAAATACATGTGTATGTAAGTCTTTTGTACGATGAATAAAAATTTTGCAATTTCTATATTTTTTTTTGTATAAGATATAGTCTGCTATGTTTGCTATGATACACATTATAAACAACTTTGTAAAGGACAAGAATGTTATGATCAATACAAAGATTGATTCTACGCATACATTCTCTGTTACTGCACTGTCTGTATGTATCTTTGATGCTTACATTTTGTATGTATGTTTTAAGTTTTGGCATCATCAAAAAGGGGGAAATTGTTTGGAAATTTATTGTTTAGATTTTGATGAATGCCATGTAAAACTTAGACTAGAAAGTTGGCACCCCATTTTCCTTGTAATTCGCATTGTAATGGATAGGATTGTTCGAGTTGAGTCAAGTCAGCTACGCCTGGACATACAAGAAGTCAACTGGAGACTGAGATGAAGACTCCGCTGTGAAACAACTGAGTAAGGCAAGGAGGAAAAGTCAAGAACTCGACTGAAGGAGTATCACCGATACAATACAGGTTGTGTGAAGTGTCACCAAGTCAACTCAAGAAGCCAAGTCTCAAGTTGAAGTGACAGATGAGTCATCCATTGATTGAAAGCTAACTCGAAGTCACCTGGGGAAGTTAGAGAACTGCAGTCAAGTCAAGACAACCGAAAAGAATCCGTTACACAGAAGTCAAGAAGCTTACTTAAATAAGTAGTACTTCCATGCTGCCATGTCTGAAAGTGTTCAAACCCAAAAGCGTGCAAAAGGAATAAACCAATGGGAAGCACTGCACCTCGTGTCAGACTCTGATAAGCTGAACATTCATTTAATACGAGGAAATGTCAACATAAAGGACTGCAACAAAACAAGCCAACGGACACAAGTGACTTTGAAAATTAGCCTTTCTATTCAATGGGCAGATTTTTGAAAGTTCACTATAAGGCTGAGGAATCACTTAGAGAAAAGGTTACCTTGCATACCTGAGCATTCAAGCAATTATTCATACTGTAACCTGCAAAATATTCTCAAGTTATTCAAGCAAAATCCTCAAGCCTAACTTTCAAAGGAAATCGATCCAACACTAAGCTGTGAAGGAAAGACAACTTCAAACTGTTGAAGATGAAACTTTTGAAGAATCAAAAGGGGTCTACATTCCAAGGAGGATTGTAGAAAGGTTCAAGGTCGAACCAGTCTCAAGTCATTAGAGGGCTTCGTGATCAAATCCAAGAAGCTTAAGCAAGTGAGCTGAAGTAGCAAGGCAACTGCCTTGTGAAGAAGCTGAGTCGGACGAGAAGCCACCGTGTGACCAAGGCATCTCCGGATCGATTCCCAAAGGATCAAGTCACCGTGTGTGATCAAGACTTGTATCTGGACTGATAACCACTTTGCACTCTGATCAATAGTTAGTGGATTCCTCCAGGAGTTGGAGAAGAGAGGAGTAGAAGAATTACCCCATCTTCGAACCTCTATAAAAATTATTGTGTCATTTACATTTCAAAGATTTTTATTTCTCGCATATTATTTTATATCTCTGATAATTTGCTATCCAACGATAATTAACAATGTGCTAAAACCAAGTGTTAAAACAAACTTAAACCAAATTCAAGGGTGTTAAGTCTTCCGCTGCAAATCTCATCACATCCAAGTTAAGGTTTAGACTAAACCACTGAGTTATTCTATCAACAACTCAATCGAGTCCATTGAGTGGCTAACTCTATTTGGTTAGCTAACTTAGTCATCCTCAAGACTTAGCTGTGTATTTAACTCTGTATTATTTGAAAAGGACTAAAATCGAAAATTTGGTAAGGTTTATTCAACCCTCCATTCTAAACCTTACTCACACCCCTTGGGACCTACAATATGATTGTGCCCATAAACTTCGATTTCGATGCAGAGTGGCCAGTAGCCGAGTCAGCCTCAGCATCACAGTTCCGTAAATCCTTCCAGACTATCTGCGAAGAGATTGAGAAGATGGAACGACACCAGGCATCTCTGGATCTTAGACTGGACAATTGGGATGCCATCTTCTCAGCTGATTTAATAGGGATCGTCGTTACTAAGGGAACGGGCTGCACAACAGACAGGCATGCGATCTGAGCAAGTCTGTCACTTCAAGGCCTTATTTGAAAAGATGTTACTGTGGAGTGAGGACACTTCGATGTATTAGAAGAGAATGAAGGATTATGTGATCAGGATGGAATCCTCCCATAAGTCAGATATGGAGCTGCTGCTACACTTTCACAAGACTGAGATCACTCGACTCGAGAATAGCACGAATGAAAAGATCAATCTCCTTATGGCTGAAATAAAGTTAGGGTCAGCTGAGTCGAAGGCTACTCGATCAGAGTTTCACAAAGCCTATTCTACAAACTCCAAGCATGATTCAACCATCATCCGACTGGATTTCCTCCTGAGTGGATTATTCCCTGGGATACCTCTCTCCTTTAGTGATGATGCCAAAAAGGGGGAAGAATATGCCCTTAGGGAATTGAAGCAAGAAGTGAAGAAAGAAGGTGACACAACTGAGGGGGAAGGAAGTTCAAAGAATTTGAAATTGATGTATGCTGAAACCCCACATCTAGGTGAAGTCACATCCTCTATTCTCAGCAAGCTACCCCAGAACCTACCTGCTGAGAAAGTTGTGGTGGCCATGAAAGATAAAAGAAAGGCCATCGAAGCTGCATTCGAGGAAGTAGCTGAGAAGCAATCAACTCGCGTTTAGGAGATTATGAAGCAATATGATGGTCCTCCAACCAGAAAGGACTACATTGTGATCAAACCCCCAAGGAACATTACCATGCCTGGTGATGGATCTGAGCCCAGATCACTAGAGGAATTCCAAACTCTAGAATCAGAAGGTTACTTTCAAGGGATTACTCTGCCGCAAGCCTGGGACTTGTATTCGGAGAAGGGATTGTATCTGTGTCAATCAACTGATAAGTAGCAGACTTCTAGTAGTCACTCAGCTGGAAAGTTGAAGACTCCAATACAGTATGCTCCCAGAGGAAGGGAAGCTGAGTCAGGAAGGGGAAGACGTGGTGTCGGTGGAAGAGGTTCTCAACCTCGACCAATACCAAAAGACGTAGCATACGTAGATCCAGACAAGAAGGGTCTTATATATTGGGTTGGATATGATCACCTATGTCAACCTAGAAGTTGCTAGAAAGAACGCTGATGCTCTTAGAAGGCAAGAAGCTGAGGATGAGAGAATTGCTCGCGTATGGGAAGAGAGGCAGCGAAGTGATGACCCTGCTGCTAGGCGAGCGTACGAGAAGAAGAAGAGAGAGGAAGAAGAAAGGAAGAGGTGAAGATCAGAGGATGACAAGAAGAGAGCTGATGAAGACGAGAGAAGAATGAAGCATCAAAGGCGTTGAAGTGTGCTACGAACCCCTTCATGTATTTTGTTGTAAATACATAGATGTAAGTTATCTGTAATAGCTCAGTGAATTTTCTTGTAACTTAGCTTAGAAACATATTGTATTGATGTACTTGTATAAAAGCTCTGTAAAGGATATGATAATTATTGTAAATAGCTTTGTAAAGAACAAGAATGCTATGATCAATAAAATGATTTTTCAAAAGCATACATTCTTTGTTAATGCACTGCATGTATTTATTTTTGCTGTTTACTTAAATTATTTGTTTTAAGTTTTGGCGTCATCAAAAAGGGAAAAATTGTTAGGAAATTTATTTGCTTGATTTTGATGATACCATATAAAACTTAAACTAGGAAGTTGGCACCCCATTTTTCTTGTAATTCTATATTTTAATAGATAGGACTGGAAAAACTGAGTTAAGTCAGCTATGTCAAAGGTTACAGGAAGTCAACTGCGGACCGGAACAAAAACTCTGTTGTGTGTCAGCGAGTATGGCTATGAAGGAAGTCAAGAACTCGACTGAAGAAGAGTCAGCTGATGAACAACTGTGAGAAGTGTCAGTCAAGTCAACTTAAAGAGCCAAGTCTATCAGTTGAAGTGACAGTTGAGTCAATCCCATGATTGAAGCAGACTCAAGTCACATGCAGTAAAGGCAGCAGTCAAGTGAAGACAACTGACTTAGATCCGTTGGAATAAAGTCAAGAATATTACTCGATATAGTAATATGTTAAGGTGCCAAGTCTTAAAGTGTTTTGCCCAGAATTATGCAAAGGAATAAGCCAATGGGAAATACTGCACCTTGTATCAGAAACCTGCAAAACCTAAAATGCCATTTAATACGAAGAAAGGTCAACATCACAAGGGCTGCAGACCAAGATAAGACAAGCCAACAAACATAAAGTGACATTTGAAACTAGCCTATCTCTTCAACGGGCAAAATTTCAAATGTGCACTATAAAAAGCTGAGGAAGCTGTTGAGAAAAGGTTACGAATGACACAGACTTTTTAAGCAATATTTAAGAAATTAACCTTCAAGTTCTCAAAAGCTTATCAAGATATTCTTCAAACCCGAAACTCGAAGAAACTCGATCCAACACAAGCTGTAAAGGAGAGATAACTTCAATCTGTTGAAGAGGAAAACATTTGAAGAAATAAAAGGGGTCCACTTTCCAAGTTGAAGGATTGTAGAAAGGTTAAAGTTTGTTGGAGGGCTTCGTGATCAAATCCAAGAACTTGAGAAGTAAGTTGTAGTAGCCAGGCAGCTTCCTCGTGAAGAAGCTGAGTCGCAAGATCAAGGCTGTCTCCAGAATGATAACCGCTTTGTAAACTGATCTGTCATTTAGTGGATTCCTCCAGGAGTTGGAGAAGAGAGGATTAGAAGAATTACCCCATCTTCGAACCTCTATAAAATACTTGTGTCAATTTACTTTCAGCAATTTACATTCCTGCATATTTACTTATATCTGTTGTTAGTCTATAATTGCTATCAAACTGATAAATAACTAATTGCTAAAATTAACTGTTAAAAACAAGCTTTAAAACAATTAAAGGGTGTTAAGTCTTCCGCTGTTAAAAACCAAATCAGCCAAGTTAATTATTTGGCTTAAGCAGCCGAGTTATACTATCAACAACTCCATCGAGTCTGTTGCGTGGGTAACTTAGCTGAATATCCAACTTAGTTGTCCCCCAAGGACACATCTGATTTGAGTCAACTCTGTTGAACTATTTAAAAGGACTAAAAATCGAAAATTTGATAAGGTTTATTCAACCTCCCCCTTCTAAACCTTAAACCTCACCCCTTGGGACCTACATCCACCATTGTATTCCTAATAGTTAGTTAAATACTCCTAAGTACCTGTCATATGTCGTGAGCATCAACTATCGAAGTTCCATGATCCTGCAACGTTAGATCTCAAAGAAGTATAAATAACATGACATATAATATCAAATTTCTTAACCCAACCATATTTCAAAAAAATTGAAATGTGATTACGAGGATGTCATAACATTTCTAGTGACATCCATATTTTCCGTTGGTTAAGTGTGATTTCATTATGTAACATAATGGTCTTATATGTCCAGGAACATGACAATAGTGACAAATAAGTGGTGTTTCTGAGTTTTAGATGTTTGAGAAAAACTCATTTTATTGTTAGAGGAATCTGGAGATTCTCCATTTTCTTTGACTTTTACAAATACAGGAGTTTTATAGCCATGACCAACTTTATTATCACTACACAAAGAAAGAATATCATCTAGTTTTGCTTTTCTCGAATTGACTTTTTTCATGGAAGGTGTACCTGAATGATTTATTTGCAAAGATTTCTTTTATTTCACAAGAGTTGTTAGAACAATGTGATCAACTTCCTGGTCACTGTTTTCATTTTCAAATTCATTGTCACTCAAAGGCACACTCAAACTCATTCCCTTTTTCATAAGAGTGTTAGCACATTGAGAGGCATAATGATCATACCCTGTGCATGCCCTACACCTAATAGAATCAAGAGTTTTAGTATCAAACCTATTTGATTTTTCTCCGAAAAATGATCTTGATTTTGTCAAAAGTGTTCTTTTGAGGAATATGTTAGGCTCGGGCTTGAAAGACTTTTTGAAATTGGGAGATTTCTTCTGACTTTTGGTTTTAAGAATTTTATCAAATCTTTTTCAAAACATGGCCAAAGAGTCATCACCTAACTCAAAATTTTCGATCTCATTGGTGAGTTCAACAAAGTCGTCAGTAACTTTGGACTCGACCTGAAACGCAACGTTCTGACCCAAACGCTCCATTTGTTGTACAAGATTCATCTCATACTTTTGTAGAATACCCACAAGTTTCTTAAGGATAAAAGTGGTGGTGTTATAGGCTTCTTATCCAGATGAGATTTTGATGTTATACCGAACTGGAAGATATCTTGTAATTTTGTTGACCAGCTTCGCATTAAAGATGGGCTCACCTAAAGCTTTTGCTTCATTGGCTATATCGCAGAGTTTTGCATTATATGTGGCAATGTTCCCATCTTCCTGCATTCTTAAGTTTTCAAACCTATTGGTTAGCAACCTAAGTTTAGTTTGTCGCACACTAGATGATCCCTCATAGTGTCTATGAAGGGTATCTCATGCATATTTGGCAGAAGTATAGTTGGCTATATTTGTGAACATATTCTAATCCACTATACCAAAGATAACATTTAATGCTTTCGAATTGTAATTTGCTAAAGATATTTCATCATTAGACCAATCAATTTCACCGTTCACATAGTAGTCACCATCTGTATCAATGAGTTTTGGAGGTGTCCAACTTGAAAAAATTGTACGCCAGGCCCTCTTATCAATGGATTTGATGTTGGTCCATATTTTTACTTTCCAAATAAAACTGTGAATATCCATGCTAACAAACATACTGGATCAACACTTAGTGTGGTCAAGTGTTGGCTTTAGTTGTCAATTGAAAGAAATGAAGCACATAGTTATTCCAAAAGTTTCGCAGAGTATAAATGTTATTGCAAATGTAATCACATTCATAATCACATGCAACGGAATAAAAATAAAAGAAGCAAGACATAAGATATAAAATTTATCTACAAGCAACTAGCGTGGAGATGTGCCAATATGGTGAAACTTTCTAATAGTAAAATTGTTTGATTTCGTATACAACGAATACTAAAGTCAACTAGTAGAAAATCAATGAAAACTCCTATCTATAGTAGTTCTGATCTTTATAATACAACTCATCCAACAATAGATATGTATGGACTTTGTTTATCACAATACAAAAAGGCTATGGATGAAAACAAGCTAACAAGCACAACAACAAACTGAATGTTATTGTTGGATATAGTCGGATCCGAGATCGCATTTAGTAAAATGAAGTTCCTTGTGCTTGAATGACTCTAAACTCTATCAACTCTCTTGTGTATTTGGTATATTTCTTGTATTTGGAATGATTACATCCTCCTCTATATTATAGGCATGCAAGACCTTCCAAAGAGTCTTAATAAACATGGAAAGAAGATATATACAAATCTATGACAAGTATATCACTTATGTTAGGAAATAAGATAAATATGAAAGAGTCCTAATATATATATATATATATATATATACACTATATCAATATGAAATATTTCCTAATCTATTTAGAACCTAATCTTACCATAAGTCTAGAAACAAATCAAAACACAATCTTTTATTTGGGATACTACTTAGGCGTACAAATATTACGCCTTAATAGTTCTGTATCTTTAACTATTTGTATCTTTAACTATTTACTAAATTTTCACATACTAAATTTATCTTTTGGCTATGAGTATGCAATTGCAAAAAGTACTAAATTTCGATTGATATTTAGGCTTAGTATATGTATGTGTTCTGATGTCTTCCTCCACTCTTCCAAGTAATACATTTCCCATTGGATTGGCTTTTAAATAGAAATTTTTAACTTAAATTTATATTATTTTTAATTTATTTTGTTAATATTAAATTGACAAAGAGAAAAATACGAAATGACATGTAAATATTATAAAGTGTCATTGTCAGCCACCATGTGTCCGTGTTTTGACAAGTCAATAGTCAAGTCATCAAGTTCAGCTGGAAAATAAAAAAATTTCCTAATTGGGGTGCCACATGGCGGACACATCATCAAATGCGATCAATTTGGAAATTTTCCGGCGATTTTTGTCATCAACATGCCAATTATTTTTAAATTAAAGTCCTAAATTGGAAATCAGAAAATAGAAGTCTAAAATGCAATCCACCCAAAGTTATAGGGCACTTTTTGCAATTAAGCCCAAAAATAGTCCTATTAAATACAATAATGAATTAAAATAAGATCACCAATCACTGTTATTTTCAAAGCTCGCCAATGCTTAAAGGAAAACCTGTTCCAAAACAAACTGCGCTTAGACATTTAGGCTTCATATCTCAAATTCTATGACGATTCAACATTGCATTCATATTATACAATTACGCATAAATGGTCCATCTCCTATAGCTATATAGCGTTAAAAGAAAATGCTGATTTTGATCAACATAGTTTCTTGTGGTGGGGACCACAGTGCCGGTGGGGCTAGCTAGTATAAAAAGTTTACCCTCCAAAGTTTTTATCAATTGGAGCGAGCTCAGCTGGTCAAAGGATCTTGCCTAGCACCATTAGGTCCTGGGTTCGAATCTCTCCTAATGATATTTACTTGAACAATGCCTCTCAAAAAATCCCTCCATATGCGTAGGGCCAAACGGTGTATACTAATCCGTAGGGCCAGGCCGGAGTTGAGGTTTCTTGTGGTGGGGACCGCAGTGCCCGTGGGGCTGGCTAGTATAAAAAGTTTACCCTCCAAAGTTTTATCAATTGGAGTCAGCTCAGCTGGTCAAAGGATCTAGCCTGGCACCATTAGGTCCTGTGTTCGAATCCCTCCAAATGATATTTACTAGAACCATGCCTCTCAAAAAATCCCTCCATACGTGTAGGGCCAAGCGGTGTATACTAATCCATAGGGCCAGGCCGTAGTTGGGGTTTCTTGTGGTGGGGACCGCAGTGCCAGTGGGGCTGGCTAGTATAAAAAAGTTTACCCTCCAAAGTTTTAACCAGGTGGCTTAGCCCACCTGGCCACCACAAGCAATTGTGGGGTGGAGGTCAGGGGTTCAAATCTCTGCTCCATCAAATTGCTCCCCGGGGCATATGCGAGCTGGTGAAGATTTGGTGGGAACTCATACTGAATAACATCCGTGTGGGTTCGATTCGGGGAGAGATCATTATTAGTAGATTGGGGGGTCGAACATAATTGTTCTCTTTACCTTGGAGGATCTGGTTGTACGTCAACACGTGCACATCCCACAATTTAGCTTGGCGGCAATATTGAGGGGCCGAAGCTGTTGTCCTCAGGCATAATCAGACGTAAGCCTTAAGCTGAGTTATCAAAAAAAAAAAGAAATGGGCCCAAAGTTATTAGAGCTCGATAAAATATTCATGTTAGTTGTTAGCAAATATGGGTCAAAACATAAATCACATATTTGCACATATAAGGTGGATCGAGTATACATATTTGCAGCGGAGCTATCGATCCACGTAGTTAAGATTGAGCTCGTCTACAAGCCTCCTTTTGATTCATTATTAAGCCATCTACAAGCCTTCTGTTATATGAACCTCGAACAACGAGTGAACCCCATAGATTGGTTGAACCACGAACAAGATGACGAACCATGTTTCTCGTTGGTGTATATAACTATTGGATTTATTTACTCTAACGTGCACACCTTAAACCCTTGGAGAACATTGGTGATGCTCCAAGAAGAAAACCGTAGAGAGAAATTTTAGGAGAGAGATTATTCTTTCTATGTGAGGGGACAATTTATTTTAATTTTTTTGATATTGTAGGGAGAGATATGAATATATATCTCAATACCATATCCTAGTTAGAGTCCTTATTGAAGAGGTTTCTAGATAATGCTCATCTAAATAGGACTCCATATTTTCTCAAATATGGATGCAACCTAATTGCACCCAATTTTTCCCACTCATACATTTTTGACTCGACTCATTCGAATCACATAGTTCTCATCTCACGTTTCTTCTTTCATACAGGGAATACGGCTTGCGACAAAGCAAGAAAGTATAGGTGAGGAGAGTTATATTAAGTCATCACCAAACTAACATAACCCTACAACTCAATAACTCGTTGTGTACCCCAAACCAAATGGTTGCACCCAGTCAAGCATCTCTCAATCCCTCAATGAAATAAAATAGAGCATGCTTCACTCACTCAAATGTGTTTCTATATTCATGACTAGTCAAACACATTTCGACATAGTCACCCAGGGTATGAATCATAGAACATAAGTGCGTTACCAACTTAATTTTTCCTCGGCCCCACATTCCAATTAGCTTCGTCTTGACAGCTTTCCTAGACTTGCTCCGACAAACCAAATCACACATATCCATTTGATACATGCTATAGTAACATCATCAAGCTTACACCTCATGACATGGTCCAAAGTCCCAAAGGGTACAAGAAAATAATATGGATTCACACAGTGAAGAAGTAGGGACCCATTCAATTACATTCCCATAGGCGGTGGGCTCAAAGAACATGTAGTATGAATACATGCTATGATGGAGCTCCCAATCAATTTAGGCATGTCACGCTCTAGACATCATACAAATTGTTTTGCATATTTTTGTGTGTGTTTTATGTGATGGTTTATACATATTTTTGGCGTGTTTTATTTGCAATTGAATGTTTTAGTGTTATGTTGTGTTATTTTATTGATTTTTAGGTTTCGTGGAAAAAAACAAGTTTTGGAGCAAAAAAACGTTAAAAAGTCATTTCGCGCAACTACAACAGTCATCGTATTTTGGACGTAACGTTTGCATCCGAAGCCCAATTGACATGATTAATGCACCATTAGAAAGATAATTCAAAGTTCTACAATGTTTATCTCTGCTACTAAATGCAAATGAAGACGTTTAGATGAGTTAAAAACATGTACAATTCAAAACAATATGTCAAAATATCAGAAATGACATGTCTTGGTATTGTGGCCTTAACTCTCTCTAAACAATTGATATTGAGGTGATTCAAGTGGCTATGGAAAGCTAAGATATAGAGCTACAATTCATATGACGACACCAAGATGAGATTCCGACGTTTCGAGGTCGTGCGGTCGCCGCAATAAAAGGTCTTGTGATCGCGCGAATAAGACAAAGAAAATACCAGCAATGAGCGATGCAGCGCGTGGCGCGCTTGACTTGCTGAACACGAATTTTTTGATATTTTTTTTGATTTTTAACTTTTCCACCTTGTTTAGGACTCTAGGCTTATAGATAGGACTTGGGGAACCCCTATTTTCGACACATTCTCATTCATAGCACTTCTAGACTTTAGTTTTTGGTATTTTTCTTGCTTTTCATCATTGGGATTGCTTGGGTTCTTCCCCTTTAAGTTATTTTGCTTCTTAATCAAAGAGTAAGATTTTTTCATCTCTTTTGTCTGATTTCAATTGTTGGGTGATTATTATTGTTGCATGATTATGTTTGTGATTGTTTTCTTTCTTTCAATTGAGATTATGATTCAATCCCCAACCATGAACTAATTTGCTTGTTATAGGATTATGATGATTTGATTCGTACAAACAATCATGAATATTGATTAATTGATCTGCTATCCTGAATAAATTATTTTACTTGTTGATTGATTGTTTGGCCAACTATTGATTGTTTAAGGGGATAATTGAGATCGATCGAAGTTATTATTCCTGGACTAAATTTATTCAGGGGGGTTAGATATGAATCAGAAGTGTATTATCTAACCCTAGGTTTAATGCAAATAGCAAATTATGTTGGGATAACCCTAACCTGTGAATACTAAAATTATCAGATCTAGACCTAGTATTTAAATGTTTGTTATATTTGTTAACCGCATGATCAATTAATTGATATTCTGCTTGCAAGTGTGATGAGATGATCAATCCTAGACTGTCTTCATATCTTTTTCTCCAATTTAACTGTGCTTCGTTTTAATTCGTCTTTTTAATTATTTTCTTTTAGTTTATTTAATTACAACAAATCTAGTTAGAGTGTTTAGGATTTATTTTCTGTTTATTGTGATACATAATAATTATTTGCCGGCTAAGTCTTCCTTGAGAGACGATTTGTGGTCAACTTGCTACCCTACGATTGATCTCGTTCTCTTGCGAGGATTGCTAGATTTATTTTAGGTGTTTAGCGGTTGAACAAAATTTTGACGCCATTGCCGGGGAAGGCTTTAGGTGTAATAATTATTGTGTTTATTTTCCGTGTTTTTAGTTTAGGACTCTTTTTGTTTCTTTTGATTTTTACTTTATTCCACTGGTGCGTTTGATCTGTTTTTCTGTGTTGTTTATGCAAGTACGTAGAAATCTCAATCGGGACCTTGTGCCTCTCGTGGACGATATCCATCGAGTTGCGAGACTAACAAGGAAAGAAGGGGGTGATTCTACAAATAGCAACGAGGATTCTCATGATCATGTTCCGAAATAAGAACAAATAGACGAATCAGAGATAGGTGATAATCAAAACAGAAACAACATGGAGGCACGCCAACCTTCGATGCGTGAGTTCGCACGCCCTGTCATTAGGGCTGCAACCTCTTGCATCACTTTGGGACATGCAGCACGAAACTATGAGCTCAAAACCATACACTTAAATTAGTGCCGTCATTCTATAGGATGCCCAATGAAGATCCTCTTAACTTCATTCAGGAATTCTATTCAGTCATTCAAACGTTTCCTCTACAAGGTTTGGAAGAGGATAAAATTAGGATGCACTATTTTCCGTACACTCTGAAAGTCCGGGCGAAAACTTGGCTTATGTCTCTATCTCCTAACTCTCTTACTGATTAGGAAGCGGTGTACAATAAGTTCATGGGCAGGTACTACTCTCATCAGAAAACTTCAGATCTGCGAGGTAAGATAGCTATTTTTAGTCAGATGGAAGGCGAGCCTTTTCATGAGGCCTCGGATCGCTTTAAGGATTTACAGATTAAATGCCCACATCATCACTACCCATTGGAATTGTTAAACCAATTTTTCTATGATCGATTATCGCATAATTATCAATATATGGTTGACAATGCCGCTGGGGTGACATGGGTTTACATAAGGCCCGGGAAATCTATGATATTCTAGAAATATGAGTGATAACTCGCAACAAAAGAGTGCCAAAGGCAAATAGGTCATCGTGAATGAAGTAGCTCCGAGATACGATGTGACAAAACAATTGATTGAATTGACTAAGCAAATACAATTTTTGGCACATCATTCACCACCCCTTCCTGCCCATCTGGGGATTTGTTAAACCAATGATGTTTCTATGATTGGCGGAACCATCCGAACTTTAGTTGAGACAATTCACAATATCCCTCTCATATCTATCCAAAACCACCGCAACCACAAGGCCAGCCAATCAACCAGCCAAGGGCCCCATCTTGAAGAAAGATTGAATTCCTTTATTCAGTCGATTGAAACACAAGAAGGTAACAATTTTGAATCTATGGAGGCTTCTTTTAAGCGCCTTGAGATTCAAGTTGGTCAATTGGCACTCAAGTTGGTGAGATAGCTCGACATGTCTTCAAGCAGAACGCACATCCTAGTCAACCAGCACAAGCCCAATCCATCATCGTTCTTGAATTTGGTGAGATTTTTGATCATGAAAGTGTGATTCCTCTTCCTATTGTCTCATCTAACCCTGCATGTATCGCGAACATAGAAAAGGAAGTTGATGTAGGTTAAGAAGACATGAATATGGAGGCAAGCACGAGATCGCCTTACCATGAACTTTCTATTCCGTCCTTAAGTCCATGCCAAAAACACGATCCAGGTAGTTTCACTATCAATATTTCTTTTGGGAATGGTAAGGAAGTCACATGTATGCTTGATCTTGGCGCCAGAATTAACCTTATGCCTTACTCTACCTTCAAACAATTAGATTTAGGGGAATTGAAATTCACCGGGTTACGTCTGCAACTTGTTGATAGGTCCATTAGGTATCCTACAGGCATTATTGAAAATATTTTAGTCCAAGTAGGTGGTCTTAAAATTCTCACTGATTTTGTTGTTTTGGATATGGAAATAGATAAAGGTAATCTTAAAGATCATACTATACTGTTGGGTAGACCATTCATGGCAACCACTAATACTTTGATCGATGTCAAAAATAGAAAACTCAGTATGAATGTCTTGGACGAATCTATAACGTTTTCAATGATATAGCTCGTAATATTGCATGTGTTTTGAATTATTATCTGATTGTAAACTTTATCAATTCTGTCGTGATAGATGTCCTATGGCAGGAACACAATATGCTTCGAAGAGGAAAACAACCAGATATAAATTACAAGGTGGTAAATAGGATTTTGCTCGATGATCCGCCTTGAATCTCTCTGTTGACACCGTCAAGTAATGACGTTAAAAGAGCGCTCCTTGGGAGGCAACCCAAACATTTTCACTGTTTTATTAAAAAAAAATTGTGTGTGTTTTCATATTTACATGTGCGTGGTGTTATTATTTTGCCCTCTTCACATGGATTTTGCAGATTTGTAGGCGGATATGACTATGGAGCCATTTATCTATATTCGCATTTTTCAGGGACGTATTTGTTTCCTTCTCTTTTTACGCATTGAGGTCATTGCGTGATTTAAATGTGAGGGGATGATTAGTCATTAATAAAATATGATGATTGCATGTGGCTATGTTTTTACTTTGCCTAGTGATTATCCCAAGTTTAATAATAGTGTTGTTTAGTCAACTTGAAATAGATGTATTAATTTGAGTTACAAATATGAAATAATTTTGTGAACTTGATACATAGGATTTGACTAACTCGTAAATTAGCCTTTGTGGTGAACGAATTAGGTGACGGTTAAATAGTAGTCTGAGTTGTGGGGCTTGAATTACGAGATTTCATTGATGTAAATTAAGTTAAAACTCTATTTTGATTTGTGTGCACACAAACTTGCTAGCCTTGCGGAAAAAAATGCATTATATAGCTAAAAAAAGCATTATGGAGCTATATAAAAACAAAAAGAAAGAAAAAAAAACCTAAAAAATGGAACAATCGAGATTATACTCCGCTAGTTGAGCTGTTTAGTAACTAGGAGCATTCATGAGCCCCATGTTTGACTTTTACGTAAAACGGCAGCTCAAACATGAGTATGAGAAACCACCCTAGGAGCCTTTGGAAAACATCTGAAGTTTATACTTAGTGGAATAATATATCGGGAGTTCTGGGAAAAAAAAACATGGCTAGTAATTGCGTGATTGGTTGTGTGTTTTTGACACAAATTTGAAATTTAGTAAGGAAGGCCAAACACTTTGATTAATATTTAATTTTAGCCGAGTGAGTTTATTGTGAAGGTTGGGGATCGATGAGGAATAATCCGAGGTAGATGAAAAATGGTGTTATAGATTAATTGATTCTCAAATTGGATATAATATTTCTTGTTGGGTGTGTTGGCATTATTATTTGCTTGAGGACAAACAAAAGGCTAAGTGTGGGGGAGTTGTTTTGCATATTTTTGTGTGTGTTTTATGTGATGGTTTATACATATTTTTGGCGTGTTTTATTTGCATTTGCATGTTTTAGTGTTATGTTGTGTTATTTTATTGATTTTTAGGTTTCGGTAGAAAAAAAAAGTTTTGGAGCAAAAAACGTTAAAAAGTCATTTCGCGCAACTACGGAAATCATCGTATTTTGGACGTAATGTTCGCATCCGAAGCCCAATTGACATGACTCATGCACCATTAGAAAGATAATTCAAAGTTCTACAATATTTATCTCTGCTACTAAATGCAAATGAAGACGTTTAAATGGGTTAAAAGCATGTACACGTCAAAATAATATGTCAAAATCTCGGAAATAACACGTCTTGGTATTTTGGCCATAACTCTCTCTAGAAAATTGATATTGAGGTGATTCAAGTAACTATGGAAATCTAAGACTTAGAGAGAAAATGCATATGAAGACACGAAGATGAGATTCCGACGTTTAGAGGTCGTGCGGTCGCGCGCAAGAGGTGCGCGGTTGCGCGCTGCAGGCAGCAGCTGCACAGTAGCAAGCCGCACGCGTGGGCGCGCGGTTTGGTGCGCGGTCGCGTGCCGTGACTTGCTGAACACGAAACTTTCGATTATTTTCTGATTTTTTGCTCTTCCACATTGTTTAGGACTCTAGGCTTATAAATAGGACTTGGGGAGCCCCTATTTTCGACACACTGTCATTCATATCACTTCTAGACTTTAGTTTTTGGTATTTTTCTTGCTTTTCATCATTGGGATTGCTTGGGTTCTTTTCCCCTTTAAGTTATTTTGCTTCTTAATCAAAGAGTAAGATTTTTTCATCTCTTTTGTCTGATTTCAATTGTTGGGTGATTATTATTGTTGCATGATTATGTTTATGATTGTTTTCTTTCCTTCAATTGAGATTATGATTCCATCCCCAAGCATGAAATAATTTCCTTGTTCTAGGATTATGATGATTTGATTCAAACAAACAAGCATGAATATTGATTAATTGATCTGCTTTCCTGAATAAATTATTTTACTTTTTGATTGATTGCTTGGCCAACTCTTGGTTGTTTAAGGGGATAATTGAGATCGATCGAGGATAGTATTCCTGGACTAAATTTATTCATGGGGTTAAATTTGAATCCGAAATATATTATCTAACCCTAGGTTTAATAAAAATAGCAAATTATGTTGGGATAGCCCTAATCTGTGAATACGAGAGTTATCAGATCTCGACATAGTCTTTACATGTTTTTTATATTTGCTAACTGCATGATCAATTAATTGATATTCTGCTTGCAAGTTTGATGAGATGAATCCATAATCCTAGACTTTCTTAATATCTTTTTCTTTTAGTTTATTTAATTCCAACAATCTAGTTAGAGTGTTTAAGATTTATTTTCTGCTTATTGTGATACATAATAATTATTTGTCGGCTAAGTCTTTCTTGAGAGACAATTTGTGGTCAACTTGCTTCCCTACGATTGATCTCATTCTCTTGCGAGGATTGCTAGATTTATTTTAGGTGTTTAGCGGTCGTACACCAATCTTAGTCCAGTCGCTATTCAAGCGCCTGACCTACGTACTATTCGCACATTCAGCTATAAACAAGCTTTTACGAAGTGTGGACATACTTCATAATCGATCAACTCGGATCTCATCTTTACCTCTAGTTAAGGCGACTATTAATTATACTTATTAATTAACCTTTCTCACTACTCTAGCGCGAAGGCGGTCATTCACAAACCTTCTTATGCAACATAATCTTTTAAGTCTCATCCTGTTCGCTCTCTTAGCGCCAGGGCGATTGCCCGTGTGAGAGGGGCAATCAAAGCCTGGTGACAACTCACAAATTCAGTATCAAACACATAATGAGATCCAACATATCTCATTAATCACAATATGCATGTTCACATATGCCACATATCAATTCTACTTAATCCATATAACTCAGTTGCCTTTGGAGCATTTCTCCAAACAAAGGCTCATAAAAGGATCAGTACCCACCCCGCACAAAAACTCTTAAGTGAAGTAAAGCCTCGAGTAAGTATGTTTGGTCTACCAAAGTGGTTTTACTATCACTAAGACAACAAAATACATCATGAATGTGTGATTCAAGATGCCAAATTTGCCTCTAGAAAATCATATACCAAATTGTTGAGATATCTAAGTACCCACATGTCGGCATCGCAATAGCGCATGGATCGCTTCGATATACACTCATCAATCGCAATGTTAAGTACCAGACTTGTTGATTACGCACATAGCGCACATCAAACATTCGACAAGAGTTTATATAAACTAGCTAGCATTTCTTTTCTTCTTCCGAAGATATCGTTTCTTGACTAAGAATATGATCTTTGACCATGGAGTGTAAAGACTGCCAACAGTGAGTGGCGGTAACTCCATGTTCTTTCCAGTTATCACATTTTTGTCATATACAATGAGATACAACTCTTACATATGTTCATTGAATTAATTGACCATTGTAGGCCTATCAAAATGATAGTTCGATGATATCAATGATGACTCAAGTCACAGCTAGAGCTTCTTGATCAGCAATCCATGCGCTCCTAATCCACTTCTTGAATTCATCGAGTGATCCACATAGATTTCCTGATTCAAGTTTCGCTGAACTATGTCAACATCAATCATCCAAGACAAACCTAGACGAAAGTGGTAATAATAGATAACATATTAGGCGAATTGAGGCAATCTCACCATTTAGCGAGAACATTTCAAAAAATTTACGCTCTTCTAACATGCGTAAACATTTCGTCCTTTGTCGAGCTACACATATGTTAATCAATCCATCTATATTGCACTTGACCTTCTGAAATTATATGTTTCAAATGGTCTTGCTTCTAGACAGAAGATTAGTAAGCTCTTAGGCTTTATTCTTAGTCATTCAGCTCATCTTTTCCTTCGTAACAACTATCCACTTAGGGCATCAAGTGAAGTCACATATTCTATCGACTCATCAACATCCACAAAAGTAATTGTTAAGAATACCCACTCAATCTCATATAGATGATGGGGAATATTTCATATTCATTCCTTTTACTCATGGAATTTGAGAATCCTTTGCGTGTGAGACACTAGCTCCCACTGACTTAGTGTCGCTCCCACTATCCCAACGACTACTAGATGGGTATAAATACAACATCCTCGCTAGAGAAACAAGCGCCTCCTAAGGATCTTGCAACTCGCATAGTTTCAATATTTCTTCAGACCTCACACGTGCTTAAGAAATCCCTTTGAGGGGAAACCTAAATTATGCGACTTGATTCTCCACGTGAAAACATATATTCACAAATTTACATGGGCAAACCCACTAATTTGGTCTTGATATTAAACTAAAGCTTATATAAGGCTGAAAAATCATTTGAAGACACATATTTTACGATATAGGCAGCAACAAGATACACAAATCAATTTGCGCCATCATAAATCTAACCATTTTGAAGTGATTGTCCCTTCTTCGCAAGCTCATTTAGCTGCAACGTATTTGGAACCATCATTCAACTTGAAACTTTATTTCCTTCAATTGCGTGTCCAAACTAATTAGCCACACTATTCCCGCTCCCTAATATCACATCTCCATCTGTTAAGAATCGCTCAAATAAATCTGGTGCTTCAAACTGATAAGATTAAATATCGTAAATAGCAATGAAGAAAATATAATGCACGTTAATTTTGTGCCTCACAATCATAAGTCTGCACTCAATTTAGTGGGCTTAGCTTTAAAGAAAAAGTAGTCATCTTACATTCTTTCAGCAAGTTTATCCTGCTAGAAAAAAAATTCAGAGGGAGATTGACCTTAGCGAGTTAGACATTAAAGCCTCCTCGAGCTAATACAGTTGTTCTCCTAATCTCACGTGCCACGATCTCAATTGAAGACCTAAAAGAAATACTATCTAAAGGCAAGCATCACAAAGAAAAGATAGACAAGTCTTCTCACTCAACAAATATCTTACAAGTGCATTTATCCGAGTAAGACTACATCGACACATCAAGTTGCTCACACCTACTGTTGAGCTTGAGGTGACTCTTTTTAGCCTCCTCTTGTGCGCACTATAGCTGCATAACCCGATAATAGTCATACACATTTTCTTAATATCAAACCACATGCTAAGTCAACCAATATCTACTATCCACCAATGGAGAGATTTAGAAATATTAGCGAAAAATAAGAGAGCAACTAAATAGTAAAACTTCATGTCAGTACAATTACGAGTGAACTTACCAATCTCATAAGTGCACTTAATATTTGTTGATACTTAATTGCCTCATTCAATAAGGTGACACGACTTGTCACTTTATGGATCGATTTATAGTTCTAGCTTTAGCTCTTGCTCTCGTCAAGCTACATTATGCTTGTTCCAAGATTCACTCGAGTTGGTTTATGTCGGTCAGCACAAACGATAAGTGCTCTCACTTGTGTATTTCACAACTTTTTATAATCAACCTCTATATAGGCGATTTTCATTAATAATAACACAAGTTACTAATATCCTTAATTCAACTCAAATATCGAATATTGATAACTAGAGTATTTACTTGGGAGTAAGCTCATATTCCAAAAATAGAGCTTAAACTCTTTTATTAAATTTGTAGCTTAAACAAATTAAAGCGCAAAATTAATTCTTGATCCATAAGTATATTATCGGAATCTCAACTGTGATTACTTCGGTAGTAAGTTCTTATATTTGCGGCTTAAATAAATTAAAGAGCAATCACTTTAATCCACAAGGATGTTGTCTGCGTCTAATTCACGATAATATGGGATACCTTGTCTATTTTCATGCTAAATTGACTAAACTAAAGTTTGTGAGTTTGGTCTAAATACATTTTAATAAATTTCTAAAACAATTAGGTACTGATCTAAAAAATCTATTCTCGATCCAAGTAATATTTATTATTTTCTTCAATTCAATGAGATCGAAAATTTGCCACAAGGCTAGTAATCATCTCCCACCGAATTGAAGATCACAATAAAAATTAATGATCCTTGAATAAAACTATCAATGTCCACAAATAAATCATGCATACAACCATGCGATATAAGTAATTACGAAAAAATATAGCCCCTATGGGCGACATTGACATATGATGCACATGTGGAGATAATTTAGACCTATGGTGGTAAAATAAAAAATGTCCTCATAAAATTAATGTTACATATCCTCCAAAAATTGGCTCAATAAATACATGCCTCGAAAAAAATTAAAACAAAATACATATTTTCAATGCCTACCACATCAATCTAGAAAAAGTCAAAACCATAAATGAGGATCCCGAATTACCACCGTTGTCAAAAATTCACTCCCACAAATAATATTAATATAATACAGTAAACATTCACATACATGAGCACCCGTATGTCAATGTCCATTCATTCCCAACACAAGATAATTCATATTACATTAACAAAATTAATTGCAACATAAAAAAATTGCATATACATAAGCAATTAATAAAGCATGCAACTCATAAATTAAAAATCACAGAGAATATTTTTGCTAGCACCTCAATGCGAAAAAACATATAATTTTTTTAAGGCACCTTATGCGAAAAAAATTTCCATGCACCAATATACAAAAATTAAGTTTTCATGCATCACAATGCACAAAAATATTAATCTGTTGCAAGCATCTTAATGCGCAAAAATAATTTTTCTTTCATGCACCTAATGCGAAAGAAAAAATGTCATTGCTAGATATGTGCAAAAAACTATTCTTCATGCATCATATTGCACAATTATAATTTCGCAAGCAATGTCATGCGCAAAAATAAGTTTCTAAATTGCGCAAAATATTTTTTTTAATGGATTAATACCATAACAAAAAAATGCACAAAAAATAATTATGCAAGCTTCCCAATGCGCAAAACAAGTATGTGCCACCAGTAATAACAAAATAGTAAGTGGCTTATTAGGAAAAAATAGCATATAACAACCAAAATGTTAATGGTTCAAATCAAGGTTAAGCCAACAATTCCTCAATTATTAATAAAATAAATGGTTGTTCATATGCGCCAGTCATCCGCCACATGACAGCTAATATGCCTATGTGGCATCTAGATGGCGCCACGTCATATGTGTGCCCGCATGGCGATAATCCTTTTTATTATAAAAGAAGCCTACTTATTATGTCAACAGTACACAAAGCAGCGCCCATGCGCCCAAAGAAGAACGGCAGGCCGCTGAAATATTTTTTTTTTTGTTCACAGAATATGAGCATCAATGAAGGTTAAACTCTTTGGCACAAATTTCGTTGCCTATTTTTATTATTAACTATCAAATTGTGAATCGCCAAAACTAATTTCACTTCGAATCTGTTTTTTATGCGTAATATATCAAATTGATCATCTTAACGGGATCTACAATTTGACACCAATATTATTGTAATATCCGGATTTTTCTTTATATTTATAATTATTGTTATTATTAATTATTATTATTATTATTATTATCAAATCATTACTACAATTTTTTTTTCAAATTATTCTCATTAATATTATTTTGATAACAACTAGTATTTAATAATTATCCAGGCCCAATTCAAAATGTTGACTTCTGAAATTTATTATGGGCCTAAAATATTTCCTCAATTTTTAGAAGTCCAAGTCAAATAGAATTCTTTAATAAACCCTAGTCATCCCAAACTCCAGAAATTCACTCTTTAAATACACAACCTAGGCCTACCGATATTTTGTTCATCACGTGGAAACCCCGACAACTTTTTATTTGTCACAACCCACCACAAAACCATATCAGAAAAATATATTATTTCCTACCACCTCCCCCGCTGCGCATCACCCCGTCACCAAAGTCGCGTCGGAAAATCTCGATTCAAAAACCACCAACCCAAAAAAAAAAAAAAAAAAAAAAATAGAATAGAGGAGAAGATAAGGAGACGGGCAATAACCCACCGACGCACCCGCACCGTCGACGCCTAAAGAAAATCGATCTTTTTTACCGCGGGCTAAAATTCGCCTTGTGTCTTCGCCGATCTACCTCGGTCAATGTCTACAGGACCGTGTTATGTGGTGATGGGCGTGGGGTATGCGAGTGAGAGTGCGGTGGGTACTGGTATTAAGAAAGATAGAATGGAAAAAAAAATTATAGAATAGAGGGATGAGGAGACAGAGACGGGATTAAGATGATGGATAAATTGAGGGGGGGTTGTGAGTTTTCTGGGAAACAAAACAAAGATAAGGAAGAAAAGGTGAAAGAAGAAAAAGAAAAGGGGCAGCATGGGACTTCTTGGGGCTTGGGGGTTTGGATTTTGGTGGTGTATTAAATTGGGTCTTGGAAAAAAGTGACGTGCAGGCATGATTTTGGGGGATGGAGGATTTCTTTATTGATATGGAAATTGTATTTAATTTGAGGGTGTTGACTCTGAGAATTCCTTTGACCAATTTACTTCCAAAATCCAAAATCATATTAGTTCTATTCAATTTCAACTCTTTATTTCCTTCTTAATCAGCCGATTTTTTTTATTATTAAGAAATTTATTTTATCTTAATTTATTATTCACTATATTATTAATTTTACTCCATAAACTATTTGTAGAAAACGAAGATAACGAGGAGTAGGATTTCCTGCATTATTACATTCTCCGCACAGACATCTGCATTTATTTGAGGTGGGGATATTCTATTCACTTATTGTTTGTCGCTATTAAATGCTTCGTATATGTGCAAATGTGAAAATAAATTATGTTAGCCTGGGGCTGTAAGAAGGTCTGAGATCAAAAGTATCCTTGGAGTGAACCCGCAGTTATATTAGTCCTGGGTTGTAAGAAGGTCCGGATCGGAAGTATCCTCGGTGAACCTATCATAAGTGTAAAGAAGGTCCGGATCGATGTATCCTGGGGTGAACCCATGCACTATAAAGTAACTGTCGGTCGAGTAAAAGTAAATTACATGTTGAATATTTACGATTATGCTTATTGATGTATTTAATTTTGACAAATATGTCCCCATTGAGCGAGTTGAAAGCTCACCCCATATTCATTAACACTTTTCAGGTTGAGGAGTCCGAGCGAGGGTTGGAGGCGGTGGATGCAAAAGTTAAAGATTTTATTTATTTTACAAAATTTAGGAATATTTTATTTTGTTAACAAATTTTAGTTACCATTTATTTTTGAATGACTGTCTTGTGGGTTCGAATTAAAAATACTTTTGTTTATTTGGATGCGAATTTTTAATCACATGCTATTTTTTTTGAAGAATCTTGTTCTTCTAATTAAGTTATGGGCACCGCTTGATAAAATATTTCTACTGTCTGAAAATTTGGGTCGTTACAAGTGGTATCAGAGCAGGTCTACGGTTCTGTAGACTTGTTTAAAAAATGTGTCTTTTTAAATAAAAAAAATAGTATAGTGACATCCACCTCCACCATATCTCGCCGGATTCTTTAAGGTATGCAAATTTATTATGCCATTACTCAATTTATTCATGTTATGCTATGTCACAATATTATCCATCACATATTATTCATGTCATTATGTCTTATTGCTTTTATTTCATACTCCTCATTGCATGTGTACTTGTTATATTAGAAGAACGAACTCTAGGCTCCTCGCGTAAAAAAAAAATAGAGACTCATAATGAATTATATTGACTTAATAGTACAAATATATATATATATAATGACTTTTTGTTGTTTTTATTTCGACTACTATGCGATAATAACTTAAGATGGGTACTAAGAACGTATTACGTATGATTATAGGAATATGGCTCCACGAAACCCTCCACGAGTTCCTCGACGCCCCCAAACCTTTAACCAGAACAATGTTGGGAACCAAGAAAATGAAGGAAACCCTGCTAGCACTGAAACCAACCTACTAAGATTCTTAATGCCGTACAGAACCACAATGGGAACAATAACAACAACAATGTACAAGAATGGTGGAACAATTTCGCCATTATTGTCCACCCACCTTTAATGGACGTGATGGATCGGCTGCAATTGAAGAATGGTTACGAGCACTAGAACGGATTTTCAGACTTATTAACAGTACGGACGCACAACGGGTCGCATGTGCTACCTTTCAACTAACTGATGATGCAGACCATTGGTGGAAAGGTTACTGGAGAAACAGGACTGAAGAAGAACGTAATGCATTATCCTGGGATGAATTTAAGGAAGTGGTGATGGATAAGTATTTCCCCAGATCCTACCGTGACAAGAAGGAAACTGAATTTTAAATTTCAAGCAAAGGGGTATGACTGAATTTAAAAAAGGAGTTTAATCAATTATGTCGGTTTGCACCACATCCGGTTGACACCGACCTAAAGAAATCCTTGAGATTGAAGGGGATTGAGGTCACGCTTTATGCGGAATTCTATCAAAGACAAGACTTGAAATATTCTCTTTGGTTAGACGGGCTCATGAAGTTGAAGCAGACTAGCTGGGATGATGATGACCGAAAGCCAACAGTTACGTCTGAAAAGAGAAAGTTTGAGGGGACAAAGCCGAGTAAGATGGGGAATCAGAACAAACAGATAAAAACCGATGGGAATTCTCGCCCGAGTGCACCAAACAATAAGCCGACCTGCCCAAAATGCAACAGGAATCATTATAGGGAATGTTTAGCTGGACAAGGAAAGTGTTTTATGTGTAAGAAACTAGGCCACGATGCTCCTAATTGTCCAGTGCTGAAAGACAAAGGAGAAAGGATGGGACAAGGAGGCACCGCTCGAATGTATGCTATGACACAGGAGGAGGCAGATCAGAACCCCGGTACGATGTCAAGTATGTTAACAATATCTTGAATACCTGCGCTTGTACTTTTCGACCACAACACACTCATTTATATCTTTGCTAAGTTTTATGATATAACTGACATACGAGATGCTAGAATAGATGCACCCCTAGAGATTAGTTTGCCATCTGGAAAGACAATAACTACTGACATAATGGACAATGATATAGACGTAAACATTGGATGGAAAAATCTAGAAGCTGACGTGTACATAATTGAGATGAAGGATTTTGACGTAATTCTAGGCATGAATTGGCTTAGTAAGTATCAAGCGAGCATTAAGTGCCAAGAGAAGGAGATAACACTCAAACTACTTGGAGATGAGGAAATTACGTTCTACGGAGTTAACTCTAAGTCTGTACCGCTTGTTATATCTGCAATGAAGGCGCGAAAGATGTTGGCGAAAGAGAATTGTCAGGGGTATTTAGTAAGCCTAGTCGAAGCTCCAACGACGGACATATCACCTACAGACGTACCAATTGTTCGAGAATTCTTAGGCGTATTCCCAGAGGACTTGCCTGGAATTCCACCTGACTGTCAAGTCCAATTCTCAATAGACTTGGTACCTGAAGCAGCACCGATATCTAAGGCACCCTACAGAATGGCGCCAAAGGAGTTACAAGAACTAAAAGCACAGATACAAGAATTGCTGGATTTGTGTTTTATCAGGCCTAGTGTATCACCTTGGGGAGCACCAGTCCTATTTGTTAAGAAGAAGGATGGGTCATTAAGGATGTGTATCGATTATAGAGAACTTAATCGACTCACGGTGAAGAACAAGTATCCACTACCAAGAATCGAAGACTTGTTTGATCAATTGAGGGGTGCTAGTACTTTTTCTAAGATTGATTTGAGATCCGGGTATCACCAATTGAAGATTAAGGAGAGTGATATCTCGAAGACAACATTTAGGACCCGATATGGGCATTATGAGTTTGTAGTGATGCCGTTTGGGTTGAGTAACGCGCCAACAGCATTCATGGACTTGATGAATAGAGTGTTCCATCCATTTTTGGACCAATTCCTCATAGTCTTTATAGACGACATACTCGTGTATTCAAGGGATAAGGAACAACACGAGGAACACTTGAGAATAGTGCTTGAGACACTTGTTATACACGAAGTTCAAGAAGTGTGAATTCTGGATAGACCGAGTTGGATTTCTTGGTCATGTAATCACTGCAAACGGAATTGAAGTGGATCCAGTAAAGGTTGAGGCAGTTAATGAATGGAAGGCACCTACGAATGCGAGTGAGGTTCAAAAGTTTATAGAGGATTTTCGAAAATAGTCAGGCCCATGACTCGACTCACTGAAGAAAGGAAAGTTTTTGTGGACCGAGAAATGCAAGGAGAGCTTCCAAGAGTTGAAACAAAAACTAACTTCCGCACCGGTATTGATGATTCCTGACCCAACCACGGACTTTGTGATTTACAGTGACGCATCAAAACAATGCTCGGGGTGCGTATTGATGCAAAGACGGAAAGATGGTTGCCTATGCCTCAAGACAATTAAAGCCACACGAATCGAACTACCCGACTCATGATTTGGAGTTATCCATGCACCAAGATTTGGAGACATTATCTTTGGCGGAAATGTGAGATATTCACCGATCATAAAAGCTTGAAACATCTATTTACTCGTAAGAGTTAAATATGAGACAGAGGAGATGGTTAGAATTGGTTAAGGACTATGATTGCACCATCAACTATCATCCGCGCAAAAAAGCTAATGTAGTGGTGATGCCGAGTCGTAAGACCAATGGTGAGTTGTCTAGCTTACTCACGCAACAAGAGCATTTGGTACGAGAGTTTGCGAGTAGTCCAAGATTGAAGTCATAACTCCACCGAGATGTACAAAGGCGGTATTGGCATCTTTGGTAGTTCAACCCACTTTGAGATAAAGGATCAAAGAAGCACAAGGTCGAGATGAGTTTTTGAACAAGATGAAGGGACGAGTACGAGAAGGAAATATAAAAGGGTTTGTCATAGCGGATGATGGCGTTTTGACGTATGAAGGAGATTGTGTGTTCCTATTTTATGAAAGAGATACTTGAAGAAGCTCATTGTATTGCCGTTTCGTACCGCCCACCTAGGAGGTACAAAGATGTACCGAGATCTAAGAGAAGCCTTTTGGTGGCGAAGTATGAAGAGAGACATTGGATGTTTTGTGGAGAAATGTTTGATATGCCAAAGAAAGTCAAAGCCGAGCATCAACGATTTTTGCTCAAACCTCTTGAAATCCTAGAATGGAAATGGGAGCACATAACGATGAATTTTGTAGTAGGACTACCACGATCAAAGAAAAGGAAATAAAGCGGTATGGGTCGTAGTAGATCAATTGACGAAGTCAACTCACTTTTTGCCGCTTAAAATGACATTCAAGATGGAGCAAAGATGCGCAAATATACATCCAAGAGATAGTGAAACTTGGATCTCCTCGGTGTCCATTGTGTTTGACAGAGATACAAGATTCACTTCTAAGTTTTGGGGAAGCTTACAACAAAATTGAAGTTTAGTACGGCTTACCACCCGCATGCATTTTGATACCGAGAGGACGATACTGAGATATTAGAAGACATGTTGAGAGCATGTGTGCTTGATATAGACGAAACCGAATCATTACTACCGTACAATTTGCCAAGCTACTATTGGGATGGCCCCTTACGAGGCATTGACGGGAGAAAGTGTAGATCTCCGTTGTATTGGAGCGAGGTCGAAGAAAAGAAGATGTTGGGACCGGAGTTGGTTCGGGACGACAAAGGGAAAAGATAGCAAAATCCAAGATCGAATAAGAATGGCACAAGATAGACAGAAATCGTATGCTGATCACCGAAGGAAAGACTTACAGTTCGAGGTGGGAGACAATGTGTTTCTCAAGGTAGCACCAGTAAGAGGAGTGATAAGATTTGGTGATAAAGGAAAGCTAAGGTACATAGGACCATTTGAAATTTTGAAAAGAGTCGAGAGATCTAGCTTATCACCTTGCATTACCACCGTTTGTTGTCGCGTGATGTTTTCCACATTTCGATGTTGAGGAAATACGTTCATGACCCAAGTCATATTGTCAACTACGAAGATCTGCAGATTAACGATGACTTATCATACGAAGAATCACCTGAAGCCATTCTGGACCGAAAAGTTCATAAGCTGAGGAATAAAGACATAAGCCTGATTATAGTGCAATAGAGATGTCATGGGAGAAATGAAGCCACATGGGAGCGTGAAGAGGAGATACGTGCCAAGTACCCCGACTCCTTAATTTTTGGTAAGTTATCGAATTTCGAGGACGAAATTTAGTTAAGGGGATAGGATGTAATATCCAGATTTTTTTTATATTTATAATTATTGTTAATATTAATTATTATTATTATTATTATTATTATTATTATTATTATATTATTATCAAATCATTACTACAATTATTTTCTTTTTATTATTCTCATTAATATTATTTTGATAACAACTAGTATTAATAAAGTATCCAGGCCCAATTCAAAATGTTGACTTCTGAAATTTATTATGGGCCTAAAATATTTCCTCAATTTTTAAAAGTCCAAGTCAAATAGAATTCTTTAATAAACCCTAGTCATCCCAAACTCCGTAAATTCACTCTATAAATGCACAACCTAGCCTACGATATTTTGTTCATCACACCTAAACCCCGATCAAGGTAAATTTGACTTTTTGTCTCGATCTCTATTAGTTTTATTTGTCACAACCCACCACAAAACCATATCGAAAAAATATATTGTTTCTTACCACCTCCCCATTGCCGCGTCACCCCATCACCAAAATCGTCGGAAAATCTCGATTCATCAAAACCACCAACCCGTAAAAAAAAAAAAGAAAAATAAAATAGAGGAGAAGATAAGGAGACAGTGGCGAACCCACCAACGCACCCGCACCGTCGACGCTAAAGAAAATCGACCTTCTTTTTTTACCGCACGACTAGCGCGCGCTTTGTCTTCGCGATCCGCCTCGGTCAATGTCTATGGGACCGTGTTATGTGGTGATGGGCGTGGGATATGCGAGTGAGAGGGGTGGGTACTGGTATTAAGAAAGATAGAATGGAAAAAAATATAGAATAGAGGGATGAGGAGGCAGAGACGTGATTAAGATGATGGATAAATTGAGGGGGTTTGTGAGTTTTCCGGGAAGCAAAACAAAGATAAGGAAGAAAAAGGTGAAAGAAGAAAAAGAAAGGGAAAGAAGAAAGAAAAGGGGCAGCGTGGGACTTCTTGGGGCTTGGGGGTTTGGATTTTGGTGGTGTATTAAATTGGGTCTTGGAAAAAAGTGACGTGCAGACATGATTTTGGGGGATGGAGGATTTCTTTATTGATATGGAAATTGTATTTAATTTGAGGGTGTTGACTCTGAGAATTCCTTTGACCAATTTACTTCCAAAATCCAAAATCATATTAGTTCTATTCAATTTCAACTCTTTATTTCCTTCTCAATCAGCCGATTTTTTTCATTATTAAGTAATTTATTTTATCTTAATTTATTATTTACTTTATTATTAATTTTACTCCATAATTTATTTGTAGAAAACGAAGATAACGTGGAGTAGGATTTCATGCATTATTACATTTTCCGCACAGACATCTGCATTTATTTGAGGTGGGGATATTCTATTCACTTATTGTTTGTCGCTATTAAATGCTTCGAATATGTGTAATTGTTTATGTGAAAATGTGAAAATAAATTATGTTAGCCTGGGGCTGTAAGAAGGTCCGGGATCAAAAGTATCTTCGGGGTGAACCCGTAGTGTTATATTAGTCTGGGGTAAGAAGGTCCGGATCGGAAGTATCCTCGGGTGAACCCGCAGATTTAGTCGGGGCATGTAAGAAGGTCCGGGATCAGATGTATCCTCGGGGTGAACCCGCAGTACTATAAAGTAATTGGCCAGTCAGAGTAAAAGTAAATTACATGTTGAATATTTGCGATTATGCTTATTGATGTATTTAATTTTGACAAACATGTCCCCATTGAGCGAGTTGAAAGCTCACCCCATATTCATTAACACTTTTCAGGTTGAGGAGTCCGAGCGAGGATTGGAGGCGGTGGATGCAAAAGTTAAAGATTTTATTTATTTTACAAAATTTAGGAATATTTTATTTTGTTAACAAATTTTAGTTACCATTTATTTTTGAATGACTGTCTTGTGGGTTCGAATTAAAAGTACTTTTGTTTATTTGGATGCAAATTTTTAATAACATGCTATTTTTTTTGAAGAATCTTGTTCTTCTAATTAAGTTATGGGCACCGCTTGATAAAATATTTCTACTGTCTGAAAATTTGGGTCGTTACAATTATATATATAAAAATGGAAAAACAATTTCGAATTTGTATAAAAATCGAATCACATGTATCATCAAACTCAAGCACATACATAAGTGAGATCGAGTCCTAATGGCTCTGATATCACTGTTAGCAAATATGGGTCAAAACATATGTCACATATTTGCACATATAAGGTGGATAGAGTATACCTATTTGCTGCTGAGCTACCGATCCACGTAGTCAGGACTGAGCTTGTCTACAAGCCTCCTTTTGATCCATGATTAAGCCATCTATAAGCCTTATATTGATTGAACCCCGAATAACGAGTGAACCCCGTAGATTGGTTGAACCACGAACAAGGTCACGAACCATCTTTCTCGTTGGTGTAAATAACTACTAGAGTTATTTACTTTGACGTGCATACCTTAAACCTTTGGATAACTTTGGTGATTCTCCAAGAAGAAAACCGTAGAGAGAAATGTGAGGAGAGAGATTATTCTTTCTATGTGAGGTACGATTTTTTTCAATTTTTTTTATATTGTATGTAGAGATATCAATATATATGTCTATCCCATATCCCAGTTAGAGTTCTTATTGGAGAGGTTTCTAGATAATCCTCATTTAAATAGGACTCCCTATTATCTCAAATATGGATGCAACCTAATTGCACCTAATATTAGCAAATATGACCAAAACATAAATCACATATTTGCACATATCAGGTGGATCGAGTATACCTATTTACAGCATAACTATCGATCCGCGTAACCAGGATTGAGCCCGTCAACAAGCCTCGTTTTGGATCCATGATTAAGACATCTAAAATCCTCCTCTTCATTCAACCGCGAAAAATGAATGAACCCCGTAGATTGGTTGAACCACAAACAAACCAATTAGGATCTCCACTTCTTACAATATAGGGAGAGAATATAAAATGGTATATATCAATCCCTATTACAATTGGATCTTTCCATATTAGATGCAATCACAAGATGCATGCTAATCAATTAGGATCCCCAATATCTTTCTTAACATAAAAGATATGGATGTAATCTCCACTATCTCCACTCATACATATATGATCCAACTTATTCGAATCACATTATAATATTCTCATATCATGTTCATTATTTCATACAGGGAATAAGGCGTGCGACCAAGCAAGAAAGAAAAGGTGAGAGAGTTATATTAAGTCATCACCAAACAAACACAACCCTACAACTCAATAACTCGATGTATACCATAAACTAAGTGGTCGCACCTAGTCAAGAATCTCTAGATCCCTCAATGAAACTAATAGAGCATCCATCTATATTCATGACTAGTTAAACACATTTCAACATAGTCGCCCGGGCTATGAATTATAGAACCTAAGTGCATTACTAGTTTATTTTTCCTTCGGCCCCATATGAAAATTAGGTTGGTCTTGACAGCTTTCATAGACATGCTCCGACAGACCGAATCACACATGGCCATTAGATACATGATAAAATAGCATCATCAAACTTACACCTCATTACATGGTCTAGTGTCCCAAAGGGTACAAGAAAATAATATGGGCTCACACAGTGACAAAGTAGGGAACTATTCAGACACTTTTCCATAGGTTGTCGTCTCAAAGCACATGTAGTATGAATACATGCTATGATGGAGCTCCCACTCAATTTAGGCATGTCATGCTCTAGAAATCATACAAATCTTAGTCCAGTCGCTATTCAAGCGCCCGACCGTGTACTAAATCCCAACGTGTCATACGATAGTTCAGACACTCGACCACAAATAGGTTTTATGAAGTTTGGACATACTTCATAATCGATCAACTTGGATCTCATCTTAATCTATAGCTAAGGCGACTATTTATTATACTTATTGACCTTCATCACTGCTATAGCGCGAAAATGTGATATATGTAAAATATACTTGCATTTAAGGGCTTATTTTGTTATATAATTGTTGCATTTGTACGCATATTTAGTGTATTTTACTTGGTTTCCTGAGAAGCGCATGATATTGCGTACTTGTAACTTTTTACAGGAAACGAAACTTAAATGGAATGATATCAGTTGAAAGGCACGGATAAGATCGACAAGTGCGAAGAGAAGATCGGAGTGATGAAGAATATAGACAAAAGCAAGTCACACGGTTAGTCCGTGTTGTGTCACACAACCGTGTGAATATTACACGACAAAGTGAAGTGTTCACGAAAAAATAGAGACAAAAACGTGTTACACGGTCGGACGGTGTGGGGCCACATGACCGTGTGGATGACCGTTTGACATGGGTCGTGCAGTTCGATTTGCTCAGATTTTGTTGTCCTTTTCCCGTCAGAACTCTACAAGTGATCTCTTACAACACCTATATAAAGGGACCAAGGCTCTGCACGAAAAAACATCATCTGACATCTGAAATTACACTACAATGAACAGGATTACACAACTCAAAGGTCTTCTGAGAGAGGAGGGCCAGGTTACGAAGAGCACCACAAAGCCTTTCACATCTAAAGAAGCACAAGAGTTTCGAAGGCTTTGAGGGACGATCCATCCTGACAAGAACTATTGATTTCAAGTTTGTATATAAATTTGTTATCAATGTTAGACTAATCTTTCATATCCTAGGGCATAATCAAAACTGTGGATTCATGTTAAATCTTGATTGATTGTTTTCTTAATTAATTTATGTGTTCTATTTTATGAATTTGAGTGCTTATTTACTTGGTGATTAATTGGCTAATAATTTGCATGTCATACTATTTATGGGGAGTATTTCAATTCAAAGATCTGTTGGGAGTTAATAATAGTTGTGATGCATCGGGAGACCTCAATTATTATTAATCTACTATTTATGCACCACCCGATGGGGGACTAAACTAGTATAGAAATTGAACCCATAGAAACACATGAATTGGTTTTGAAACATTGATTGTATTTAATATTGAAGAAGCATGTTGAGATTATTTGCCTATGGTTTCTTTCGTATTTGTTGAAAAGAATTGTGGAGTTCGGGTTTTTACAAATTTATTTCATTTAATTTACTCCTTAGCTTAGGATTTATAGAACTCTTGATTTTCGGACGTTTCAATAAAATTGGAATACGATGTTATTATAGCCTAAGTGTTTCGTATTCAATCTTTGTAATACAACCTTGCTTGCCATTATCATATAAACTACACTGTACACTTGCTGTCACGCTCAAACTTACGAAGCTATAATAACCAATATCTATTATCTATAAACAAAAGTGCGGAATATTCATATAGTTATTACAAACCAAACGTACATCATAATATAATTACAAGAAACGTGAAAAGCTGACCAACCCTACGAACTCCTGTAAACAAAACTATTATTACAACCATGGTTCTCTCGAAAACACGTCATATCTACATAGCGATCCATCAAAACATTTAGCCACAAACTCCTGTAACGGGCACTAGCTAGTCAGATCAGGGAAATCCCTCAACCACTTCGTTGTCTTCTGGATTATCGCCTGAAATAAGTTTTTAAGGAAAATATATACGTGAGGGAACAGAAACCTAAGTGAGTGGGTGCGCGTGTGTAGGTGTGACTTTTGAAACTTTTAATATTAAGAAAAGTCCAGTTATTATTATTATTATTATTATTATTATTATTATTATTATTATTATTATTATTATTATTATTATTATTATTATTATTATTATTATTATTATCATTTTAACTCAATAGCAATTTGCACTCAATCAATCTGTAACACAATTAACTCAAATATCACATTAACGGAGGGACCATTCATTAACGGTAAGTGACCCCCGTTCTCCCTTATAGCTTCTTTATTGCGTTGGCGTAAAGCCTTACCCCTTTATTGCACCACACCGCAGCTCGACTCTCCACACTGGGGCTCGTGAAGCCCGGAGAAGTTATATTCCGGAATATACCCATCCTACGACCCACTTCAACCCTTGGAACACTCCGTCCTTAGGCGATGGGATTCGGTTGTGGATAGCGTAGAACCTTTTAAGACCGCAGACCCTTGTCTGACCAGCCGAACTCAGCCCTAGCCACACCGCACAAGGGCCCGACACTTACCAAATAGGCAATATATGGTTTCACCTTAGGTGTAATGAAACTCTCAAATGCATGCATTATAAACAGTAATATTATTTTAGAAAAAAAATAAAGTGTGACTGAAATATATTTTATCTCATATTATGAAACGTATGATTTGCAGAGTGAAAGATTGTATTCAGCACATTAACCTTAAGATATGTTGAAGGTCAACTTATTCATTTATCTCACAAATATACTTATCAAAATATTTCTTCTTTTATAGAACAAACAATCAATCTGATTATAAGTAGTTAGACCAACTTTAAAGAATACAACTCTTAGTGGTATATATTATATTTTAGATGACTGAGTCTGTTCAAAATGAATAATCAGCCCACTTTTAATTAGTCATCACCACAAACTAATTATTGGTTAATCACTTTTAGAGTAATAAATTAGAAAAAAAAACGTAGGGAAAGGGCAGGGCTACATCTGCTAAATCAAGAAGCAATTGGCTCATTCAAAGGAATAACGCTTGGCACAATTGCTTGAGGATAAAACTCCGAGAGTGTGTGGGGTTGCTAGTGTAGACGAAAACGGAAGAAAAACCTGCCGTTCTCGGGTTTCCGATTTCGATGGTCCAAATGAGTAATATTTCAAGAAATTTGCAGTGATTCCTTACAATAAAAATGAAGAACATTGAACATAGAATTAATTATATAAGTATTCTAAATCTATGGAGTTATGCTTCACGAACAAGAAAAAAAGGCGAGAAAACCACTCACTAATTTCAGCTTAAAATTCAACCTCGTCGTTCGAACGTAACTTGTCTCGAGCTCAATTTCAGCACCGAAAGTTCCTCGATATCACCTAAACTTTCAACGACAAAGCACCTACACCATCATTCTAGAGGTTTGACACAAGAAAATTCAAAATTCTACTGGTTTGGTTATTAAAATTCAAGCTAAACGCCTTACCGGTTGCGGAGTCTCGAAATGAAACTATTATTCCTTCTTCACGTTCTTTATTTTGTCCGTTCCTCACTTCTTCTTTTTCTTGCTTTTGTCACAGTTATTCACTATATTTTTCTTATTCTTATAGCTTTTTATTTTCTGTTTTGTAACACATATATACGTTCATGTTTAATAATTGTATCCCTTTAAAGTGTTGTTTCATTCCTTGTTTCCTTGACACCTCCTGCTAATTCTTCACTTAGTTGGCTTCTTTTGGGCAATGGTCAGACAATTCTTTTTTCCTTTTGTCGGTTAAGGTGGCTTAAGCCAACTCAATCTTATCTTTTTAGCATATATGTGTTTATCTATGTACTTATCTAATCTTTCTTAACAAGATATATACGTGTGTGTATATATAAATATATATATATATATTTGTACCTAACTACTCTAGTCCACAATATACACGTATATATATATATATATATATTAAATTTTAACCTATATAATTTAATTTGTATTCAAATTAATATACCCTTTCGGTTAAAACGTAAGATACTCGATAGTTCAGTAATTAAAGTACATGATAATTCTTAATATATACTCTAATTAAAACATTCGTCCGTACCCGAATATAGTATTATAGTAAGATCTTATTAGAGACATAAAATTCACATATGAAATTTTTTATTGTACAAGTAATCAAAATTTCGGGGTCCTATATCATTCACTCCTTAAAAGAATTTGATCTTCAAATTCTCTTGTGGAAATAGTTCAGGGTAGTGCTTTTGCATATCTTCTTCTGTTTCCCAAGTGGCTTCTTCTAACTTATCATAGTTTTGCCACACTACTTTAACCAAGGGAATGTTTTTGTTTCTCAACTCTCGAACATGACGATCTATTATTCGCAACGGTTTCTACTCGTATGTCAAATTCTCCATTACTTGAGGAATGTTGTCCTTGATTATGTGCTCTGGGTCAGGATGATATTTCTTTAGTATGGAAACGTGAAAGACGTTGTGCATTCCCGCATGTTTTGGCGGAAGCTCTAAACGATAAGCTCTCAGTCCAGGGCCGGTTCCGCATCATCAACGAAGTCCTCATCTAAGGTTAGAAAATAGGTGGGGATGAGACAGAAATCTCAATGGATGGGGTGATCGTGTGCAAGTGTGGCGATATATAGTTAATGCGAGAAAACAGTTATATGAAAACGCGTGAGTATGATGCATGAATTCACACACAGTCCACAAGCGTCGTGATAAATATATTTAAGTAATATACTTATACGATTTGAGAAAATGCGATTCATGGTCACACAGGCACTATGTGAATCAGTCAAGACAGGTAGGATTGCGTATGGAAATGTAACGCCAATCCCATGCAAGGCAATTAATGGTTGCGTACGGAAATGTAACGCCAACCAATTCAAAACAAGTAGCCCTTAAAACTTTCAAATTTTAAAGTTTAGGTCTGGTGCAGTTTTAAAAATTGCAAAGTAGCCCTTAAACTTTCAAAATTTTACAATCTAGTCCTTGGGCTTTTAAAGGTTGATTTTATTTATCTTAAAACTCTTAAAACTTTATTAAAATGTCCAAAAGTCATTTTTGAACCTGAGAACAGTCCCAAAAATCGAAATTTGCAGAGAGGTCCTTTAACTTTTATTTTCTTGCAATTTAGTCCACCAACTTTTCATTTTTATATTTTTAAGTCCAAAATTGAAATTTAATCAATTATGCTCGACTTTTCCAGGTTATAAGGCATACAAAACATAGATTATAAAGATCATACACATGCATGTCCAATACATACAAGAATTCATCAATTAAAACATTAAATTGCACATGCATGCACCTAAAATTCAATAAATAGCCAATTTGAGCAACTCTTGAGAATTTTCATGACTTGATACATAAAATTGACATGCAATACATAGATTATATATATCTCAAGGCTCATGATCAAATTTTCTACAAGCATTTTAATAAAAACACCTAATAGTTGGAAAATATTTTCCACCCACCTTAAAATTGGAAATTGTGAAATAAAAGGATAATTTCACAATTTTTGGAGGAGGCTTCTTAGGTCAGCCCCTAATTCAAAAAAATATCAAAATTTGAAGGTAGAAAAATGAGAGAAAAATTAAGGAGAAAAGAAATAAGAAGGACTACACTTTACCTTGTGTAGTAGGTGTTTGGAGACTAGTTGAAGCTTAAAAGTTGGAAATTTTGGTTCAATTCCAAAATCACCTAAGGTCAGCCCCTATTTCTCAAAAATGAAAAAAGGGGTGTTAAAATTTGAAAAAAATAGAAGGAGTAGGAAAGAATGGGTCTAGTACTCAATTCTTACCTTGTAGTCCAAATTGCTCTACTATTTCTTCTTCAAGCTTGAGGTCCTTCTTCAGAAATGTTGTCAAGCTCTAATCTTCAAAGTCTTCTAAATGTACCTCCAAACCAAATTCAAACTTAAGTTAAGAAGGTGGAAGAGATGAACTATGTGATATCAAAAATGGATTGAAGATAAAATTTCTTACCTTGTAGTATGGTTGGTTCGATTTTTTTTGAAGAATAGGGAGGAAAATCTTGAAATTTTTCTAAGTATTGAAGAAGAAAGTGAAAGGAAGAGTAGAGAGAAGTTGGGAGTTTTTTAGAGAGAAGGAGGAGGATTTTTGCTTGAGAGTAAATGTGTTAGATGAAAAATGAGATGAATTTTTGACACAAAAATGGCCATTTGGCCGTCCAAGTGAGAAAGGGAGAGAGGAATTTTTGTTCAAATTTGTGTCTTGCATTTTGCCTCATGCATGGGAGACAATTTGAAGGTCAAAGGTATGGGCAAGACTTGGTTTGAATGGAATGTTGGAAGACTTCCAACATGTTGGCAAAAATATTATTAAAGAAATAATATAAGAGATGATGTGTATAATATTTGAAATTAATGGTATAATTATACACAAGATGACTAATATAATCAGACCGAATAGGATTTGAAGAGCTATCACGATCATTCACATAAATTTCAGCAGGCAGGAAGGGCACGGAAGCTACCGTTTCTAGAATGCAAGCAAGCTAGCTTGCCAACTTTGTTGCCTATTAGCGTACGTTGGCGGCAAAAACAAACTAGACTATACTAAACTAAAGTTACGAGGCATTCGGGAAGCGACTAGTCGCTTCTGGCGAAGCTTCTAGAAGGCCGACCACTACATAGAGAGATCCATATCCTTCAGAAAGACTTGTGCCATCTTAATCTTCTAGTTTTCACTCTTTTAGTTTGCCGCGGACTCTGCTCTTAGAGTCGATTCCTACAGTGGACAAGAGTTGGATGATATTTTTACTCCAAAAATATCCATGCTGGCCGTCCACACTAAGGGCAATTTGGTAATTCCATATATTTGTTTTTGTCCAAAATTTGATGATAATAGATGAAATATATCAATCTCCAAAATAATTAGTGATTTCCTTGATCATTTGTAAGTCTCAAGATCACTTAATCTAAATCAAAATCTTAATTCTATAAGGTAAAAGTCTCTAAAATAAATAGTCTCTTAAAATTCTAAGGTGACTAATAAATACAAAAACAGTAATAATGATCAATCAAGTGATCATAAATGCAAAATAGAATTAATGATGATCATGATCACAAGTAATTAAATAAAATGAAATAAAGTACAAAATATATATATTATTAAAAATTACCCGTCAAAATGACGCGGTAAAATAGTCGATCAAATGTATAAACGACAATAAGGATCAATTAATAGCTCGGAAAAATCGGGGCTTCACATTCACATATAAATTTATATATATATATATAAGTTATTATAGTATTTCATTAAGAATTTGAACAAACCCATTTAAATCACAATAATAATATGTTTTTAACCCACATTTATAGAAAATCTTCATCCCGGGAGGATTTCGGTTGCCGGCAGTGGAGGACGGTGGTGTGGTAGTGGCGGCGACGATGGTGGGTTCGGCAGCAAGGGAGAGAGGAGAAACAAATGAGAAGAGAAAAAAAGGTAAAACAAAAAAAAAATGAAAACTGAAAGTTAGGGGGGAAAGGGTGGCCGACAGCGGTGGCGGCGGCCTGTGGTGGTGGCGGTCGTTGGGGAAGGGTGTTGCCGGCAGAGGAGAAGAGAAAAGGGGTGGCCGGTCGGCAGCAGCAGTAGCGGCAGCGGGTGAGGAAAGAGAAAGGGAAAAAAAGAGAAAGAAGAGAAGAAAGGAAGAAGAAAGGAAGAAAAAGGGGAGAAAAATAATATTTTTATATTTTCTGGCGCTGGGGAGTGGGGAGAAGGGGGAAAGAGCTACACCAAGTAGTGTGTGAAAGTGTGTGAAGAAATCTGAAAAATGAAGTAGGTTTAGTTTTTGTGGGTATTTATAGACCTCTAAATGGGTAAGCTTTTAGTTTGGGTTGGATTTGGTTGTGGGCTTGGGTGTGGGCTTTATTATTAATTGCTGAAATTAAAATTGAATTGGGCTTGTGTTATATAAAATGCTAAAAATTAATGATTGAGTTTTTGGGCTTGTAAAGAAAAAGTTGAAATATACTAAACACCAAACTATAATAATTTTTAAATCCAAGCTAAAATAGAATCTACAAATAATTATTATTCAATTAAATGACATAAATTATTAGAAACATAATATAATAATCATCTCAAATATAATTCTAGGTTTATCAAATATGGGGTATCACATACTCCCCTCCTTCAAAGAATTTGGTCCCCAAATTCCCTTTCATCATCGGAAAATTGAAGATCCGACAATTTTCAAGCTTAAAGTCCCAAGTCGTTATTTTCTTCTTTTCAAGCTTAACGTCTAATTGCCAAAAGGATTGGTTGTATAACATATCAATACCTAGATATCTAACATATAAACAATTATCATGCTAAAGACCCAAAAGATAAATTCCTAGATTCTATCATCGTTCTAAAAGTTGTCAGCTTGCCACTAGTGACTTCCGAGTTCCTACGAGATCCATTAACATCCGATTCAAGGGTAAGTAATTCCAATTATACCCAATAATAATATAAAATTGTCATTTCATTCCTAATTGTAGCTTGCTCTATAGTAATTCCATCAATACCACACATTTATAAGAAATAAAACCCAAACTCAGAAATTCAATATCATCAAATAAAGGTAATCTGATCCGCAAGCCATGAACATATCCTGGTTTTGTCCTGATTCCTCGATGGTAGCTTAACATCTACAATTACCCAATTTGATGAATCATAACTTTGTCTTCTTTAGTATACCCAAACTCAAACATCTCCATGATGTCATTCTAAATATGTTATCTCATCAGAAACTCCTTGTTAAATTAATCTGAATAGCCTATCAAATAAGTTCTTATAGAGAACTACGAAAATAACTAAAACCAATAGGATGAAATTCCACAAAAATCAATCGTAGTGTTAATTGACCTTATAATTCATATTATCTAGCGATTGAATTAAGCTTCTTATGTAAATAAATTACTAGTCAACTTATCATAACTTAATGCGCTCCAAATCATCACTCTGTTTTTAATCAATTTACTCGTTAAACTTAAATGACTACCTACATCATAATATAACGACCCAAAATTATAGTTCAACCCAAATACCAATAATAAACTAAACCTCCATTAATTGAGAACAAACTTGAACCCACAAAATAGTTATGCAAAAGAGTGCTTACAATATCTAGCCATTATATATACATAAGATCCATAGTTGTTCATCTACAATCCACAACATGATTCAAATAAAGGACTATACCCAAAAGACAAATCACCCACGTAGATCAATAATCACCGTACTTTTCTACATCCACCATATACTGCCTAACTAGTTCACATATAAAGCATCTAATTTGATTCCCTTCCACATTTATTGATCTTTAGAGATCCGTCTACGGTTTTCTGTTTGTCGCGGACTTGTCTGATCACATGACACTTTTTCACTTTATGCTCACCGCTGCCACATCTAAGGCATTTTTCAGACTTGCGCCAGCACTGCGACAACTCATGTCCGTCCTTTCCACAATAGGAACAAGTCTTCCTTTGTGGTTCCAATTTCCTTTCTTTTTTGTCACTACTGACGCTATGGTGCGTAATTTCCTGTAACTTCTCTGCATGATTAGCTACTTGATTGGACGATGATGGTTTAAGGATGTTGCTTTTTCATTTTGCGATGTTAGATGGCCAGCATCGCGCTTACGACAGGATTTGTGATGTGCTTCAGTCGGGAGGGAAAGATGGTCAAACAACTTCTTCTCTTGGGGTAGCAAATTCTGCAGTATACTAACTTGTTCGAGTAGTACCATTATTTGCTTTGCCCGTTGTTGGCTTAATTCCTTCATTTGTTGTAAGTCTCGTGCTAGCTATTGATTTTGTTGAAATAAAATAAATTTGTCATGCATTAATTCTTCTACGAGGCTCTCCTAACCGAAAACACGGTCATGTATCTCCTGCAGTTCTTTGTTAATGGGTGTTAGGTCGAGAATTTCCAGTAAGCCGCTCCATTATATTAGTTCTGAACACAAATGACACTTTGGTTAGAATAACATCAAAGTGGCTAATCAAAACAGTATACCCTACACACTCTACAAACCAGTATAAAAATGCTATTATTGTAGGACCCCGAAATTTTTGACTACTCGTAATGTATTAAATGTTGTACATATATTTATTTTGTGTGGTATTTTCCTATAATATTTCAATGTTGATTCTTCCCGAATTTTAGGGTGGAATATATATATTAAAAAAATAAGTATTTTATAAGTTTATTTAAATGATTAAAATTTAAATGTTAGGCCTTTACTGAAACGTAAATATTTATATAACTACTTAATTTGAATAACTAATTTCTTAAAGGAGTCAAAACACACACACATGCATATAAGTATATATCTATTAGTTGATAGGATTAAGCATTGAAAAAAAAAAAATCATCTAAAGTTGACACCACCTGCTTAGCTAGGTGACACTAAGCATAATAATTAAGGTAGCCGTATACACGTGGGGTTAAGGGAATTAATTTGTTTCTGATAAGGACTTAATATATATATATATATATATATATATATATATATACTAATGAAGCACAAAGAAAGGAAAATTCCTCACAAACTTAAGGAATAAAGGCAACAGTAAAGAAAAAAAAGGGAGAGAAACGAAAGATAGCTAGACAATTTTGGAAACGGTGAGTGATTTCTTTCTCAAGCATCTCATAGTGTTATTTAAAAAAAAACAAAATAGGAAAAGCTTGTTTCTGTTCTTGTTGAACCTTCCGTATGCATATGACATATGTAATTTCAATTTATTTCCTTGGAAATTTTGCATGTCTTAGAAAATGCCTTGTCATAATATTGAAGCCTCTTTTGAGTGAGGAGACAGATGGATCATGTTCTTTACATAGAAAATGAAACAAATTAGCTATAATCGTTTCTTATCCCTTCAATTATAAGATAGCAAAATAACCTCAGTAGTTGGGAACTCGCCACCTCATATTACTTAGATTAGTTCCAATTTTATTTATATTCACTGTTAAACGCAAAAATGGGTCTAGGAATCATTTAATCATTATTTGGATAAACCACCCATTAACATACTTCCTTCTCCTCCTTTCTTAATCTTCCACTTCACTGTACAATATTCTTGTCCTACTACACACTATATTATCTTGTTTTGCATGATTTAATGATTATAGATTATTGTTAACCATGCCACAAATCTGGTAATGTGTGCTCTCCACTTTTGAACTTAATCCATTTTCTTAAATTCCCTATAACTGTTTTAAGCCCATGTTTCTCAAATTATTAGAAAAAAAATAATAATTAAAAAAAAGAAGAGGATCTATTACTAAACGAATAAGGGTATATTAATTGCATTCAGAAGTTAAGTGAATGTTACATTGAGTTACTTTAACTGATAAATTTCATCTCTTAGAGGAGTTTAATTTAGCTATGATAAATCACTTGCACCTTAATGAGTCAACTAAACATGATTAATTATATTGTCATAACTTCACTGGAAATGCTATTAATAACGTGTTATCTAAATTTGTCCAATTGAATTAGAAACTAAATATATTATGGCTATCTCGTACAACAAATTTAATCATTTTATTTGTTGCATTTGACTTGCACTGCATGTTCACTGTAATATACAATGGAGAGTCTCATTACACTTAAGGTGTTTCAGTGCATTGTTTACTTGGTATATGTCGGGCCTAGTGTGGTGTGGATAGGGCTGAGTTCGGCTGGTCAAGTAAGGGCCTGCGGTCTTAAAAGTTTCTACGCTATCCACAACCAAATCCCACCGCCTAAGGACGGAGTGTTCCAAGGGTAGAAGTGGGTCGTAGGATCGGTATATTCCGGAATATGACTTCTCCGGGCTTCGCGAGCCCCAGTGTGGAGAGTCGAGCCATAGTGTGGTGCAATAAGGGGGTAAAGCTTTACGCCAACGCAATAAAGGAGTGATAAGGGAGAACGAGGGTCACTTACCGTTAATGAACGGTCCCTCCGTTAATGTGACCTTTGAATTAATTGTGTTACAGATTGATTGAGTGCATGTTGTTATTGAATTGAAAATGATTTCGCTTATAAAAAAAATTAACTGAATCTTTCTTAACATTAAATTCTTCTAAAATGCCACACCTGCACACCTGCACCCACTCACGGAGATTTTCCCCTCACGTATATATTTTCCTAAAAAAATATTTCAGGCAATAATCTAGGCGACAAAGAAGAAGTTGAGGGATTTCCTTAATCTGAGTAGCTAGTGCCAGTTACAAGAGTTGTTGCTAAATGTGTTGATGTACCGCTAGGTATAAACGATGTGTTGGAGAGAACCATGGTTGTAATAATAGTTTTATTTATAGGGGTTGTAAACTTGGTCAGCTTTTCACGTTTCTTGTAATTATATTATGGTATACGTTTGGTTTGTAATAATTATATGAATATTCCGCTCTCTTGTTAATATATAATAGATATTGGTTATTATGGCTTGTAAGTTTGGGCGTGACAGAAGTGGTATCAGAGCGTGGGTTGTAATATGGCTTACACCTATGCTTACCAGGATAGGATCCTTGGATATTATTTATGATAAGTGTAATTTAGTTATAACATGATGACTTTAATATAATAATCTTTCTAACTTTTAAGATGAAAATTTTAGCAATTTGTTTGATTATTTTACTATCCAAGTTATAATGTGTGTTAAGGTATGACATCAAATCCCGAGACATCCAATAGAAACTCTGAATTTAGTTCAACCACCAACGATCAGCTGCGATGGGCTCGAGAGAAAATCTCTAACCTGGAAGACCTTGTGCGACTTTTGTTAGATGATAATGAACATTTGTATCAGAGACGAAAGCAAACGGGAAGAGCTCTCCTAAACCAGGAGGTGTTCGTACAACAGCAGGGGCAAGCGATTCAACATAGGGACGATCAGATAAATATACTTCAACATCAAGTCGGCAACCTACAGGAATAATTGGGCGAGATGACAGGGTTACGAGACCAGATCCTCCATCAAGCTGATGCGGATCGTGAGGTATACCAGCACACCCTAGCTAATATGCGGGCACGGTATTTTGGTCTAGGAGATGAAATTCCAGGGGTTGCAATAGGACCTAATAACCAGTTAGACCAACCAGCACCTCACAACATAGAACCAGAAGCAGACTTTGAAGAGGATCCTGAAGAGGACCCTGCAGACGGAATAGAGCTCGAAGAAGGAATGGACGAAGTAAATGAGGATGAACATAGTGATGTAACTAATGAATAGGTCCATTACATGATAGGACTTATAAATTTTGTGTACAAATATCGGAGGGGTGAAATGTATATATAGTAATTGTTAATGAATACGAATAGTAGTTCTATCTAGTGTTGTGTTGTAGGATGTATGGAATATTGTATATAGCACTACTATCATGAATGTAATCGTCACATTCTGTGTATAAATGATGATTACCTGTGACTATTTGATTTAGTTTAAATGTTGTGTTCTTATTTTATTGCTTAATTATTAATTTTGCAATATCGATGGCTGATAGACGTGGTCGAGGAAGACCCCGATTGAATCGTCAGGATGAAGCTCAGCGACATCATGACCAAGCTCATGCACCTGAAGAACCCCAAGCACAGCCACCCGCTACAGGAGACAACCTAACGGCACAATCCTTGCAACAAATACTGTTATTTATGCAGCAACAAGCAAATCAACCCTGACATAAGACCCCCCTGAGCCGGTATTGGTTGCGCACGATAAGATGTTGGAACGATTTTTAAGGTTTGACCCTCCTGAATTCCTAGGCGAGCCGGATGATATCAAGGCCGAGCGTTGGCTAGAGAAAATGGAAAGCATACTCTCGACGTTACGATATACGGAAGAGCAACAAGTTACTTTGGTTGTCTTTCGCCTAGAAGCCGCTGCTCGCAATTGGTGGAGAACAATTGAAGAAAAGTGGAATCGAGAGGGAACACAGAGAACCTGGAATAACTTCGTACGAGAATTCAAGAATCAATACATACCTCCAGTGGTTAGAGAAGCTAGGAGGGATGAATTTTACCATCTGAAACAAGGAAATATGACAGTTGCTCAATACGAGTCTGAATTCCATCGTCTGTCTAAATATGCGCCAAGCTTGGTCAATACGAAAGAGGATAAACTATACAAGTTTATACGTGGGTTGAAAGTGGAGATACAAGATAGACTATTATCAGTTGAACTAGATTCGTATATCTTGCTTGATTAGAGCAAAGAGACTAGAGTTGAAAGTGATATTAGTCGTCTTGGGTTACAGAAAAGGGCTGCTAGCAATTTTAAACCACCTTCCTTTGATCAATCGGCACGCACTCAAAAATTTCAGCAGGTTAGCTATGGAAGTACGAGTGGAAGTAAACAACAAATACGCCCAGAGATACAGGGAAAACCGTGTCCTCATTGTAACAAAATGGGTCATGATCCATCCCAATGTTGGCGGAAACTTGGAAGATGCCTCAAATGTGGAAGCGCTCAACATCAGATAAAAGATTGTCCTATGATGGCACAAACAGGTGACAAGCAAAAAACCATGCAAGGACCAGGAAATAAAAATGATCGGGGGAAAAATGGGCCAAGACCTAGGATACCAGCACGCGTGTTTGCACTCGAAGGACAACAAGCACCAGAAGACACGAATGTAGTAGAAGGTACGATACTCGTATCTGAAGACTATGTTAGAGTTTTACTTGATCCAGGATCATCACATTCGTTTGTGGCCCCTCATTATGCACATAAATTACGTTCACCTATAGAACAATTACCATATTGCCTAGAAGTTTCTACACCGATGGGCACTAGTCAGGTGACTGACTCAATATATAAATCATGCGATGTTGTTATTGGCGAAAAACAATTTCCAGCTAACTTAGTTTTACTACCAATCCATGAGTATGATGTCATATTAAGTATGGATTGGTTGTCCCAGCATCATGCGCAAATGGATTGTCGTACTAAAACTGTTAAGTTGTGTGAACCTGGGAGACCTGAAGTAGAATTGATAGGAGCAGCTCGCGTTATTGTAGCTCCAATTATTTCAGCAATCAAAACAAGGAAAGCGCTTTTCAGGGGAGCTCAAGGCTATCTTGCCTTTATCATCAATAAGCCGAAAGATAGAAAAAATATAGATGAAATACCTATAGTATCTGAATATCCTACCGTGTTTCCTGAAGAACTTACTTCGCTACCTCCAGAAAGAGAAATTGAATTCACCATCGACGTCTTGCCAGGAACATCTCCAATAGCCAAAACTACTTATCGAATGGCCCCAATCGAGTTGCAGGAACTGAAGTCTCAATTGCAAAAATTATTGGATTTAGGATTCGTTCGACCCAGTACATCCCCGTGGGGAGCTCCAGTGTTGTTTGTCAAGAAGAAAGATGGGTCCCTGCGTCTATGTATTGACTATCGAGGATTGAATAACGTCACCATCAAGAACAAGTACCCTCTTCCACGGATAGACGAGCTTTTCGATCAACTCCAAGGTGCCAAGGTGTATTCAAAATTTGATCTACAACAAGGATATTATCAATTAAGAATACGTGAGGAAGACATATCAAAGACAACATTCCAAACCAGATATGGTCATTATGAGTTTGTGGTTATGCCTTTTGGTTTAACTAATGCCCCTGCGGCTTTCATGGACCTCATGCATCGAATATTCCATCCTTATCTTGATCAATTTGTGGTCATTTTCATTGATGATATTTTGGTATATTCCAAGACCAAGGAAGAACATGAACAACATCTAAGAGCGGTGTTGGAAAGGTTGCAACAGAACAAACTTTATGCCAAACTTAGCAAATGTGAATTTTGGTTAGACAGAGTTGCCTTTTTGGGTCATGTAGTGTCAGGTGATGGAATCTCGGTGGACCCCTCGAAAGTAGAAACAGTTGTGAATTGGAAAAGACCTGAGAATGTAACAGAGATCAGGAGTTTCTTGGGTCTGGCTGGATACTATCGTAGATTTATCAAAGATTTTTCCAAAATAGCCAGTCCATTAACTAAGTTGACTCAGAAGCAAGTTAAATTTGAGTGGAACGATAAATGTGAAGCTAGTTTCCAAGAATTGAAGAAGCGAGTTACAACAGCACCTATTTTAGCACTTCCTGAAGGAAATGAAAACTTTGTTGTCTACAGTGATGCTTCCAAGGAAGGATTGGGAACTGTACTTATGCCAGAATGGAAAGGTGATCGCGTACGCATCAAGGAAGCTCAAACCTTATGAGATGAACTATCCAACACATGATCTAGAATTAGGTGCTATCGTTTTTGCTTTGAAGAAATGGCGACATTATTTATATGGAGCGTCATTTACAGTTTACTCTGATCATAAAAGTCTTAAGTATTTGTTTTCATAAAAGGAATTAAACTTAAGGCAAAGGAGATGGATGGAACTTTTAGAAGACTACCATTTTTCCATTCAATATCATCCCGGAAAAGCCAATGTAGTGGCAGATGCTTTGAGTAGAAAAGCAAGTTTGGCTAGACTAATGATCAGAGAATGGAAAGCGTTAGAAGAATTGAGTTTCTGGAATCCTGAAATAACATGTACACATCTTTTATGTGCTAACCTGTCAGTAAGACCTACCTTGTTGGAAGAGATAAGGGTGTCACAAGAGAAAGATATCAAGTTCCAGAAATTAAAAGAGAAAATCGTGCAACGAAAGAGACCCGAATTTAACATAGGGAATGATGGAATCATACGATTTAGAAATTGAGTATGTATACCAAACGACGAAACCTTAAGGAAAGAGATCCTTGCTGAAGCTCATCGCTCGAGGTATACAATTCATCCAGGTGGAAACAAGATGTACAATGACTTGAAGCAACATTTCTGGTGGGCAAATATGAAGAATCAAGTTGCTGAATACGTTTCAAGGTGTCTAACTTGTCAACATGTGAAGGCTGAACATCAACGACCTTCTGGGCTCCTACAACCTCTACCAATACCAGAATGGAAATGGGAATATATAGCTATGGATTTCGTCACAGATTTGCCTTGAACTAGAAGTAGTCATGATGCAATTTGGGTAATAGTTGATAGGATTACCAAATCAGCGCATTTCCTTCCTATTAGAAAGACAGATAGTCTCCATAAACTAGCTCAAATATACGTCAACGAGATTGTGAGATTACACGGTATACCTACTAATATTGTCTCTGATAGAGATCCAAGATTCGTATCCCGATTCTGGAAAAGCCTACATGAAGCATTGGGAACTAAGCTAAGCTTTAGTACTGCTGCTCATCCTCAAACCGACGGGCAATCTGAGAGGATTATCCAAATACTTGAAGATATGCTGAGAGCATGTGCGTTAGACTTTCAAGGAAACTGGGATTCTCATTTGGCCCTAGCGGAATTCGCGTACAACAACAGTTATCAAGCAACAATCGGGATGGCGCCTTATGAAGCTCTATATGGAAGGAAGTGTAAGTCACCCGTTCATTGGGAAATTGATGATAAATGGACTCCTAAGAAGAAAAGTACTACATCATCGCCGTTTTCCAAGCTCGATCTAATGCAAGAAGCTATCGACAAAGTTCAAATAATCCGAGAACGAATCCGTACAGCTCAAAGCCGCCAGAAAAGTTACGCCGATCAAAGAAGAAAGGATCTAGAGTTTGTAGCTGGAGACGAAATATTTATGCGATTGTCTCCCCGAAAGGGTATGATTCATTCCAGAAAGGGTGGAAAATTAAGTCCCAGATACATTGGCCCTTTTAAAATACTTGAAAGAATAGGAACTGTAGCTTACCGTTTAGAACTTCCGCCAAAACTTGCAGGAATGCACAACGTCTTTCACGTCTCAAGGCTAAAGAAATATCATCGTGATCCAGAGCACATAATCAAGGACAACATTCCTCGAGTAATGGATAATTTGACATACGAGGAGAAACCGTTGCGAATAATAGATCGCCAAGTTCGAGAGTTGAGAAACAAAAACATTCCCTTGGTTAAAGTAGTGTGGCAAAACCACGATAAGATAGAAGAAGCCACTTGGGAAACAGAAGAAGATATGCGAAATCACTACCCGGAACTGTTTCAAGAAGAGAATTTGGATACCAAATTCTTTTAAGGAGAGAAGGATGTAGGACCCCGAAATTTTTGACTACTCGTAATGTATTAAATGTTGTACATAGATTTATTTTGTGTGGTATTTTCCTATAATATTTCAATGTTGATTCTTCCCGAATTTTAGGGTGGAATATATATATTAAGAAAATAAGTATTTTAGTTTATTTAAATGATTAAAATTTAAATGTTAGGCCTTTACTAAAACGTTAATATTTATATAACTACTTAATTTGAATAACTAATTTCTTAAAGGAGTCAAAACACACACATGCATATAAGTATATATCTATTAGTTGATAGGATTAAACTTTGAAAAAAAAAATATATCATCTAAAGTTGACACCACCTGCTTAGCTAGGTGACACTAAGCATAATAATTAAGGTAGCCGTATACACGTGGGGTTAAGGGAATTAATTTGTTTCTGATAAGGACTTAATATATATATATATATATAACACTAATGAAGCACAAAGAAAAGAAAATTCCTCACAAACTTAAGGAATAAAGGCAACAGTAAAGAAAAAAAAGGGAGAGAAACGAAAGATAGCTAGACAATTTTGGAAACGGTGAGTGATTTCTTTCTCAAGCATCTCATAGTGTTATTTTAAAAAAAATAAAAATAAAATAGGAAAAGCTTGTTTCTGTTCTTGTTGAACCTTCCGTATGCATATGACATATGTAATTTCAATTTATTTCCTTGGAAATTTTGCATGTCTTAGAAAATGCCTTGTCATAATATTGAAGCCTCTTTTGAGTGAGGAGACAGATGGATCATGTTCTTTACATAGAAAATGAAACAAATTAGCTATAATCGTTTCTTATCCCTTCAATTATAAGATAGCAAAATAACCTCAGTAGTTGGGAACTCGCCACCTCATATTACTTAGATTAGTTCCAATTTTATTTATATTCACTGTTAAACGCAAAAATGGGTCTAGGAATCATTTAATCATTATTTGGATAAACCACCCATTAACATACTTCCTTCTCCTCCTTTCTTAATCTTCCACTTCACTGTACAATATTCTTGTCCTATATTCTTGTCCTACTACACACTATATTATCTTGTTTTGCATGATTTAATGATTATAGATTATTGTTAACCATGCCACAAATCTGGTAATGTGTGCTCTCCACTTTTGAACTTAATCCATTTTCTTAAATTCCCTATAACTGTTTTAAGCCCATGTTTCTCAAATTATTAGAAAAAAAATAATAATTAAAAAAAAAGAAGAGGATCTATTACTAAACGAATAAGGGTATATTAATTGCATTCAGAAGTTAAGTGAATGTTACATTGAGTTACTTTAACTGATAAGTTTCATCTCTTAGAGGAGTTTAATTTAGCTATGATAAATCACTTGCACCTTAATGAATCAACTAAACATGATTAATTATATCGTCATAACTTCACCGAAAATGCTATTAATTATCTAAATTTGCCCAATTGAATTAGAAACTAAATATATTATGGCTATCTCGTACAGCAAATTTAATCATTTTATTTGTTGCATTTGACTTGCACTGCATGTTCACTGTAATATACAATGGAGAGTCTCATTACACTTAAGGTGTTTCAGTGCATTGTTTACTTGGTATATGTCGGGCCTAGTGTGGTGTGGATAGGGCTGAGTTCGGCTGGTCAGGTAAGGGCCTGCGGTCTTAAAAGGTTCTACGCTATCCACAACCAAATCCCACCGCCTAAGGACGGAGTGTTCCAAGGGTAGAAGTGGGTCGTAGGATCGGTATATTCCGGAATATGACTTCTCCCGGGCTTCGAGCCCCGGTGGGAGAGTCGAGCCGTAGTGTGGTGCAATAAGGGGGTAAGGCTTTACGCCAACGCAATAAAGGAGTGATAAGGGAGAACGAGGGTCACTTACCGTTAATGAACGGTCCCTCCGTTAATGTGACCTTTGAATTAATTGTGTTACAGATTGATTGAGTGCATGTTGTTATTGAATTGAAAATGATTTCACTTATAAAAAAAATTAACTGAATCTTTCTTAACATTAAATTCTTCTAAAATGCCACACCTGCACACCTGCACCCACTCACGGAAGTTTTCCCCTCACGTATATATTTTCCTAAAAAAATATTTCAGGCAATAATCCAGGCGACAAAGAAGAAGTTGAGGGATTTCCTTAATCTGAGTAGTTAGTGCCAGTTACAAGAGTTGTTGCTAAATGTGTTGATGTATCGCTAGGTATAAACGATGTGTTGGAGAGAACCATGGTTGTAATAATAGTTTTATTTATAGGGGTTGTAAACTTGGTCAGTTTTTCACGTTTCTTGTAATTATATTATGGTATACGTTTGGTTTGCAATAATTATATGAATATTCCGCTCTCTTGTTAATATATAATAGATATTGGTTATTATGGCTTGTAAGTTTGGGCGTGACAATTACAAATTAGTATTCCTTAAATAATGGCCAGGATCCAAACCTAAACATCGATACTATTCCAATAACTCATCGATAAACTAAGTTGGCAGTTAAGTAATTCATCCCCCTAGGTGTATCACAATATGAAGTAACTCTATAACTTATAACCTAGGCACCTCAAGTCTCAACATAAACTAATAACGATAGGAAAGTCACAAAACTTAAAAAGAAAATAGAATATCGCAATCTTGGCAAGAGGTAATGTCGACCAGTTGCCATATGATTCATACTTAAGTATATAATTTATTAATAATTTCGATACTATAACCTCAAAATCTAAACTTGTAGATCCATCTATGGCCTGAGCGTCTGTCAACTTAATTCCAGTGCCCTCGTCAAATCCATATGAAATTCATTGGTAATTCAATTCAAACCCAAGTAATTTTCATACTACTCGATAATCAAATCTTAATTGTTAATTCAATCTAGACGACATGAATATCCCAAAGTAGCTTCAAATTCGGGTGTTAATATCATATATCATAAATATATCGACTATATGTAAGATTCACACTTATGTATTTAACCTATAACCAACATCGATACTAGAAGCCCAAATGATAAACACATAGATCCACAAACGACAAGCCCCCTCATTCATTTCCTATACAATCACCTTATCCATTGATAATTGAACTCAAACGCAAATAATTCACATCTTATTCGATAATCAAACCTTAATCATTGAATTAATCCCAGCAACATACTTATCTCAATTTAAACTTAACTAAAGTTTTAAGATCACCCACTAGTAATAATCTAATCCACAGGTGGAGAATCTTGTCCTGGTTAGCTCAGGTGTAGTTTCTTTTACACCCAAGCTCTGATACCATACATGTAACGCCCCAAATTTAATAAGCCAAAATAATCACAAAGATCTCGATTAACGAATAACATACTCGGAATATTTACTAACATAAGCTCCACAAGCGTATGTGTCCAGAGACACGATAATTTAAACTTATAATACTAGGGATCTAAGTCTACCAAAAATTTATAGAGTAAATCCAATCACATAAACTAAGTATATTATAAATATTACATCGAAAGTCTTAATTTACATAAAAAAACATTATAACGAGATATAATACATCAAAACAAATAAAAACCAAAATTAATACAATTACGTTTCGAAATACTTAGGGAAAAAATAAGAGAAATGGCACAACACGATTTGGATTCTGCGTTACTCTTGTATTGGTGTCCGTACTCAAGTTCGTCGATCTCTGAATTTTTTTAGCAAAACGTGGGGTGAGCTAAACGAGCTAAGTGGGTAGGGGAATGGGAATGCAAGAGTTATTAATGAAAACTTGAAGGGAATTCTTTTAGTTAATCACTTAGCGAACAAACCTGTTTCATACATGCAAATGAATGCAAAATTATAAACACTAATGTCAATAAAACAAAAACCAAATAACTACCACTACACAAGTAGGCAATATCACGAATAAATCATTGTACACAAATAATATTGCGATGGTATCGAAATGGAATATAAAATATACTAACCTCACGATGTTTAGGTTGTTGGATCAAATACAATATTAGCACTAATACGGTAAAATAAATTACGGGATTCAAGTCAAATTTAAAATGGATAAGGTTCTATGGCCCATTTTAAAAACCAACGAGATACAAAAAATAAACACAGCGTCGATGTTGATCAAACACCGAACCCTATTGCATTCTCCAACTCACCAGGCCGAAGCATCTCGGCACCTTATCCCTCTGAGTGGCTCGACGACTCTTTAGCTGTTGGTTTATACCCAAAATTCGTAATTCCGGAATATACCAATACTACGACCCAAGTTTTGCCGTTGTCTCTGGCCCGACCACAAAAATGGGAATAGGCACATGTGTAGTCGAGCAAATACCAACATGCGACCTATTCGATTGATTTCCCCGAATTACACACGCCAATTTTAAAACGGACAAGGTTCTATACCCCATTTTGAAAACCATCAAGATACACAAAATAAATGCAGGGTCAATGTTGATCAAACACCGAACCATATTGCATTCTCCAACTCACCAGGCCGGAGCCTCCAAGCACCTTATTCCTTCGAGTGGCTCGACGACTTTTTAGCAATAGGTTTATACACAGAGTTCGTCATATTACAGAATATACCAATACTACGAGAATTAAAGGAGAATGGCTCGGGAAACCGATTTCATTGACAATTAAACGAGAATGGCAAAATATCAATGAATTACAAACATAGAAATGATCCACGTCATAATTCATTGCAAATGAAACAGTTATAAAGTAATTAAAATACTCACGCACCTGACATCACAACACAAGAATAAAAATTCTCGATCTTAACGACTACTAATAAAATTCATCTATCTCGCATGTGAGAAGTTCTCTAATTTTGTAAAAGTGATGAGGCTACTTGGGTAATTCATCTTATCTAAGCTAGGGTTAAATCTTGATCTCAAGTGCAATACAATATTTTCAAGTCTTTTAATAAACACGCAGCTAATATGTTATCTGAATTGTAGTTGGCAAAAATTGCGATCACTATTTACTATAGTGAAATTTTTCTTAAAAATTAACACATTAACCCATTAGTCCAAAACGCTTAATTTGATTAATTATTATGTAAATGTTGTTTAATAACATTTTATGAAGTTTATTAATTTACAAATCTAAATAATTTTAGATAAAATTCAGAAGTAAAGTTCATCATCTTTAAAAAATAATGTCCTTAGCCAAGCTACGTGAAACTATTATTTCATTTGTCTAATAAATTTTATCCAATTTATTATAGCATCAATGTTCCATCTAATTTAGACAATCTATGTCAAGGACAATTACACCACTAATTATTACAAAATAAAGGCCTGAAAAAAGTCAATATTGATTTATATTATTACCATGTTTCACGGTTTCACATCATCATATATGAGAATTCAAAACAACTTATGATTATAACATAATCACAACAAAATCATAAACCAACATGCACGCAGGATGAGGACATCAAATTTTACTATCTTTTGTAAGAAACTAAAATTTAAATTATTTTACCCATTAAGATCACCTTCAAATAAACTTAAGTTAACTTTATATTATCATAAAAACAGTCCCCAAGTCAGTTTGTTTAGTTACTCAACACAAGTTCAAAAATTTTCATTTCTAATCCCTAATTTTTCAATAATTTATTTTTGCACCCAAGATCAAGTTTTCCTCTAAAATCAGTCCCAATTTCCTATAACCCATCCAAAACAGACCCCATTCTCCAAAAAAAGACAGACCAATATTCAGAAAATTTTAGTTTGATACATAGTTTACCGATTATTCATAAAATAGTTCGCCAAACTCCGATTAATATCATAAAACCAACAATGTCTCACCCAATCAATATAAAATCAGTCAATTAAACACATTCACATATAAATTTGAATATATATATATATATATATAAAAGTTATTATAGTATTTCATTAAGAATTTGAACAAACCCATTTAAATCACAATAATAATAAGTTTTTAACCCACATTTATAGAAAATCTTCATCCCGGGAGGATTCCGGTTGCCGGCAGTGGAGGACGGTGGTGTGGCAGTGGCGGCGACGATGGTGGGTTTGGCAGCATAGGGGAGAGGGGAGAAAGAAATGAGAAGAGAAAGAAAAGGAAAAACAAAAAAAATGAAAACTGAAAGTTAGGGGGAAAAGGGTGGCCGACGGTGGTGGTGGCGGTCGGTGGGGAGGAGTGTTGCCGGCAGAGGAGAAGAGAAGAGGGGTGGCCGGCCCGCGGCGGCAGTGGCGGCAGCGGGTGAGGGAAGAGGAAGGGGAAAAAAAAGAAAGAAGAGAAGAAAGGAAGAAAAAAGGAAGAAAACGGGGAGAGAAAAAAAAATATATTTGTATTTTCCGGCGATTGCCGGGGGTGGGCGGTGGCCGGCACTGTTGGGGAGTGGGGAGAGGGGGGAAAGAGCTACACCAACTAGTGTATGAAAGTGTGTGAAGAAATCTGAAAAATGAAGTAGGTTTAGGTTTTGAGGGTATGTATAGGCCTCTAAATGGGTAGGTTTTTAGTTTGTGTTGGGTTTGGTTGTGGGCTTGGGTGTGGGCATTAATATATTAATTGCTGAAATTAAAATTGAATTGGTCTTATGTTATATAAAACTAGTATTTTACCAATGCGATGCACGAGAGTGTTTTTGGGGCGGGGTGTTGCTATATAAATAAAATATCAATAAAAATACAATCTATTTATTTTTTTGAGAAAGGTAATTACAATTGCACTAACAAAAATTACAAATTTTGAAATATTTCTTTGTATACAACATTAGTAGTTTGTTTGTTGTTTGACCTATCGTCGCCGCAAACTAATATTTTCAGCCCCTTTTGATTGGTAACTCTTGAAACTGCGACATATAATTGGCCATGACTGAAAACTGAATTCTTGAGATATAGTCCTACATTAGACAGAGACTGTCGTTGGCTTTTGTTTATCGTCATGGCATATGACACGATCAAAGAATACTGCCTTCGCTGGAACTTGAAGGGAATCCTTAGGTCAGAGGGTGTAAGAGTCAATCGCGGGATCAACACTTTATGACCTGCATTGGCTCCAGTGAGAATCTTGAACTCAAGCACATGTTTACCTAGCCTTGTAATCACCAATCGTGTACCATTACACAAACCAATTGAATAGTCTATATTTCTCAGGAGCATAACAGGAGTCCCAACCTTCAAATGAATTTCATGATTTGGTACTCCGGAACATCTTATCCCATTTAAGAATTCCGGTGTATGTAGATCATGTAAGAAATCAACATTAGCGTCTGATTTGCAAGTGCTATCCGAACTCAAATAAGTCTGACCTTCTGATGTGTTCAGAGGGGTCATATATTGATTTATCGACTCAACCACATCGAGAGTAGGTGCCAAAATAGCTCTTTCCTTTAGATAAGTCGGATCCTCGATTGCATCTTTAAACATTGGATAAGTACTTTCAATGATAGTCGAAATAGGATCACCATTTGATTCGAGGAAAATATCTTCAGGGATGTCAATAGTGGCAGAACCGTCATTTTCTCCTCCAAATGTTTCATCCCCGATATTTGCAATCCATTCAGAAAACATAACCAAATCCGCATAATCATCGCATTCACCTAGTCTTTGAAGCCGCATGTTCTTAGTTAGCCTAAGCACAGTACAATGCCTCCACAAATGCGAAGAATTTATCGTGGTATTGACGATATTCTGCCGACTTCCCTTGGGTACGACTGGCAATATCTGTCTGGAATCTCCACCAAACACAACCGTTTTGCCTCCAAATGGGATATGATGTCTTCCTGGTTTGACGGTCTCCATAATATCTTTTATCGTTGTGTCAACAGCCTCAAAGCAATGCTTGTGCATCATTGGAGCTTCGTCCCATATTATTAGTTTACTACGGACAATCTATTCAGCAACTGGACTGCCAACTTTAATTTCACAACTCAATCCTTCATGTGGATTTATAGGAATAACAAATCGAGAATGTGCAGTCCTCCCACCGGGCAAGAGAAGAGATGCTATTCCACTTGACGTCATGTTAAGTACAATTTGTCCTTTTGATCTCAACCCCGAAGAAAATGCCCTCCACATTGTCTTCTAACAATAATGATGCAAACAAACTCCTGAGAGTCTCTGCAGACGCCCAGTGACTGGCTTCAATGATGCCATTAATATACTCTTTATCGTCTTCTAACAAACCCAGAGCATAGCATGCATCACGATAAGAACTATGTTGCACACCTTGTACCTTTCTATAATCAGCATGACACGTAGCACCACGCACCACATTGATAAGGCATCTCAGATAATACATGTCACCAGACCCCGGAGGAACATAGAAAACATGCCCTATAGTATATCCGGACTTTCTCGGCTCTCACTTCATAAGTTGTGATTTCCATGTGAATTTTGTAGGAGCTTCAGCATATGTCAATTGTTTAGCTTCAGGATAAATTTTATTGGCTTCCATCCAAGCCAAAAACATGTTTTCTCTTACAGTGCTTCTCCTGAGAACATCGTCTATTCTTTCAGAATCATGAAATATTACACTTTGTTCGTTCTCGAGGTGAAAACTAATACGTTCAACTGGAGGATATTTATATTGAATTTCAAATCCCAGTAATCTCTATGCTGCCCCACACGATGAAACATATCTGCAATCGTAATACATGCTCACTTCATCTAGAGCTTTCCCATTTTTCATCACCACTGCTCTGATAGAACGATGCTGTCACCCGATCATGTCCCTCATTCACATATTTGAACAAATACTTGATTGATCTAGATTGATTACACCATTATACATTAACGTGGGCACCATATTTTAGTAGCAATCGACGATTATGTGGCACGACGTATCTGTTATCAAGAGGAACACCATTTTTCTCGACAACCCTTCCATTATCCCTACGCCGGTAACGTGGATAACCTTTTTCATCAATACATGTGGCATCCACAAATTTTTTAGGAAAATGTTTCGTGCAACGGAGAATTTTTCATTGCTTCGCCGCACGGACCATGAATGACAAAATCTCTAACCGCCGCAAAATTGAACGGGTCATCGGCTTCGTCTGGTATCTCTGCCGATATACTTCTATCTATATCATCCGTAGTTGGATATTTATCTTCATTGGCCAAAAAAAATAAGAATATGAGCATGAGGGAGGCCACGTTTCTAGAATTCTATTGTATATATAACTGTAAAGTATAAATGAAAACAAATAAATAAATCTATAAAATTTAAATAATATATCAAAATAATGCAAAAAAGTGCTAAACTAATGAAGAGGATTTAACAACCTGATACAACTTTCCCGAACATCTGATTATGTCAAAGATCCTTTATAAGATCATCCAATTTGACTTTAAATACTCGACAAATAATGTCTGGACGGTCTTCGGCATTGAGATTTTTCTTCTCAAGAAAACGAACAATCTCGGGCCATTTTGGATTGGAGGTGAATGTTATAAATAGATTGGGATAATCGCATCTTGATAATTTCGTATCATAAATCGTGCCCCTCCGGTAAAACTCGACGGAAGTATAATTCGTTTGCCTTGTGATCTGGGATCAGTGTCTCCATTCAATACATCATCTGCTAGACCCTTATAGATATCACAATGCAACTTCTTCTGATGTAAGCGCACATATTTCAATCGGGCTGATTCAACCATTGTATAAGCATCGACGACAAACTGTTGAAACAATCTTCTTGAAAACACAATAGTATTAGCTTCGTTATTCCTTTCGTGCAATCGGTACGCAAAAAAATCTCGAACATTAACGATTTTCCTTCCTCCATGAGTTTTATTTTTCAAGTCCGAAAATGGAATGTCTTCTCTAAAGCCATCCTCACCGTAAGGTAATAACAAAGGATACTGCAATGCCAAATATGCATCATTCAACTCATTTATCCTCTTCAGCTGTCCGGTTTTCGTTTCAATCAATATATCTCTTTCTCCTAAAGCCTGATCGAAATCACCAACAATCAAAGCGGTGACCTCAGAGCTCGATGGCAAGTGGTATCTTCTAGCATCCTTGCCCTTTTTTACCAATAAGACGTAATCTAACATCTAAATTTGCACATTCTCGTATTTTTTCTCTTGCTACTCTAAAGGTTTTCACCAATATGTTATTTTCATCCAACATTTTCTGTAGTCCAACAACAATATCTTGGTGCAGATTATTAGTCTCACTTCCTTGCCTACAGATTAAATCACGGCGAAAATCCATAGTTAGCAAGAATTATTATGCATATCCAAATATATTAATAATGAATTACAAAAAAACATACCTGACAGAATTCATTCTATGATTGATCTCATTCTCTGTATCGTATATATAAAAGTCACAAATTTCCGTGTTGAATCATCGATTTCGGTAATAAACTACCAATTAAATGATAGTTTTGTCCGTACATCCTAAAAACTGGAGCACCTTGGCCTCGGTTAATGTCAGTGTCGATCTTTCCTCCCATAGATGTAAAGCAGAACATACTATTATATGATCTTATGTTCTCTTGAAAGTGTTTGCTTTTATCGCTGTCTCCATACAATAAATTACGAAGCAAAATAGATGGTTCTTTGAGCGGAGAAAGTTCAATTATTCCATGATTGCAACACGACCCATATTTCGGACAAGTGGATTTGACATGGGATTGTATCCTCTCATCATACCAAAACATGGCCACACAAAATTGGCACATCTAACTTGCATCACCGATATCCCAATACTCTATAAAAAACATTATATAAATATTTATTTTCCATTAAACATTTATTTTTATTTATATAAATGAAATAATGTGAAGCCCCGATTTTTCCGAGCCTATAATTGATCCTTATTGTCGTTTATACTTTTGATCGACTATTTTACCGCGTCATTTTGACGGGTAATTTTTAATAATACATATATTTTGTACTTTATTTCATTTTATTTAATTACTTGTGATCATGATCTTTATTAATTCTATTCCTCATTTATGATCACTTGATTGATCATTATTACCATTTTTGTATTTATTAGTCACCTTAGAATTTTAAGAGACTATTTATTTTAGAGACTTTTACCTTATAGAATTAAGATTTTGATTTAGATTAAGTGATCATGAGACTTACAAGTGATCAAGGAAATCACTAATTATTTTGGAGATTGATATATTTCATCTATTATCATCAAATTTGGGACAAAAAAAAATATATGGAATTACCAAATTGCCCTCATAGTGGACGACCATGGTGGATATTTTTAGAGTAAAAATATCATCCAACTCTTGTACACCTACAGCTTATATTAGTCATCTTGTGTATAATTATACCATTAATTCAAACATTATACACATCATCTCTTATATTATTTCTTTAATAATATTTTTGCCAACATGTTGGAAGTCTTCCAACATTCCATTCAAACCAAGTCTTGCCCATACCTTTGACCTTCAAATTGTCTCCCATGCATGAGGCAAAATGCAAGACACAAATTGAAAAAATTCCTCTCACCCTCTCTCACTAGTTGGACGGCCATATGGCCTTATTAAACAAAATTCATCTCATTTTTCACTAACACATTTACTCTCAAGCAAAATCCTCCTCCTTTTCTCTAAAAACTCCCAACTTTTCTCTATTCTTCCTCTCACTTTCTTCTTCAATACTTAGAAAATTTTTAAGATTTTTCCTCCCTATTTTTCAAAAGAATCGAACCAAACTATACCAAGGTAAGAAATTTCATCTTCAATCCATTTTTTATATCACATTGTTCATCTCTTCCACCTTCTTAATTTAAGTTTGAATTTGGTTTGGAGGTACATTTAGAAGACCTTGAAGATTAGATCTTGACAACATTTTTGAAGAAGGACCTCAAGCTTGAAGAAGAAATAGTAGAGGAAATTAGACTACAAGGTAAGAATTGAGTACTAGACCCCTTCTTTCCTACTCCTTCTATTTTTTTCAAATTTTAACACCCCTTTTTCATTTTTGAGAAATAGGGGCTGACCTTAGGTGATTTTGGAGTTGAGCCAAAATTTCCAAATTTTAAGCTTCATCTAGTCTCCAAACACCTACTACACAAGATAAAGTGTAGTCCTTCTTATTTCCTTATTTCTTTCTTTTTCTCCTTAATTTTTCTCTCATTTTTCTAACTCCAAATTTTGATATTTTTTTGAATTAGGGGCTGACCTAAGAAGCCTCCTCCAAAAATTGTGAAATTATCCTTTTATTTCACAATTTCCTATTTTAAGGTGGGTGGAAAAATATTTTCCAACTTTTAGGTGTTTTATTAATATGCATGTAGAAAATTGATCATGAGCCTTGAGATATATATAATCTATGTATTGCATGTCAATTTTATGTATCAAGTCATGAAAATTCTCAAGAGTTGCTCAAATTTGCTATTTATTGAATTTTAGGTGTATGCATGTGCAATTTAATGTTTTGATTGATGAATTCTTGTATGTATTGGACATGCATGTGTATGATCTTTAAAATCTATGTTTTGGATGCCTTATAACCTGGAAAAGTCGAGCATAATTGATTAAATTTCAATTTTGGACTTAAAATGTAAAAATGGAAAGTTGGTGGACTAAATTGCAAGAAAATGAAAGTTAAAGGACCCCTCTGCAAATTTCGAAATTTGGGACTGTACTCAGGTTCAAAAATGACTTTTGGACATTTTAATAAAGTTTTAAGAGTTTTAAGATAAATAAAATCAACCTTTAAGAGCCCAATGACTAGATTGTAAAATTTTGAAAGTTTAAGGGCTACTTTGCAATTTTTAAAACTGTACCAGACATTAACTTTAAAAATTTGAAATCTTTACTCTTAAGGTACTGGGAATTACATATTTTAAAAGTATTCCAAAACTCCAAGTGGATAGGGCTTGGAAAACAATTTTTCTAAAATTGAGGGACTAATGTGTAAAATACTAAACTTGAGGACCCAAATGAAATTTCCAGGACTTATGCAGCCCATGCACCTGGAAATACTAACGTAACTATAACATAATTATATTTTGGACCCAAGGTTCAAATTTCATAACAATTGGACCCCTAAAAGCCTTAAAGGCAATTTTTTCAAAATGGTACAAAAATGATATTTTCAAAAGTTAAAGAACCTACACATATTTCTTTTAAAAACTGCTTTTGTCCCAATATCCTACTAACCTTAGTGATATTTTCCAACTGGAATCACATTAAAAGCCCTTCCGGTTTGTGAGTTCCGAATTTTTAAAACTTAAGGTCCGAATTGGCAATTTTTACAAATTTGGGGCCAATGTGAGAATTTTACAAAATCTCGACTTCAAAATTTTAAAAACCTGAATCTCTGGACAATTTGGAGAATTTAGGAACTGACCTCTTAATTTTTCAAAGTCGGGATATTTATTTATTCAATTTTTAACCCCAAAAGTTGTTACTTACAAAACGGGGCTAAATTACAATTTTTCTTTTATAAAGGACCTAACTCAAATTATTTTCTCTTTTACTAAAATAGCCCTAGAGCCTCTGACTTGGAGATTTAATTAAAGTATTTTATTTTCTCAAAACCCTTGACTTATCGGATCAATTTGACCGGTTAATACCCGATCGCGGAGCGACTTCCTCGTCTTGCGATTTTGAATCTATAACGGGACTTATGTTCCACCTAATCTTTCAAGATATCGAAGATTGCTTATCCTTCCGATGATCATCTTTATCCAACTACTCCACCAACGCCATAATTGCCACTCGCGTTTTACAAAAATCTTTCTAAAACTGCTTCCCTGAATCAATAATACTCGACTGCCTGGTTGACTACCTGTACATGTAATTACTTTCCTGCCTGAGTCAACATGGTGTGTCGAGCTCATAGTCGGAATGGATACGTTGGGGATGGAACCGGGCAGCTCGGCTGCTATTCCACTCTTCCGGCCCCATCGTCCTAATCCCGCAACTGAGGGACGGAGTTTGTCCAAGGGAAGCGAGTCGTAGTACCTGAGGTATAATCATGATTATGACGGATCCGAGCCTTGCAAGCTCCACTGTGGATTTAGTCTTTGCCTACGGAGCGATAAGGTGCCGGTCTTGGACCATACTTGACCGGGAGTTACAAGGAAGAACGAAGGAATCGGCTGTCCGATCCACACGATTCCGGAGTTATCGGACCCGCTTTTGGTTGGCGTTACATTTCCGCACGCAACCGCTACACTTTTTGCATTGGTTGGTGCTACAAATCCATACGCAACCATTATTTGCTTTGCATTGGGATTGGCGTTACACTTCCGCACGCAATCCTACTGTCGATCAATCACTTAGTACCTGTGTGACCATGAACTGCTGTTTTAGAATCGTATAAGTATATTATTTAAATATTTTATCACGACGCTTGAATCGTGTGTGAATCCATGCATCATACTCACGCGTTTTCATATAACTGTTTTCTCACATTAACTATATTGCGCCACACTTGCACACGATCACCCCATCCACTGAGATTTCTGTCTCATCCCCACCTATTTTCTAACCTTAGATGAGGATTTCGTTGAAGATGCGGAACCGGCCCTGGATTGAGACCTTGTATTCTGCGTGTTGGATTTACTACTTCTTGTTGTTGATTGGACTCTTTTCTTATGTTGTTGTCGTTGGACTATTGTATTTCTTTCTATTCGGGTTTGTAACTAAATGGCGTAGGACCCTTTGACTTTAAGTTACTATATTTTGTTGATTTTTGGGTTGTAATTTGGATGATGGATTGTAGACTTTAAGTTGTACTTGTACTTGTTATTTATTCCGCTGCTATTTAGACTCTGTCTCATTGGGTTCTCGTTGATATTTGTCTGGACTGTTTGGTTATTGTATTTAAGTTGTGGATCGTTCGTCGCGTCTCGTTTGGGGCGTGACAGTTAGAGTGGTATCAGAGCTCGGCTAGTAAGATGGAAACTTACACCGAGCTGACCCAGGATAGGACCCTCGGTCTGTGTTTTGGGTAGTACCGCGACTTGACCAATTAAGTGTGAAATCGATTTCAAATTGGCATAGAACCGTCTTATTGATGTTCGAACTAAGTTAGAACGCATATTTTGAGATTCCATAGTCATACTTGTTTTGACTTAGTTGATTCTTGACTGATTTCCCTTATTCGTTCTTTCCTTATTCTCTCCCTATCTCTCCTTCACCTTTGACTGATCCGCCTTAGTTTTGTTGTTACTTTCCCTACGATATAACTTGTTTTACGCGAATAATTATTGTATGCACTTACTCGTGAATCGCAACTAACGCTTCAAGATACAGAATGGCCGAACATCGAGGACGTGGGAGACCTCGTCGCATTCCACGAGGAGATGATAATGTACCCAGGGATCGGGTACCCTCTCCTGAATTACCACCTCCTCCTCCACCTGCTGCAGGAGACAATTTGACCGCACAAGCCCTACAGCAAATACTAGTTTTTATGAGGCAACAGACAGAGCCTCAACCCCGTGCTCCCGAACCCGCCAGAGAGGCGAACGATCGCACGTTGGAGCGATTCCTGCGGTTCGACCCACCAACCTTCTTGGGAGAGTCGGACGATGTGAAAGCAGAAGAATGGATAGAGAAGCGAGAATATCTTCAATGCTCTTCAATACTCCGACGAGCGGGTCACACTCACCGTATTTCGTCCTGAATCGGGCCGCTAGAAATCGTGGAAGGCAAAAGGAAAGGAGATGCGAACAGACCGAGTAATCGTAACATGGGGAAATTTCTTGGCCGAGTTCAATGAAAAGTATATTCCATAGGTTGTGAAAGAAGCACGCCGAGATGAATTTCACAGATTGAGGCAAGGAATCGATCGTAGCTCAAGATGAGTCCGAATTTCACCGATTGTCCAAGTATGCTATGGGACAATCAATACCAAGAAGATAAGCTTTACAAGTTCACTCGAGGATTGAAACCGAACTTGTAAATGATGTTGACTGTGAACTCGCAACCTACTCACCATGCAGAAAGGCAAACTCTCGCATTGAGTCGGGATCAACCGTATTGGGATGATTCAAATTAATAGGCCATCGAATGTCTTAAGAGGACAATCGTGGGACAACCATCTAAACCGCTAAGTTTCGAAGGACCATTTAACAAAACAGATAAAGGAAAGAGACCAGCACAAGGAAAGCCGAGTCAAGAGTGTGCACATTGCCAAAAACCGGGACATACTGCCAATAACTGTTGGCGTAAACAAGGAAGGTGTTTGCGCTGTGGTAGTAATCAGCACCAGCTGCAAGATTGCCCGAAGTACGATGACCGAACTAAACATACGCAGCCTACGTAAAACCGAAATGGCCAGGGTAATCGGGCAAGGATGCCCGCCGAGCATTTGCACTAGCCGGACAGAGGCTCCTGGAGGCAACAAATGTGGTGGAAGGTACGCTTCTAGTATCTAACCACTACGCTAAAATATTGTTCGACCTTGGATCAACGCATTCATTTGTTGCACCGCATTTTGTACGCAAAAGCGCATGCATGCATGGAACATATGCTTATATGTTTAGAAGTGTCAACTCCTATGGGTGCAAGTCGGATAACGATATTATCTATAATGCATGCGAAGTTAAGATTGCTTTGAGATAAACTTTCCCGCCAATTTAATCCTATTACCTATCTCCGAATACGACGTGATATTGGGGATGAATCGTTATCTCGCACACCATGCACAAATGGACTGCCATAACAAGTCCATTAAGCTATGTGAACCGGAAAACCCGGTGGAAATTTCGGGAAGGAACGAGTTAAGATTGCCCCAATCATTTCAAAGAATGAAAGCCGGAAGGCGATCACTAGAGGGGCTCGGGGTACTTGGCGTTTGTAATTAGCAAACCCAAGGTTGAGACACAAATCAACCAAGTACCTATAGTATCGGATATACGGATGTATTTCCACAAGAACTCACCACTGTCCCTCCGGGATAGGGAAGTCGAGTTCACCATTGAGGTGTTGCCGGGACCCCCCGATTGCCGAGAACACCGTATAGAATGGCTCCTCTTGAGTTACGGGAGTTGAAAACGCAATTACAAAAACGATGGATGTGGGATTTATCCGACCGAGCACGTCTCCGTGGGGAGCACTGTCTTTGTTCGTCAAAAGAAGGATGGCACATTAAGACTATGTATAGATTATAGGTCTTAATAGTGTGACCATCAAGAACAAATATCCCCCCCGAGGATAGACAAACTATTTGATCAACTTCAAGGAGCAATGGTGTACTCAAGTTTGATTTACAACAAGGATATTACCAATCAAGATCCGCGAGGAAGACATTTCCAAAATCGCATTTCAAACCCGATATGGACACTACGAGTTTGTAGTAATGCCTTTTCGGTCCGACGAATGCACCAAAGAACATTTATGGACCTGATGCATCGAGTCTTCCAACCTTATTTGGATCAATTCGTAGTGATATTCATTGACGACATACTCGTATACTCTAAGTCTAGAGAAGAGCACCTAACGCATCCAAAATCGTTTTAGAGACACTACGAGCATAAGTTGTATGCCAAATTCAGCAAGTGCGAATTTTGGCTTAGTGAAGTCGCGTTCTTGGGACATATAGTATCCGCACTGGGATTGCAAAGAGATCCTTCAAGGTATAGATAGTGGTTGAATGGAAACAACCCGAGTCAATATATAACCGTAAATCGGAGTTTCTAGACTAGCTGGATATTATCGAAGATTTATCCAGGACTTCTCTAAGATAGCCGACCACTCACTCGACTAACCCCGAGAATCAAGTCAAATTTGAGTGGAATGACAAATGCGAGGCAAGTTTCCGAGAGTCAAGAAACGACTTACTACGGCTCCGCTTTAGCCCTTCCAAAGGGAACGAGAAAACTTTGTCGTCTCTGAAACGATGCATCAAAAGAAGGACTAGGAGCAAAGTGCTCATGCAAGAAGGAAAAGTTATCGCTTATCCATCACGAAAGCTCAAGCCGCACGCTGCCAATTATCCAACGCATGACTTGGAATTGGCGGCAATAGTGTTCGCGTTGAAGAAATGGAGACACTATCTCTACGAGCAACATTCACGGTTTTCACGGACCATAAGAGCTTGAATTACCTATTCTCTCGTAAAGACCTCAACTGAGGCAACGGAGATGGATGGAGTTAATTGAGGACTATCACTTTGATATTCAATACCATCCCTAAAAGCTAACGTCGTAGGAGACGCTCTAAGCGTAAAGGCGAGCTTAGCGGACTTATGATTCAAGAGTGGGAATCATTAAAAGAGCTGAGCAATTGGAATCTGACGAGAACCAATACTCAGATTTCATGTGCTAACATTTTAGTTACACCCAATCTGCTGAATGAGATCAAAGAAGCACAAGATAAAGATACACGTCTTCAAAAACTGAAGGAGAAAATACTTAAAGGAGAAAGATCAGAATTCTCGGTACCTGAAGATGGAGTTATCAGATTCCGGAATCGAGTATGTGTACCGAATGACGAGCAGATTAGGAATAGAATCCTAGCAGAGGCACACCGTTCAAAGTACACTATACATCCTGGAGGAAACAAAATGTATAAAGTTTTGAAAAGGAGTTATTGGTGGTAAACATGAAAAACTAGGTAGCAGAGTTCGTTGCGAGATGTTTAACTTGTCAACAAGTAAAAGTAGAACACCAACGACCATCTGGTTTACTACAACCGTTGAGAATTCCCGAGTGGAAATGGGAACACATAACGATGGACTTCGTGACGGATCTACCAAGGACCAGAGGAGGCCATGATGCTATTTGGGTAGTTGTAGACCGACTCACGAAATCTGCACACTTTTTACCCATCAAGAAAACTCGATAGCTTGCGAAAACTTGCACAAACTTATATCCGAGAAATCATTCGACCGCATGGAGTACCTATTGACATAGTATCCGACAGAGACCCGAGGTTTGTCTCCAGATTTTGGAAGTGCTTGCACGAGAACCGGTACCTCGCTAAGTTTAAAGACAAAAAGACATCCAAACCGATGGACATCCGAGCGAACAATTCAAACCCTTGAAGATATGCTGCGAGCTTGCACATTGGATTTTCAAGGGAGTTGGAATTCGCACTTACCATTAGCCGAGTTCGCCTACAATACAGCTTATCAAGCCACGATTGGGATGGCACCCTACGAGGCATTGTATGGGCGAAAATGTAGATCCCCACTACACTCGGGAGATTGATGACCAATGGACTCCAAAAGATAAACGAAAGTCGCCCTCGATTCCAAAGGTCGACTTAGTTCAGAGGCCATGGAGAAGGTCAAGCGATCAAGGAGCGGATTCGCACACTCGAGCCGCCAAAAGAGTTACGCAGACAAGAGAAGAAAGGATTTGGAATTTGAAGTCAGTGATGAAGTATTTCTCAGACTCTCACCACGGAAAGGATTGATCAATCCGAAGAAAGGAGGCAAGTTGAGTCCGAGATATGTTGGACCTTACAAGATTTTACAAAAGATCGGAAAGTTAGCCTACAAACTTGAATTACCAGCACCATATGTGGGAATGCACGATGTATTCCACGTGTCGAGACTGAAGAAGTATCAACCAGATCCCGAGCATATCATCACTCGAGATACTCCTCCTCTAATGGAAAATCTATCCTACACCGAGAGGCCAATCCGGATCATTGATCGCCAGATGCGGCTTGATTGCGTAAGAGAGAAATCCCGATGGTTAAAGTGGTGTGGCGTAACCACAACCGAGACGAAGACGCAACGTGTGGGAGATGGAAGAAGATATGAGGAATCAATATCCAGAACTATTCTGAAGAGAATTTGGGGACCAAATTCTTTTAAGGAGGGGAGGATGTGAAGCCCCGATTTTTCCGAGCCTATAATTGATTCTTATTGTCGTTTATACTTTTGATCGACTATTTTACCGCGTCATTTTGACGGGTAATTTTTAATAATACATATATTTTGTACTTTATTTCATTTTATATAATTACTTGTGATCATGATCTTTATTAATTCTATTCCTCATTTATGATCACTTGATTGATCATTATTACCATTTTTGTATTTATTAGTCACCTTAGAATTTTAAGAGACTATTTATTTTAGAGACTTTTACCTTATAGAATTAAGATTTTGATTTAGATTAAGTGATCATGAGACTTACAAGTGATCAAGGAAATCACTAATTATTTTGGAGATTGATATATTTCATCTATTATCATCAAATTTGGGACAAAAAAAATATATGGAATTACCAAATTGCCCTCGTAGTGGACGGCCATGGTGGATATTTTTGGAGTAAAAATATCATCCAACTCTTGTACACCTACACCTTATATTAGTCATCTTGTGTATAATTATACCATTAATTCAAACATTATACACATCATCTCTTATATTATTTCTTTAATAATATTTTTGCCAACATGTTGGAAGTCTTCCAACATTCCATTCAAACCAAGTCTTGCCCATACCTTTGACCTTCAAATTGTCTCCCATGCATGAGGCAAAATGCAAGACACAAATTGAAAAAATTCCTCTCCCCCTCTCTCACTAGTTGGACGGCTATATGGCCTTATTACACAAAATTCATCTCATTTTTCACTAACACATTTACTCTCAAGCAAAATCCTCCTCCTTCTCTCTAAAAACTCCCAACTTTTCTCTATTCTTCCTCTCACTTTCTTCTTCAATACTTAGAAAATTTTCAAGATTTTTCCTCCCTATTTTTCAAAAGAATCGAACTAAACTATACCAAGGTAAGAAATTTCATCTTCAATCCATTTTTGATATCACATTGTTCATCTCTTCCACCTTCTTAACTTAAGTTTGAATTTGGTTTGGAGGTACATTTAGAAGACCTTGAAGATTAGAGCTTGACAACATTTTTGAAGAAGGACCTCAAGCTTGAAGAAGAAATAGTAGAGGAAATTAGACTACAAGGTAAAAATTGAGTATTAGACCCCTTCTTTCCTACTCCTTCTATTTTTTTCAAATTTTAACACCCCTTTTTCATTTTTGAGAAATAGGGGCTGACCTTAGGTGATTTTGGAGTTGAGCCAAAATTTTCAAATTTTAAGCTTCAACTAGTCTCCAAACACCTACTACACAAGGTAAATTGTAGTCCTTCTTATTTCCTTATTTCTTTCTTTTTCTCCTTAATTTTTCTCTCATTTTTCTAACTCCAAGTTTTGATATTTTTTTGAATTAGGGGCTGCCTCCTCCAAAAATTGTGAAATTATCCTTTTATTTCACAATTTCCAATTTTAAGGTGGGTGGAAAAATATTTTCCAACTTTTAGGTGTTTTATTAAAATGCATGTAGAAAATTGATCATGAGCCTTGAGATATATATAATCTATGTATTGCATGTCAATTTTATGTATCAAGTCATGAAAATTCTCAAGAGTTGCTCAAATTTGCTATTTATTGAATTTTAGGTGCATGCATGTGCAATTTATTGTTTTGATTGATGAATTCTTGTATGTATTGGACATGCATGTGTATGATCTTTAAAATCTATATTTTGGATGCCTTATAACCTGGAAAAGTCGAGCATAATTGATTAAATTTCAATTTTGGACTTAAAAATGTAAAAATAGAAAGTTGGTGGACTAAATTGCAAGAAAATGAAAGTTAAAGGACCCCTCTGCAAATTTCGAAATTTGGGACTGTAATCAGGTTCAAAAATGATTTTGGACATTTTAATAAAGTTTTAAGAGTTTTAAGATAAATAAAATCAACCTTTAAGAGCCCAAGGACTAGATTGTAAAATTTTGAAAGTTTAAGGGCTACTTTGTAATTTTTAAAACTGTACCAGACCTTAACTTTAAAAATTTGAAATCTTTACTCTTAAGGTACTGGGAATTACATATTTTAAAAGTATTCAAAAATCCAAGTGGATAGGGCTTGGAAAACAATTTTTCTAAAATTGAGGGACTAATGTGTAAAATACTAAACTTGAGGCCCCAAATGAAATTTTCAGGACTTATGCAGCCCATGAACCTGGAAATAGTAACTTAACTATAACTTAATTATATTTTGGACCCAATGTTCAAATTTCATAACAATTGGACCCCTAAAAGCCTTAAAGGCAATTATTTCAAAATGGGACAAAAATGATATTTTCAAAAGTTAAAAGACCTACACATATTTATTTTAAAAACGACTTTTGTCCCAATATCCTACTAACCTTAGTGATATTTTCCAACTGGAATCACATTAAAAGCCCTTCCGGTTTGTGAGTTACGAATTTTTAAAACTTAAGGTCCAAATTGGCAATGTTTACAAATTTCGGGCCAATGTGAGAATTTTACAAAATCTCGACTTCAAAATTTTAAAAACCTGAATCTCTGGACAATTTGGAGAATTTAGGAACTGACCTCTTAATTTTTCAAAGTCGTGATATTTATTTATTCAATTTTTAACCCCAAAAGTGTTAGTCTTTACAAAACGGGGCTAAATTACAAATTTTCTTTTATAAAGGACCTGACTCAAATTATTTTCTCTTTTACTAAAATAGCCCTAGACCCTATGACTTGGAGATTTAATTAAAGTATTTTATTTTCTCAAAACCCTTGACTTATCGGATCAATTTGACCGATTAATACCCGATCGTGGAGCGAGTTCCTCGCCTTGCGATTTTGAATCTATAACGGGACATATGTTCCACCTAATCTTTCAAGATATCGAAGATTGCTTATCCTTTCGATGATCATCTTCATCCAAATACTCCACCAACGCCATAATTGCCACTCGTGTTTTACAAAAAATCTTTCTAAAACTGCTTCCCTGAATCAATAATACTCGACTGCCTGGTTGACTACCTGTACATGTAATTACTTTCCTGTCTGAGTCAACTTGGTGTGTCGAGCTCACAATCGGAATGGATAGGTCGGGGATGGAACCGGGCAGCTCGGCTGCTATTCCACTCTTCCGGCCCCATCGTCCTAATCCCGCAACCGAGGGACGAAGTTTGTCCAAGGGAAGCGGGTCGCAGACACTGAGGTATAATCATGATTATGACGGATCCGAGCCTTGCAAGCTCCACCACATTTTGTCTTTTCCTACGGAGCGATAAGGAATCTTGGACCATACTTGACTGGGAGTTACAAGGAAGAACGAAGGAATCCCATCCACACGATTCCGGAGTTATTGGACCCATTTTGGTTGGCGTTACATTTCCGTACGCAACCGCTACCTGTTTTGCATTGGTTGGCGCTACAAATCCATACGCAACCATTATTTGCCTTGCATTGGGATTGGCGTTACACTTCCGTACGCAATCCTACCTGTCTTGACTGAATCACTTAGTGCCTGTGTGACCATGAACTATTTTCGTGAACTGTATAAGTATATTATTTAAATATTTTATCACGACGCTTGCGAACTGTGTGTGAATCCATGCATCATACTCACGCGTTTTCATATAACCCCATCCACTGAGATTTCTGTCTTATCCCCACCTATTTTCTAACCTTAGATGAGGATTTCGTTGAAGATGCGGAACCGGACCTGGATTGAGACCTTGTATTCTGCGTGTTGGATTTACTACTTCTTGTTGTTGATTGGACTCTTTTCTTATGTTGTTGTCGTTGGACTATTGTATTTCTTTCTATTCGGGTTTGTAACTAAAGGGCGTAGGACCCTTTGACTTTAAATTACTATATTTTGTTGATTTTCAGGTTGTAATTTGGATGATGGATTGTAGACTTTAAGTTGTACTTGTACTTGTTATTTATTCCGTTGCTATTTAGACTCTGTCTCATTGGGTTCTCGTTGATATTTGTCTGGACTGTTTGGTTATTGTATTTAAGTTGTGGATCGTTTGCCGTGTCCCGTTTGGGGCGTGACAAATAAATAACGTTAATATATGAAGTAAACAATTCTCACCATTGTTAATGGTTGCAATTGTGTCATGTAACTGAGATGGAGTTCTATGTGATTCTATTGTAACATCAGTCAGTGTATTTGAATTGCCGTTGAAAGCGGTTTCAACAGAGTCATCCATAGTAAGGTCGATAATTTCAGACACATGCAAAATATTGGAGGACACTGAGGGCACACGACTATAAGAATTGTTCAAATTGTTAATATTGTTTTGAAGCGACGCTCTTCTCCTGGAAACTATTGTTCCAAAACAATAAAATATAACGTTGATTTTAAATTACATTCAAATATGTAATCGAATAAAAATAGAAAATAAATTTTTGAATTTACCTTTTCCATTGCCACCATGATGAGAGTCTGAAAAACAATAACCATCCCCACTCGAAGTATTTTTGGATATAATACTTTCAGGGTCATTTATAGGAGTTCTCCTCGATCTGCTCCTATTTCCTGTTTAAAAAGAACGTAATAAATAAAAACTATTTTAAGACGAACTCATATATTATTTAAAAATTTATTTATAAGTAGAATAACAATAAAACACAATGTACCGTTTGTGATGTCACTGAGAGAGGAGTTGGAAAATAGATGAGTAATCTTGGTCGAACCATTGTTCGATACAACTCTTTTGGATCCATCTCTAGATGTTATCCCTCCTATGCGCCCATTTTCTATTAAAAAAACAAACTAATAATAAAATATATAAAATTGATAAACAAATGATGATAAATAATATTATGAATTGTGTATTTCATAAATATATATATATATATAATTTTTAATTTTAAAAAAATTCCACATTATAATTTTTTTTTCATATAACTTTTTTTAAATTATATAACTTATAATTCTACATTATAAATAATAATTTTTTAAATTATGATCCAGGCCTACATATAAAATTTAAATCAACTATTAATTTTTTTTATCTATATTTTTTCAAAAAAATAAAAATTATAATACAATAAAATAATATAAACACTAAATTATAATAAATATAGTCTAAAATTTATAACAAAGAAAAAGCCCAAAATGCACAACTATTGTTATTGTCCTACACTATTTCATCCATTGCAATTTACTAAGCCCACTGTTCAGGCCCAATTATATTTTTAGTTTATTTAATCATCCGGCCCTGTAATACCCGAACCTTTCACTACTCACCTGGCTGATATATTTCATGCATTACACGTTGGTTATTTGCTTTTAGCATAATCTCACTATTATATACGGTATGACTAGTTTTATAATTTTGGAACTCACTTATTGTGATTAGTCGTTAGATTACTAATTTATGTAGTTGGAAAAAAAAAGTATTAGTTGTTGAACTACTAGATGCTACTATTAAGTTACACGTGGTAAATTTAGGGATGAAAGGTGGCAGCAATATTTGTATCGAAAAACTTAAAATATGAACAAATTTATTGAACGGATTAATGTAATATATCATGAAACAAATAACAATGATTAAAAATAATAATAATAATAATAAATTAAAAATTGTTTCAAAAGGAAAATGGTACAATTACATATATTATGTGAGATTATTATAATAATAATAGTAATAAATAAGGTATCATATAATTATATAATATATATATAGGTAATAATGTAACTTAAACACATAATGATGTGTATCAGACATACGTACATACATATAGGTAATATATGTGATATGTATAACATTCACTTAACTTCTATATGTAAAAAGGTGGGACCAACTTTATATTACTTATAAACTTAGAGTCACAAAACGGGTCAGGGCCCGTCGTGCCGCCGCCCGCCCCGCCCGCCTAAGGTAGGGGGTGGGTTAAATATTTAGTAGCCCGCCAAAGGGCGGGCCTAACGGGCTAGCCCGCCGGGCGCTTGGCGGGTTGGGTCGGCGGGCGGTGGGCTAGCCCGCCGTAAAATTAAAAAAAAAAAAAAAATGAAAAATTAGATAAAATAAACCAAAAAAAATAGGATAATTGATTTTTTATATTTTTATCTCTTATAAAAGTATATATAATATTTTTATAAAATATATACTTGTTATCCATTAGTATATTTAATTTATTAAAATTAATAATATGAATAAAAAAATATATTTTTTATTTTTTTATTTTTTTTAATTTTTGGCGGGCCGGCCCGCCCAACCCGCAGCCCAAGACGGGTTGGGTTGGATTGAGGTTTTCTCGGCCCACCACCTTGGCGGGCCGGCCAGCCCCGCCCCGCCAAGTGGCGGGTTTTGGCGGGCCACGGGCCGACCCGCCCTGCCGGCCCGTTTTGACACCTCTATATAAACTAATATGCACCCACATTTACATTGGTACAAATTGGTGGTAGCTTTATTCTACATACCACCGCCTTAACCTATATAGCTTAATGATTAAGTTGTAGATATATACATATATATTATAATTATATCATAAGAATTCCACCAACACACGCATTTTACGGTTTCGAGAGCAAAATGCTCATATGGTTCAAGCATTCTGTCGAGTGTTTCTAGTAACCAGAGGTAAACTTTTTTTTTATGCTAAAGTTGTTTAATTCGCACTTTTTGAGTTAGAATCGGGAAGATTTGTTCGCTTACTGTAATAAAGTTAAGGCTAGAAGTCTGGAAATGAATAAGTTTCAAATTCTTAATTGTTAAATTTATTTTTAACACATTATTTTAGTTTTAAAATCTGTAGAATAAACAAGCAAGAAAATGTTAATAATAATATAAGAGAGTACTTATATTTATTATTTTCTGTATTTTATATTAATTAGTTATTTTAAATTAGTCATACATTAATTTTATTACACACATGTGAAAAGAAAGAAATATTAGGGATTATGTTTGATAACTAGACAAAGGGGCTTAGTTATTACCTATTTGAATTTTGAAGTCAATACTCAATACTATATATATGTAATTCAGGGTAGTAACATGTTGATCAGTTAAAATAAAATAATAATAATAATAATAAGAAATAGAATAAAATAAACGTGTAGTAAACCTGTTGATTAATGTGAGGATTGATACCCTTCATTTTAAAGGTTATTTACCACCTATCATCACTAGGAAGGAAAAACATTTATTTAACCTTCAATAGGATTTTCCAAGGGTGAAAGGTAAGTAAAAATCCATCTGCAACTGTAATGCATGAACATAGTATTGTTTGAATTGATTGTGTTATATATGACTGTGGTATCTTGTGGCATATACGTGGATATTATATGTTGCATAATTGGCTTGTATGATGTTGCAATATGGTGCTTGGTGAGCCATTGAACATGCCATTCACAGCATTTGCATGTGCATGCATATTACAAGAGGATGTTCGCATGCACGAAAATATTTTCTGGAAGAAAATAGATGTTTGCTGACCACTGCTAGGGCACCGAGGCATGTTGGGCATGCTTATGATATATATTTAGGTATAGCAAGTGGGATACTTCCTGGTGAACACAGAGCTAGATAGGAGATGGGCTCTTGGTGGGTCACAAGAGGATGGTCCATTTGTGAGTACCTATGTGTGGCATCATGCGGTGGGATACTTCTTGGCGGACACAAGGGACGCAAGTAGGGGACCACGGTCAGGCAGCGGGAGGATGGTCCACACATAGATCCATACCGATATTATTGGCCATTTGATTATTCTTTGTGTGCGCGAGCTCTTTTCCTGGTGCATAGTAGTTGGGTCGGGGCCCAAATAAAAGAAAATGATTTTGAATAAAGTATTTTGATTCATGGATTTGACATGCTAGCATTACTCGTTGGAAAAGCATCATTATTCTTTGGACATGCATGATTTTTACTTGTCGGGCTTTAGCTCATGTAGTTCATGCATTGCGGTGAGAGCATAGGAATGTCTCGAGCTTTTGGGCTTACATCAGCGATCTTTGGAGTTCCTTCAGGTTTTGCGGATCATGGATATGGATGACGACTGTTGGGCTATGTTGATGGGTCACTTTCTTTTTCGTCTGTATTATATTTTGGTTTAGGGTTGTACCCTTTTTGAAAACTCTTATGTAAATATGTACATGTAAATAATCGGGTGATGTGGGTTATGTGTTTGGTCGAGATGGATGTCTCATTGTGTTTAATAACAGGGTTTGTTACCTCTTTGCATGTGGATATGGGTTGTCATTTTCTTACAAGTAAAGTGATGTTGCTTGTTTGTTGTTAAAATGTCACAGGAGAGAAAAAAAAATGTACAGGTGTATAGGGTTTACACTATCAAATTTTACTTTTCATATTGCTTAGTAATGTAGTAGTATGGGTGGGCGTCACAGAGTGGTATCAGAGCCCGGCTACAGGTTCTGTAGACTATCCATGTGCATGAACTCAAAACTTGTGTAGTACAGCAATGCCAATAAGTTTTACTTTATTGTCTGATGCATTTTACGTTTCATGAAATTATATTGGCCATGTGTTATTAGGTTATCCTAAGACAGTGTTTCAGTCATGGTGAGAACTAGAGGTGAGAGTAGTGGTGGGGATAGAAACCAAGGAGGGGAGACCCCTATATTAACAGGTGATCAAGATAATGTCATAAATCGACTCACATAGCTCATCCAGCGACAATCTGAACAAATTCAACTCATCCATCAAAGAGATATAGCTGGGGAACAAAGAGCAGAAATGAATCAACCACACCAAAGGGCGGATCAAATTGAGATAGTGGGGGAAAGGTTCCGAAAGCTAAATCCACCAACCTTTGAAGATGCAGTAGATCCTACAGCTGCAGAAGACTGGCTGAGGACTTTAGATAACATGTTTCAATACAGTAGGGCCCCAGAAGAAGAAAAAGTAATGTGTGCCTCGTTTATGCTTCGTGGAAGTGCGGGACATTGGTGGGATACGATAAGGAGCATAGAAGATGTCACAACAATGACCTGGGAAAGATTCAAAGAAATATTCAGAAACAAGTACTTCACGGCTCCTGTTCGTATAATGAAGATGAACGAATTCATACAACTACGTCAGGGAACTATGACGGTCGGGGACTATATTCGCAAATTTGAAGAATTGTCCAGGTTTGCTACTCATATGGTCAGCACTGACGCACTAAAAGTAGAAAGATTCCTTGAAGGACTAAGGCCAGAATTGTATAGAGATGTCAGCATGGCAGGAATTCAAGGAGTAACGTATTCACAGGTTGCTGAGAGAGCACTGGTGGCAGAACAAGCTGAATTAAGAATTTTTCATGCCCAGGAAGCTAGGCGTCAATTTAAATAGGGGCAGGGACAGAGATGGGTTGGAGGCCCAAAGAAGAGAGTTTTCCAAGTTCAACAGCAACAAAGACCTAACTTTCAACCACACCAAGGACAACAACAATGGGAACAAAATAAGCGTCAAAGAGCTGACCAGGGCAAGGCACCTATACCACTACCTTTTTGCCCTAGGTGCAAGACTCAACATACTGGAAGTTGCATGGTAGATAACAGAAGATGTTTTACGTGTGGGATGCCAGGACATTTTGCTAATGCGTGCCCAAATAGGCTGAACCCTATAGGACAAAAGAATGTGCCAGCCAGAGCATTTACTATCACGAGAGCAGATGCAGGGGCAAACCCATCAGTGGTTGCAGGTAAACTTCTTATCTTTCACACCCCAACATTCGTACTATTTGATTCGGGAGCGTCACATTCATTTGCATCCACTGAGTATGTGAGGAGACCGGGTAGGACACCGATGTAGTCAAGTGGGTTACAATGTAACAATTCCTGAGATTCTAAACAAACAAATCAAATTTTGAAAGCTTGTGCTATTCCAATCGAAAATAGAGAACTTTATGCTGATCTAATTGTGTTAGCCATGAATGACTATGATATCATTTTGGGTATGGATTGGTTATCAAAGTATGGTGCTACAATCGATTGTCAGAAAAAGATAGTAACCTTTCGACCCCAAGGGGAAGATCCATTCACCTTCATTGGGATCACGACATGTTTTAGATTTCCAATAATATCAGCACTAAAGGCGCAACGTTTGTTGGACGTTGGCTGTGAAGGATACCTAGTAAGTGTCATGAGCATCGATGAACAACACCAACCAACTGTTGATGAAGTTCAAATAGTGAGAGAGTATCCCGATGTATTTCCGGATGATCTTCCTGGATTACCACTTGATCGTGAGATCGCGTTTGTTATTGACCTGATTCCAGGAACGTCTCCAATCTCTAAAGCCCTATATCGCATGGCTCCATTGGAACTGAAAGAACTAAAGACACAATTGCAGGAGTTGCTAGATAAAGGCTTCATTAGACCTAGCTTCTCGCCATGGGGTGCGCCAGTCCTATTCGTGCGAAAGAAGGATGGAACGATGAGGTTATGTATCGACTACCAAGAATTGAACAAAGTCACAATCAAGAATAAATACCCGCTACCTCGAATCGACGATTTGTTCGATCAACTTCAAGGTGCAACAGTATTTTCGAAGATCGACTTGCGATCCGGGTACCATCAACTGAAAATAAAAGAAGATGATATACCCAAGACAAAGATTCAAAGACGAGGTATGGACACTATGAATTTTTGGTGATGCCATTTGGGTTAACGAATGCCCCGGCTGCTTTCATGGACCTGATAAATCGGGTATTTAAAGACTTTCTAGATAAATTCGTAATTGTTTTCATCGATGATATCTTGGTCTACTCGAGAACAAAAGGGGAGCATGCTGAACACTTGAGAAGTGTACTAGAGGTTTTAAAAGCAAGACAATTATATGCAAAATTTAAGAAATGCGAATTCTGGTTAGATCGAGTAGTATTCTTGGGACATGTTGTGTCTGGAGCAGGAATCTTAGTTGATCCAAGTAAAGTAGAAGCTATCAACAATTGGCCACAACCTACAAATCCTTCAGAAGTACGTAGTTTTTTGGGTTTAGCTGGCTATTATCGTCGGTTTGTGGAAGGATTCTCCAAGATTGCTTCGCCTTTAACGCAATTGACCAGAAAAAGTGTCGCATTCAAATGGACGGAGACAAGCGAACGAAGTTTTCAAGAACTGAAAAAGAGATTGACTTCAGCACCTATTCTATCAATCCCATTAGGTACTGGAGGTTTTGTAGTTTACAGTGACGCGTCGAAGAATGGCCTAGGATGCGTAGTGATGCAACATGGTAAGGTGATTGCGTACGCGTCTAGATAATTAAAGGACTATGAAAAGAACTATCCTACACATGATTTAGAGCTTGCTGCAGTGGTATTTGCGCTTAAAATATGGAGGCATTACCTATACGGGGAACGATGTGAGATCTACACAGACCACAAGAGTTTAAAGTACTTCTTCACGCAAAAAGAACTAAATATGCGACAACGTCGATGGTTGGAATTAGTGAAGGATTATGATTGTGTGATCAACTATCATCCTGGTAAAGCCAATGTTGTAGCAGATGCGTTGAGACGGAAATCAACACAAAGCAATGCAATTGCGATTCACATTCATAAACCAGAGTTAATGGATCTCCAGAAAATGAACGTTGAGATTGTATCATTAAGATCCATAGAAGCTAAATTAGCAGCGTTAACACTCCGACCTACGCTACTTGATCGAATTCAACAGGAACAACAAGGTGATGGTTACTATGCTAAAGTGAAGAATGATATTGCCTCGGGAGCGCCTTCTGACTTCAAAATATCTGAGGATGGAGTACTTCGATTTAAAGAACGATTATACGTGCCCAACAGGGAAAATCTTCGAGAGGATGTTTTAGCAGAAGCGCATTCAACGCCATATTCTGTACATCCAGGAGCTACTAAAATGTATAGAGATTTGAAAATACATTACTGGTGGCCAGGCATGAAAAGGGATATCGCCCAATACGTGGAACAATGTTTAACCTGTCAACAAATAAAAGCAGAACACAAAAGGCCAGCTGGAACATTGCAACCTCTACCTATTCCAGAATGGAAATGGGAACGAATCACCATGGATTTTGTGACTGGTTTGCCCAAAACAGTCAAGGGACACGATGTTATTTGGGTAATCATAGATAGATTAACAAAATCTGCTCATTTCATTCCAATTTGTTCTACTTATTCCATGGATCGATACGCACAACTTTATATACAGGAAGTGGTTAGAATTCATGGTGTGCCACTATCCATTGTTTCAGATAGGGACTCTAGATTCTTATCTAATTTCTGGATGAGTTTACAGAAAGCATTGGGAGCACGATTGTCATTCAGTACTGCTTATCACCCTCAGACTGACGGACAATCAGAACGAACAATACAAACTCTAGAAGATATGCTTAGAGCTTGTGTTCTAGATTTTCAAGGACACTGGAGTAAGCATCTACCTTTGATAGAATTCTCCTATAACAAATAGCTATCAAGCCACAATCGGAATGGCTCCCTATGAAGCATTGTACGGTAGAAAATGTAGATCACCGGTTCACTGGGACGAGGTTGGCGAAAGAAAGCTTTTAAGCCCAGACATGGTTCGAGAAATGACAAAAGTTGTGACACAAATTTGACAAAGGATGGGAACTGCTCAGAGTCGACAGAAAAGCTACTCAGATCAAAGAAGAAGAATGTTAGAATTTTGTGTAGGAGATCGAGTGTTTCTTAAGGTGGCACCGATGAAAGGGGTAATGCGGTTTGGAAAGAAGGGAAAGCTTAGTCCTAGATACATTGGCCCGTTCCGTATTACTGAGAGAATTGGTGATGTGGCTTACAGACTTGACTTACCTGCGTCAATGTCTCAAATTCATGATGTATTCCATGTTTCTATGTTGAGGAAATATGTTGCAAACCCATCTCGCATTTTGACAAACGAGCCGATAGCGTTGAAGACGGATTTGAGCTACGAAGAGATACCTGTGAGGATATTATTACGAGAAGTAAAGAAACTCAGGAATAAGGAAATCCTTTTAGTTAAAGTACTCTGGAGAAACCACTCGTTAGAAGAAGCTACGTGGGAGAGAGAGGACGAGATGAGAGCTAAATATCCTGATTTATTTCGGTAAGTAAAATTTCGAGGACGAAATTTTTATAAGGAGGGGAGGATGTAATACCCGAGCCTCTCACTACTCACCTGGCCGATATATTTCATGCATTACACGTTGGTTATTTGCTTTTAGCATAATCTCACTATTATATACGGCATGACTAGTTTTATAATTTTGGAACTCACTTATTGTGATTAGTCGTTAGATTACTAATTTATGTAGTTGGAAAAAAATGTATTTAGTTGTTGAACTACTAGATGCTACTATTAAGTTACACGTGGTACCTATTCAAAGAGTTATAAGATTACACGTGGTAAATTTAGGGATGAAAGGTGGCAGCAATATTTGTATCGGAAAACTTAAAATATGAACAAATTTATTGAACGGATTAATGTAATATATCATGAAATCAATAACAATGATTAAAAATAATAATAATAATAAATTAAAAATTGTTTCAAAAGGAAAATGGTACAATTACATATATTATGTGAGATTATTATAATAATAATAGTAATAAATAAGGTATCATATAATTATATAATATATATATAGGTAATAATGTAACTTAAACACATAATGATGTGTATCAGACATACGTACATACATATAGGTAATATATGTGATATGTATAACATTCACTTAACTTCTATATGTAAAAAGGTGGGACCAACTTTATATTACTTATAAACTAATATGCACCCACATTTACATTGGTACAAATTGGTGGTAGCTTTATTCTACACACCACCGCCTTAACCTATATAGCTTAATGATTAAGTTGTAGATATATACATATATATTATAATTATATCATAAGAATTCCACCAACACACGCATTTTACGGTTTCGAGAGCAAAATGCTCATATGGTTCAAGCATTCTGTCGAGTGTTTCTAGTAACCAGAGGTAAACTTTTTTTTATGCTAAAATTGTTTGATTCGCACTTTTTGAGTTAGAATCGGGAAGATTTGTTCGCTTATTGTAATAAAGTTAAGGCTAGAAGTCTGGAAATGAATAAGTTTCAAATTCTTAATTGTTAAATTTATTTTTAACACATTATTTTAGTTTTAAAATCTGTAGAATAAACAAGCAAGAAAATGTTAATAATAATATAAGAGAGTACTTATATTTATTATTTTCTGTATTTTATATTAATTAGTTATTTTAAATTAGTCATACATTAATTTTATTACACACATGTGAAAAGAAAGAAATATTAGGGATTATGTTTGATAACTAGGATAACAAAGGGGCTTAGTTATTACCTATTTGAATTTTGAAGTCAATACTATATATATGTAATTCAGGGTAGTAACATGTTGATCAGTTAAAATAAAATAATAATAATAATAAAAAAATAGAATAAAATAAACGTGTAGTAAATACAAAAATTTGAAAAAGGAATTCAATGTTTTGAAAAATGAAAAGGATAGTTTATTTACTTCCTATGAATCACTTTCATGTGATCACACCACCACACTTGATAAGGTTAGAAACCTTGAAAAAGAAAATAATACTCTTGTTGAGAATATTAATTGCATGAAAAAGGATTTATCAAAATCCAACTTGAGTACCGATAAAATGACCGATATTGTTGATGTTCATAGTTGTGATAAATTGAAACAAGGACTTGATCATAAGCCTAGTGTTTTTAATCATATGAAGCATGTTAGTCATTATGCTCCTCGTATTATTACTTCTTTTTATTGTTGTAAAAAGGGTCACACGGTTAATACTTGTCGGGCTAGAAATAGCTCTAATTATTATTGGAGACCTAAAAGTCTCAAAGCTAATCCCAAATGACCCAAACACTTGAGGGTACCACAAAACAATGTTATATTAGGTACCCGTCATAATCAAGGAAAATTCATACGACTAGAAGAAATCAAATGACCGTCTCATTTGATCAAAGGAGAAGACGTCACCAAAATGAATTTCCAAGAAGAAAATATTATCAACAATGGGGAGGAAAAAATCCTTGGAAATGGAGAAATTGGAGAAGCAATCATTTACAAGATAATTTTCAAAGGGGAAGATACCATCAACAACGAAAAAGACAAAACCCATGGAAATGGCGTAATTGGTAAACCGTATCTCCCCATTTAAATATGCATTTTATTTTGTTATTATGCATGTTTTTAATTGTGCCTAATTTTTCAAAATGAGTTTTTCAAAAATTTAATTTTAAAAATCAAGGTCTTCAATATATTTGTGTGTTCTTAAAATCTTTAAAAAAAAGGACCTTGTTATTTTTAAAACTTTTGTGCATTTACATAGACTAAGGTGCTTTTATTATCTCTTATGGTTTTATATAGCATAAGCACATTTATGATGTCTCTTATTACTTAGCCTACACTTGTATCATTATGTTTGTGCAAGACGTGTTAGGAATTGTGTAGGACATATATATTTTCATTAATGGTTATTTTCTCAAGAGATGCTTAAACTTTCGAGGTACGCTCATCATTGGTATTCATCCTATGACTCGATATATTTTTGTCATATGCCTATGTGCTTGCTTTTCAAGAAATTTCAAAGTATCTCATACAAGTGCCACTAAAAGGATTTTTCGATTTTTGAAAGGCACTAGTTAATAAAGCTTGGTTTTATCCAAGTCTTATAAAGGATTATATTTTGTTTTGATAAAACATTTGATTTTCATCCTTATCTTAAAATTACGCATTTGGTTGCTCATATTCATTTTTGTCAAAACTCTTGTTCAAATGCATCTTTTAAATGAGGTCTCAACTATATGCTCTTGGATTTCATATTTCAAAAGAGACCTTATATAGCTTACTATAAGCTTATTTGAACTTACATGTTTTATGAAACTCTTGATGATTTGGTAAAAATATAGTATGTGCTACTTGTTATTGTATCTCTATTATTCAATATTACTATGCTCTTGTGCAAAGATATCTTGTTAAGATTTTGCAGAAATTGTTTGATAGTTTTGAAACAAGTTTGATGACCAAAGGGAGGTTAATAGCTCAAAGGTAATGTCAAGAAGAAAGTAATGGATTTTGATGGAACATTTGCATCCGTAGCATGTTTTTGAAGCTATTCGCATTTTACTTGCCTATTCTTGTTTTAAGAAAATTTCAAGCTTTACCAAATGGATGTTAAATCCAATTTTCTAAATGGTTTTATTCAAATAGAAGTCTATGTAAAACAACCGGGGTTTAAAAGATTTTCTAGGCCAAATGATTTTTATAAAAGGCCTTGTATGTTTAAAACAAGCACCCCATGTACGGTTTGATAGACTTAGCTATTTTTTTTGCAAAATGATTTTATAAGAGGTAAAGTTGACACTACTCTCTTTGTTATTGAAAAATGGCAAGATTGCTTATTACTGCAAATTTGAGTTGATTTGGTGCTACTAATGAATGTTTGTGCAAGATGTATTCTAAGTTGATGTTAGGTGTATTTCAGATGAGCATGATGGGGGAGCTTAATTTCTTCCTTGGACTTCAAGTTAAACAATGCCAAGAAGATGGTTATATTTCACAATCAAAGTATACATAAGTACCTTTGTAGTAGTTAAGCACTAAAGAAGGAAGACTCATCTCAACCTCTATGGCTACCAATGTAAAGATTGACAAAGGTTGAGAAAGGCATATCGGGTGACAAACAAATTCGAGGTATGTTTATCTTTGTTTATTACTCTTTTAGACTCGACATTCTCTATATCTTATGTCTATATGCTCGACTTCAAAACTATCCCAACGAATCTCATTAAAGTGTCGTTAAAAGAAATTTTCAAATATTTGAAAGGCACTTCTTATTACGGCTTGTATATCCAAAATTTCAAAAACGTTCATATTTTTCGGGATAACAAGTCCGGTGATTAAAATATGGTTCGTCATAATCGAACTAAGCATATTGAGATTCGATATTCTTTTAAGGGATTGCATTTCTTAAACAAAAAATTGAGATGTGTTTAATTCCATCTCAAAAATAATTTGCGGACATTTGTTCATTTACCGGCGAGTCTTTTACCTTATTTCGAGCTTGATTATGACATAATGCATATTGAATGAGGTTTACGTTTGCATTGCACGTTTTTAAAACTTAGGGGCGAAAATTTGGATTTTTGGTTAAAACTTCGGATTTCTCAAAACAGACTGAACCAGTGGGCTGCCAGGGCTGAGGCCGACCGGTCGCCCTTAGCTCCGACCGGTCTCCCTCAGCCTCGACCGGTCGCCCTGTGCCTTATATTGGATAAAAATGCTTCTGTTTTCCAGACTTAGCCATTTTGGCTCTTTTACTCCATTTTTCGTCCCCTTTGCAAATTTCACACATAATTCACTTCAAATGAGTTTTGTTGCATAAATTACATATTTTGGGGATTATATTGCTCGTTTATCATCATTGTTACTCATCCTCACCGATTAAATGGTAAGAATTCTACTCCTTTTATCTCAATTGGGTTGAACCCTTGAGAAAATGCTTCTACTTGATATATTGATGGAATTCGTATATAATTGTGTTGTGAATGATGATTGCTGATGAATGATATTTGTAAAATTGCTTTTGCTGATGAAAAACTTGGCTTGATTACATTTACAAGGGCTATATATATCTTCTTCAATTTTTGACGCCCGCCAAGTGTTGGATAAAATGTTTCAATGAAAAATTCATCACCTACATGATTCTCTCGTTTTCAAATGTCTTATGTATTTATAGAGATCATGTTTTTGCAAATCAAATGAGTTTTCATAAGCTTCTACAAGTCGTATGATCGACGTTTACCTCCTATTTGGCTTATAAGCTTCAATGTTCAAATAGCTCGATAAATCGGTTACATTGAGCACTTTGATATGATTATATGATATTTTTATCGTGCTAACATTTTTTTTGATGATTCCAAAGGGGGAGAAACAGGTTATAAACTTATTAGCTCAAAGAAGCTAAAATAAGCTCGAGATAAGAAGCTATAAGTTGTGGCTATTATAAGTCATATTGTTGTGAATCATACTTAGTCCATTTGATGTTTCATGGACTTGTTTACATGTCTAATGATGTTTTGTTGACATGGGGAACTTATAAGTTTTTGATACTTAAGCTCTATATCGATAAGCTAAGCTTTTTGATTTTGTTTAAGTTGATTCTATTTTACTCTCGTTGTGCATGTTGATAGGGGGAGCTTTTGCTATATATGTTTAATATCTCTACTCCCATCCTTGTGATTATATTGCGTGGAATGTTGTCGCTCACAACAGATAGTTCTTTTTAACCGGTAAAATTGTTTTGTTTTCAAAATCAACATTGTTAAATTGTTTTGGTTTGTAATCATCAAAAAGGGGGAGATTGTTTGATAAATGGTTTTATCATGATTTTGATGATTTTGTTTTTATACCAAAACAATGGTTTTACAGGTTGTCCAAATACTCCTAAATGATTTAAAATGGTTTTAATATTTTCCGGAGTATTTCTTCAAGTTTTATTTTAGATAAAATTGGACAACACTTTTAATGATTTTGTGTTAATGTGTTTTTACACCAAAATTATGTTTCTGAATATTGTCCTAATACTCCCGATCGGTATAAAATATTTTTACTATTTTTTCAGAGTATTTCTTGAAGTTCATTTTCGACTAAAATTGGACAACTCCTCGGTTTTGAGGTCAACCGGTCGCCCTATAGGGCAACCTGTACCTGAAAGTTGTGCAAAACAGAGAATTTCATGTTTTGCTGAAAATGGTGAGGGTGACGGTCGGACACCCCCTCCGACCGGTGGGTGTGTGGGAGCAATTTCTGAAAACAGAACTTCCTGGACTCGTTTTTTGGTTTTGCTCGACCGACTGGGCATGGGGTCGACCGGTCGGACCCCCCGTCGATCGTTCGCCCTGTGTAAATGTGTGTTCTTACTTTCTAACATCTATTTGTGCGCGACCGGTCGCCCTAATGTTTGACAGCAAAATTCTAACCGTTGTGCAGCAGACAGCTTTCCCTAAATTGTGGGATTGATTTCTAACAGCTATAATCTTGATTTTAATTGCAATTTTTTTGTAAAAATCATTTCCCAAGAGGAGCCTATCAATGATCAATCATCTTCTATAAATAGAGGATGATTTGAAGCTCAACTACAAGAGAGAATACTACAACACAACAAGATACACTCAAGCAAACATTATTTTGTTCTTCATTGTTATTATTCTTGTTGTAATAGCCTAAGGTCTTTCACTTTCACATCATGAGGTCTAGGCTTATTTCTTGATTACACTTGCACTCAAATTTGTATCATTCATTATCGAGTTGTAATCTTGAATTTTTGGGTTATCATTCAACAACCGATATCCTTTCAACTTCTAGGGATTTTTGTTAAATGCATGTAGTGTTTTGATCATGAGCACTTGAGATATGTATATTTTATTTATTGCCTGTTAATTTCATGTATCAAGTTGTGAAATTTCTCAAGTGTTGCTCAAAAATGCTATTTATTGAAATTTAGGTGCATGCATGTACAATTTGATGTTCTATTTGATGAATTCTTGTATGAAATGAGCATGCATGTGTATGATCCATGAAATCCATGTTTTTTATGACTTATAACATGTAAAAGTCGAGCATAATTGATTAAATTTCAATTTTTGGATTTAAGATGCAAAAATGGAAAGTTGGTGGACTTAATTGCATGAAAATAAAACTTAAGGGACCCCTCGGCAAATTTCAAATTTTGGGACTGTACTCAGGTTCAAAAATGACTTTTGGACATTTTATTAAAGTTTTAAGAGTTTTCAGATAAATAAAATCAACCTTTAAAAGCCCTAGGATTAGATTGTAAAATTTTAGAAGTTTAAGGGCTACTTTGTAATTTTCGAAACTGTACCAGACCTTAATCTTAAAATTTGAAATTTTAACTTTTAATGGACTGGAAATGACATACTTTAAATGTATTCCAAAAATCCAAGTGTTTAGAGCTCGAAAAGTAATTTTACTAAAATTGAGGGACTAAATTGTAAAAGATTAACTTGAGGACCCAAATGAAATTTCCAGGACTTATACAGCCCATGTACCTGGAATTACTAATTTAACTATAACTTAATTATATTTTGGACCCAAGGTTCCAATTTCATAACAATTGGACCCCTTAAAGCCTTAAAGGCAATTATTTCAAAATGGGACAAAAATGAGATTTTCAAAAGTTAAAGGACCTACACTTATTTCTTTTTAAAACTGCTTTTGTCCCAATATCCCACTAACCTTAGTGACATTGTTCAACTGTAATCACATTAAAATCCCTTCCAGTTCGTGAGTTCCAATTATTTTAAACTTAGGGTCCGAAATGACAATTTTAACAAATTTGGGGCCAATGGGAGAATTTTATAAAAACAAGTCCTCAAAACTTTAAAAACCTGAATCTCTGAATAATTTAGAAAATTTAGTGACTGACCTCATAATTGTTCAAGGTCGGGATATTTAGTTATTCAATTTTTAACCCCAAAAGTATTGATTTTTACAAAACGGGGCTAATTGCAAATTTCCTTTTTATCAAGGACCTAACTCAAATTATTTTCTTTTTACTAAAACAGCCCTGGACCCTCTGACTTTAATTATTAATTAAAATAATTTATTTTCTCAAAAACCCCTTGACTTATCGGATCGTCTTGACCGATTAATACACGATCGCGGGGCGACTTCCTCGCCTTGCGATTTTGAATCTATAACGGGACTTATGTTCCACCTAATCTTTCAAGATATCAAAGATTGCTTATCCTCCCAATAGCCATCTTCATCCCAATAACTCCACCAACGCCATAATTGCCACTCGCGATTTTCAAAAATTTTCCTGAACTGCTTCCCTGAATCAATAATACTCGACTGCCTGGTTGACTTCCTGAACTTGTTTTTACTTTCCTGCCGAGTCAACTTGGTGTGTCAAGCTCACAGTCGGAATGGATACGTCGGGGATAGAACCGGGCAGCTCAACTGCTATTCACTCTTCCCGCCCCATCGTCCTAATCCCGCAACTGAGGGACGGTGTTTGTCCAAGGGAAGCGGGTCGTAGTACTTGAGGTATAATCATGATTATGACAAATCCGAGCCTTGCTAGCTCCACTGTGGATTTTGTCTTTGCCTATGGAACGATAAGGTGACAGGTCTTGGACCATCTTGCCCGGAGTTAACCGGACCCATTTGGATGGCGCTACAAATCCGTACGCAACCGCTACTTGTATTGCATTGGTTGGCGCTACAAATCCGTACGCAACCATTATTGCATAGTATTGGCGTTACATTCCGTGCACCCTACTGTCTTTCCCGAATCACATAGTGTTTGTGTGACCACGAATCGTTTTTGTTAAACTGTATAAGTATATTACTTAAACATTTTATCACGACGCTTGTGGATGTGTGTCAATTCATGCATCATATCTCACGCGTTTTCATACAACTGTTTTCTCGCATTAACTATATATCGCCACACTTGCACACGATCACCCCATCCACTGAGATTTTTGTCTCATCCCCTCCCGTTTTCTAACCTTTAGATGAGGACTTTGTTCAAGATGTTGAACCTACCACGGACTGAGCTCATGTGCTCCGCTTGTTGGACTTACTACCTATTGTTGTTGTTGTTCTTTGGACTTATTTCTTGTATTTCTGTTGGACTCTTTTATTCTCTTTTCATTCCGATGCTCAGAATCGAAGGGTAGGACCCTTTGACTATTAAGTTGTTATCTTTAGTTGATTTCGGGATGTAATTTGGATGTTTGTTGGGTACCGTAAGTTGTAACTCGTACTTGTTCTTTATTTCCGCCGCTATTTGACTGTTTCACCGGGTTTTTGTTGATATTCGTCTAGACTATTTGGTTTATTTGTATTCAAGTTGTGGATCATCGTCGCGTCCCCCCTGGGGCGTGATGATTATAGTGGTATCGAGCTCGGCTTGTAAGATGGAAATTTACACCGAGCGACCCGAGATAGGACCTCGATCCGTGTTTTGGGGTAATCCGCAACTTGACTAATTAGTGAGAAATCGATTTCAATTTGGCGTAGAACCATATTATTGAGATTGAAACTAAGTTAGAACGCATATTTTGAGGTTCCATAGTCATACTTGTCTTGACTTAGTTGACTCTTGACTGACTTTCTCTATTCATTCTTTCCTTATTCCCTCCTTATCTTTCCTTTACCTTTGACTGATCCGCCTTAGTTTTGTTTGATTAGGATGGAGCCGTCACCACCTACTTGGTGGGACGTTTTATAGGCCCGTGCCGAGCGGGATTACTTCCGGGCACTTACGATTCACTGGCACCGGGAGAGTACATAGATAATGTGCGAGAGAAAATGAAGAGAGCGAGTGATGGCCGCCAGAAGTGGGTGATGGACACCCATATGTCTCGAGATGGAGGAGACCCTCATCAAGCAGATGACCGTGATAGAGGATCTTACATAGGCCCTAGCCCAGCGAGATGCTGCTTTGGAGGCTGCTTTGGCAGCTAATGCACAACCATTGCCACCACCCGAGGTGGAGCCCGTACCCGACCCTGAGGAGGACCTCAAGGAGGATGCCGAGGAGGATCCATTCGAGGTCGGAGAGCCTGAGGCACTTGAGGCTGCTCCACTTGATGATGCACAGGGATTCGAGCAGTGGCTGGATTTCGTCGATTGGCCTGAGGTCGAGGCGCCACCTCAGCCCGACCAGGCCCCGATTATTGACGTTCCTACTAGTGGCGATGATGGCGACCTCACCGAGTAGTTAGCTTGATTGTTAGATTGTGCTCTCGTTGTTATAGACACTTATTCCACCATGTTGTACCTTGCTTTCTGTTGTATTAGATTCAGTTGTATTTCGATTCAGGTGTATCTTTGACTCGATATTACTATTGTTGTACTTCTTGGGTGTATTCAAGTTTTACATTAATGGATATGCCTTTGCTATTTATTCAATGTCTTGTGTTTTGTTGTTACTTTCCCTACGATATAACTTGTTTTACATGAATAATTATTGTATTCATTTACTCGTGGATCGCAACTAACACTTCAAGATACAGAATGGCTGAACATCGTGGACGTGGGAGACCTCGCCGAGTTCCCCAAGGGAATGACGACGTACCCAGGGACCGGGTACCCTTCCCTGAATTACCACCGCCTCCTCCACCTGCCGCAGGAGACAACTTGACTGCACAGGCTCTACAACAAATACTGGTTTTCATGAGGCAACAAGCAGAGCCTCAACACCGTGCTCCCGAACCCGCCAGAGAGGCGAACGATCGCACATTGGACCATTTCCTACGGTTCGACCCAACGGCTTTCTTAGGAGAGCCAGACGACTTAAAGGCAGAAAAATGGATAGAGAAGCTGGAAAATATCTTCAATGCTCTCAATATTCAGATGAGCGAGAAAAGTCACACTCGCCGTATTTCGTCTAGAATCGGCGCTAGAGAATGGTGGAGGAGCGATTGAGAGAAAGGTGGGAACAGGACCGAGTAGCGAACATGGGAATTTCTTGGCGAGTTCAATGAATGTACATTCCACGAAAGTTGTGAAAGAGGCGCGCCGGGATGAATTCCATAGGTTGAGACAGGGGAACATGTCTGTAGCTCAGTATGAGTCCGAATTTCATCGATTGTCCAAGTATGCTCTGGGGACAATCAGTACAGAAGTAGACAAACTTTACAGGCTCACACGAGGACTGAAGCTGGAACTTCAAAAACTACTTTTGACTGTTGAAATGACAACCTACTCAGCCGCGGTAAAGGCATCTCTCCGCATCGAGTTGGGAATGAACCGTATTGGAAAAATTCACTAGAGTAGGCCATCAAACAGTCTCAAGAGGACAGCTGTGGGACAACCATCTAAACAGCCTGCTAAGTTTCAGAAGGGACCAGTTAATAAGACAGATAAAGGAAGGGACCAGTACAAGGAAAGCCGGGTCAAATGTGTGCACATTGCCAGAAACCGGGACATACTGCCAATGACTGTTGGCGTAAATAGGGAAAGTGTTTGCGATGTGGTAGTAATCAGCACCAGCTGAAAGATTGCCCGAAATATGAAGACCGAACCAAACAGCGCCCCAGCGAAGCGAGCAATGGCCAGGGTAATCGGCAAGGATGCCCGCCGAGCATTTTCACTCGCCGGACATGAGGCTCGGAGGCAACAAACGCGTGGTGGAAGGTACGCTTTTAATATCTAACCACTATGCTAAAATACTATTTAACCCTGGATCAACGCATTCATTTGTCGCACCGCATTTTGTACACAAACTGCATGCATGCATGGAACATATGCCAGATAACAAATATTATCTATAACGCATGCAAAGTTAAGATTGATGAGATAAATTTTCCTGCCGATTTGATCTTATTACCTATATCCGAATACGACATGATATTGGGAATGAACTGGTTGTCTGCACACCATGCACAAATGGACTACCATAACAAGTCCATTAAGCTATGTGAACCCGAAAAACCCAAAGTGGAAATTTCGGGAAGGGCACGAGTTAAGATTTCCCCAATTATTTCAGCAATGAAAGCGAGGAAGTCGATCACTAGAGGGGCACAAGGGTACTTGGCGTTTGTAATTAACAAACCCAAGGTTGAGACACAAATTAACCAAGTGCCTATAGTATCAGAATACACGGATGTATTTCCACAAGAACGCACCACTGTCCCTCCAGATAGGGAAGTCGAGTTCACGATCGAGGTATTACCGGGAACCGCCCCGATTGCTAGAACACCGTATAGAATGGCTCCTCTTGAGTTGCCGGAGTTGAAGATGCAATTCGAAGGTGATGGATGTGGGATTTATCCGATCGAGTACATTTTCGTGTGGAACACCAGTACTATTTGTCAAAAAGAAGGATGGCACATTAAGACTGTGTATATATAATCGTGGTCTTAATAGCGTGACCATCAAGAACAAATATCCCCTCCCGAGGATAGACGAACTGTTTGATCAACTTCAAGGAGTGACAATGTACTCGAAGATCTAGAAAGAGCTCTCAGTAAAGGAGTTAGAGAGAGAAGCTCTCAACTGGGTGAAAAAACCTCCCCCAAGTGCTCCTTTCTCTGCTGATCGATTTCTTCCTTATTTTCTTAGATTTCTTGCTAAATCTTCCATTCTGCTCACAGATCTGCTGTTTATATCAACTTTGCACCGATTGTTTTCTTTGTTTTCACAGACCTGGACCTGCAAAAAACCCATTTTACTGTAGCTTTTTGCTGGGTTTTTCGAATTTTGCATTGGGACTTCGAATTTTTGGTTAGGTGTTCGCAGATATACTTACCCAACACCCTTAGAGGATGGGTAAGTCAAAAACGAAAGCCAACAAGGCAAAAATCCATTAAATCATTTGAATCTAAAAAAGTTGTTCTTCTTTTCGATGAGGTAAGATCGCATAAATTTCTGAAAAATCGATAAATCTGCTTTGCTACCAAGGAAAAGATGTTGTTGATCCCTAAGTGATGCAAGTTCACCTGGAAAACTATGATTCTTCCTCCTATGAGTCGATGAGGAATCGAGGAAGAATCCCGAAAATCAAGGTGGGTGTGAGTTACTGCACACACACCAGTGTTTGTTGAAATTCCTAAACTAGTGGTAGGCTTAGGACCGAGCAAACAACTAAGTCTCCCACCCAAGCTCCATGGACTTCATTGTTTCTTTGGCAAATCGTAAGCCGGGCTGGCCACACTCAAGGTCATCGAGCCCAATTCCGATGACCTTGATGATATCATTTTTGAGGAAAAACACGCTGATAATGTTGAAGATTCATGGGGCTTCTGTCTCGTTGGTTGTTTTGTTGGGCGTTTCCCAGGGAAGATTGCATTGCTGGAGATGTGTAAGAAATGTCAAGTGCCATTTCAATACTTTACACACACAAGTAAATGGCTCATATTCAAGTTTGCGGATGAGACAGCCCATGATAAGGTCTTGCTTGGGGGACCTTACTATGTGTTTGGCAGGCCTTTGTTGCTTAAGAAAATGCCCAAGTATTTGATGATATGGAAATTCAAACTATGCCTGTTTGGGTGCAACTACTACCAGTCTACTCCTGTGGATTTACGGAATCCGATTGCTTTAAGCATGGTTGCCACCAAGATTGGGAAGCCATTGCATACGAATTCCCTTCATGTTTGAAGGACCGTATCTCATTTCAAGGATCTTTGTTTGAAGTTGATGCCTCTAAGGAGCTCAAGAGGAACTTCGCATTCGTTTGCCGTCAGTAAGAGGAGAATGCAACAAGTGTTGTATGAGCATGAACCAAAATTTTGCACCAAGTGCAAGGAAATTGGCCAAAGTACTCGGGGATGTACCAAGGAAAACAAAGCGACAAGCAGGACAACCGTTTAAGCCGGGTTAGGAAGCATGTTGCACAAAACCAACCAACAAGGAAAACGTTGAAGGCTCCTGAGCCTGCACGAGTTGCTAATGATGTGAAGCAAACCCAACCTATCAAGGATAAGCAGCCTGTTGAGATTATTGAAGAGGCTCAAGTGCAACCTTCAAAGGAGTAACAACCTGTCCAAACTGACAGTGAATCCCAACCATTCACTGAGGTGAGAGGCGCAGACCAAGGAAAAGGATTACTCCAGTTCCTATTATTGAAGATGCAGAGGGACATGCGGCTCAGTCAGGCAATCTTCTTGAGAAGGGCACCCAGGATAATCCAGCCAAAAGAACCGTCAAGACCCATAATAAGAAGGATAAGGGAAGGAAACAAAAGGGTGTCATGAATTTCTTGAGACACCATAAACTTGATGTAATTGGAGTGTTGGAAACAAAGTTGGTTGAGACAACTTTACCGAAAATTATGAGAACTTGGTTTGCTGGTTGGAAGTATACTTGCAACTTCCATACTCATCCTAATGGTAAGATTTTGGTCTTGTGGAATCCAACTACTGTCATACTCGAGGAACTGGACATCTCTCCACAAGTAATTCACTGTGCTATTACTTGCAAGGTATCTACTGTTTCCCTCCTTGCAAGTTTTATTTATGAATATCACACTATTGGTAGTAGGAAACCATTGTGGGACAATCTTATATCTTTTGGTGAAAATTGTTCCTTGCCTTGGATTGCAATTGGGGATTTTAATAATGTTCTCAATGCTAATGAGAAGTGTAATGACAAAGATGTTACCAGCAAAGAACTCAAAGATTTTGAAGAGTGTTGTGTTCTCACGGGTCTCACAGACTTGAGATCAATGGGATGTCACTTTACTTGGACAAATAATGAGGTCTGGTGCAAACTTGATCGGGCAATGGTTAACAAGCATTGGTTTGACCAAGGCCTCGATGGGATGGCGAATTTCTTGCCTTCGGGATGTCTATCTGACCATTCCCCTTGTATTGTCTCTTTGTTGGATGTAATTGCTAACACCAATAGGTCATTTCAATTTTTCAATATGTGGGCTAGTCATACGGATTTCAATGACCTAGTCGCCACAAATTGGAATTTGTACGTCAGGGGCAAGAAGCAATTTATGCTCTGTAAGAAGCTTAAGCATTTGAAACGTCCCCTCAAGGAGCTTAATAATAAGCATTTCTCACATATTTCAAGTCGAGCAGCAAAGGAAAAGGAGGATTTAGAACGGGCCCAACTGCAGCTGCATGATGATCCAATGAATGTGGATTTACAGAATTTTGTGGCTACCACGAGGAAACAATCCATGAGTTTGAGTGAAGCTGAACGATGCTTTTATTACCAAAAAGCTAAGTGCAAGCACTTAAACCAAAGTGATCGGGGCACCAAGTTCTTCCATGACTTGGTTAAAAGGAATAAGAAACGCAATCAGATTGTCACCGTTTGCAAAGAAGATGGTCTCCCTACCACTTCTATGGATGAAGTTGCTAAGGAGTTCACAAAGATTTATGAGTGTTTGCTTGGCACAACAGACTCCTGCGAACTGATTGATCCTGATATTATCAATGTTGGTCCATCCATTTCTTTGGAACAGGCAAGCAATTTGGAGAGGGACATCTCTAGACAGGAAATCCGGGATGCTTTGTTCGACATTGGTGAAGACAAATCCCCTGGTCCGGACGATTTTAATTCATACTTCTTCAAGAAGTCATGGCAAATTGTCGGGGATGATTTTTGTGAAGCAATTGAAGAATTCTTTGTTAATGGGTCTTTACTAAAGCAAATTAATCACACTGTCATTGCTTTAGTACCGAAGGGATAGCATGCTCAATCAGTTGGGGACTATAGGCCCATTTCATGTTGCAATGTGTTTTACATGGTGATTACGAAAATCATGGCCAAGAGGATGGCACCGTTGTTGGAGAATATTGTGGATTAGGCTCAAGCGGCTTTTGTTGGGGGAAGACTTATGACTGAGAATATTCATCTCGCACAAGAACTCCTCCGGCAATATAATCGCAAACGAATTTCTCCCAGATGCCTTCTCAAAATTGATCTGAGGAAGGCCTATGACTCTGTTAGCTGGGATTTCTTACGGGCTGTGCTTGAAGGTTTGGGCTTCCCCTCAAAATTCACTCATTGGATCATGGAATGTGTGAATTCTTCATCTTATTCCATAGCATTGAATGGAAGTTTGTATGGGAAATTTGCGGGCAAGAAGGGACTAAGGCAAGGAGACCCTTTATCACCTTTCCTTTTTGTTCTTTACCTTGAATATTTTTCTCATTTGATTAATCTTACTGCCAATAGGGACCGTTTTGCTTACCATCCCAAATGTGCCAAATTGAATATCACTCATTTGGCCTTTGCGGATGACTTGATGCTCTTTTCTAAAGGAGACTGTAATTCCGTCGGTGTATTGTTGGATTGCTTGAATAAGTTTAGCAGGTGTTCAGAATTACGGGCGAACTTGAATAAATCCAGCTTATGACCTGGTATCAGTGGGCAGAAATTAGTTGATATCCACAGGCTTGTGAATATGCCAATTGGATCTATGCCGTTCAAATACCTTGGAATACCGCTTGCAGCAGAGAAATTGAATGCGGTTCACTACGCTTCTCTTGTTGAGAAAATTGCGTGTTATATTAATGCTTGGGCCAATTGTACTCTTACTTATGCCGGACGAACAAAGTTGATCAGATCAGTTGTGCAAGGTGTTGAGTGCTTTTGGTTATCAATTCTACCAATCCCCGAAGATGTGATTGATAGAATAACCAACATTTGTCGTCTTTTCCTTTGGGGCGAGCGCAAAGGCATCTGGTTGCTTGGAAAGACATTTGTCTCCCAAGACGAGGAGGACTAGGTTTCAGGGACGTCAAAACTTGGAACCTTGCCCTCCTTGCAAAGGTCCTTTGGAACATTCATGATAAAAGGGACTCTTTGTGGATCAGATGGGTGGACCAAGTGTATCTTAATGGGGCTTTCGTGTGAGATTGGACACCAGCGAAAGGAGATTCTCCCCTCCTCAAGCGCATCTTTGAAATTTGGGACATCATTGTCAGTAAGGAAGGGACTACCCAGCTTGCTATTGCCAACCTTAATCGTTGGTTCGCAGGGGAAAATTCTGGTTGCTCGAAAGCATATGAATATTTCAGATCGAGGGGCATTCCGAAAGTTTGGGCAAATGAAGTTTGGAGACATTACATTCCTCCCAAGCATTAATTTATCATTTGGCTTGGTATCAAGGGAAGGTTACAAACCAAGGATCGCCTCCACTATATGGACATTGATCAAAATTGTGCTTTATGTGGGACTGCACCGGAAACATTGGATCACCTATTTTTTCTGTGCAACATGATCAATCAAGTTTGGCTACAGATCAAGAAATGGCTTTGCATCACAAGAGCCATGACTACAATTAAAAGTGCACTGAAATACATGAAGAAGGAAGCTCGTGGGACTTCGTGGCAATCTCGTGCCAAGAAAAGTGCAGCGGCATGCACTGTATATCATATTTGGACTGCTCGTAATAGGCGGCTATTCGAAGGGACGGTAGTTAGTTCCGACGGCATTATTCGTGAAATCAAAACGCAGGTATACAAGATCATGTTTTCTTTGTATCCTCATGTTTTGGTTCAATATGAACACCTTGCTTTGGGACATTAGTTCTAGTGCATTTTCGGTTTATTTGTTGTGTGTAAATGGCATGTATTAGCCATCAAGTTGTACTAGCCTTTTAGGGACATTTAGTCCCATTGTGTTGTAATTATCTGGGCTTGCCCAGAGTATTTTGTACATTTGCGATGATATATATTATTCACATTTCATCCAAAAAAAATGTACTCGAAGTTTGATTTACAACAAGGATATTACCAACTAAAGATCTGCGAAGAAGACATTTCCAAATCTGCATTTCAAACCCGATATGGGCACTACGAGTTTGTAGTGATGCCTTTCGGTCTGACGAACACACCGGCAATATTTATGGATCTGATGCATCGAGTCTTTCAACTTTATTTGGATCAATTCGTAGTGATATTCATTGATGACACACTCGTATACTCTAAGTCTAGAGAAGAGCATGAACGTCATCTTAAAATTGTTTTGGAGACAATACGAGAGCATAAGTTGTATGCCAAATTCAGCAAGTGCGAATTTTGGCTTAGTGAAGTCGCGTTCTTGGGACACATAGTATCCGACACCGGGATCACTGTAGATCCTTTGAAGGTACAAACAGTGGTTGAATGGAAACAACCCGAGTCTGTAACGGAGATCAGGAGTTTCCTAGGACTAGCTAGATATTATCGAAGATTTATCCAGGACTTCTCCAAGATAGCCGGACCGCTCACTCGACTAACCCAGAAGCAAGTCAAGTTTGAGTGGAATGACAAGTGCGAAGCTAGTTTCCAAGAACTCAAGAAACGACTTACTACAGCTCCAGTCTTAGCTCTTACAAAGGGAACAAAAAACTTTGTCGTCTACAGTGATGCATCAAAGGAAGGACTAGGAGTAGTGCTCATGCAGGAAGGAAAGGTCATCGCTTATGCATCACGAAAGCTAAAGCCTTATGAAGCCAATTATCCAACGCATGACTTGGATTTGGCAGCGATAGTGTTCGCGTTAAAGAAATGGAGACACTATCTCTACGGAGCAACATTCACGGTTTTCACAGATCATAAGAGCTTGAAGTATCTATTCTCCCAGAAAGATCTCAACCTGAGGCAACGGAGATGGATGGCGTTGATTGAGGACTATCACTTTGATATTCAATACCATCCCGGGAAAGCTAACGTAGTAGCTGACGCTTTGAGCAGAAAGGCGAGCTTAGCCAGACTTATGATTCGAGAGTGGGAATCATTAGTAGAGCTGAGCAATTGGAATCTGATGAGAACCAATACTCAGATTTCATGTGCTAACATTTTAGTTAAACCCGATATGCTGAATGAGATCAAGGAAGCACAAGGGAGAGATGTGCATCTTCAAAAACTGAAGGAGAAGATACTTAAAAGAGAGAGATCAGAATTCTCGGTACATGAAGATGGGGTTATCAAATTTCGGAATCGAGTTTGTGTACCGAGTGATGAGCATATTAGGAATAGAATCCTCGCAGAGGCACGCCGTTCGAAATACACTATACATCCTGGAGAAAACAAGATGTATAAGGATTTGAAATGGAGTTATTGGTGGGTAAACATGAAGAACCAGGTAGCGGAGTTCGTTGCGAGATGTTTGACTTGTCAATGAGTAAAAGCAGAACACTAACGACCATCTGGTTTACTACAACCATTGAGAATTCCCGAGTGGAAATGGGAACACATAACGATGGACTTCGTGACGGATCTACCAAGGATCAGAGGAGGCCATGATGCTATTTGGTAGTTGTAGACCGACTCACGAAATCTGCACACTTCTTACCCATCAAGAAAACTGATAGCTTGCAGAAACTTGCACAGATTTATATCCGAGAGATCATTCGACTGCATGGAGTACCTATTGACATAGTATCAGACAGAGACCCGAGGTTTATCTCCAGATTTTGGAAGTGCTTGCAAGAGTAGTTGGGTACCTCGCTAAGTTTCAGCATAGCAGCGCATCCACAAACTGATAGACAGTCTGAGCGAATGATTCAAACCATGGAAGATATGTTGCAAGCCTGCACATTGGATTTCCAAGGAAGTTGGGATTCACACTTACCATTAGCCGAGTTCGCCTACAACAACAGCTATTAGGCCACGATTGGAATAGCACCCTATGAGGCATTATATGGGCGAAAATGTAGATCCCCACTACACTGGGAGATTGATGACCAATGGACTCCGAAAGAGAAACGAAAGTCGCCCTTGATTCCAAAGGTCGACTTAGTTCAGGAGGCTATGGAGAAGGTCAAGCTGATCAAGGAGCGGATTCGCACAGCTCAGAGCCGCCAAAAGAGTTACGCGGATAAGAGAAGAAAGGATTTGGAATTTGAAGTCGGAGATGAAGTATTTCTCAGACTCTCACCACAAAAAAGATTGATCAATCTGAAGAAAGGAGGCAAGTTGAGTCCGAGATATGTTTGACCTTACAAGATTTTACAGAGGATCGGGAAGTTAGCCTACCGACTCGAGTTACCAGCACAATATCCGTGAATGCACGATGTATTCCACGTATTGAGATTGAAGAAGTATCAACCAGATCCCGAACATATCAATACTCAAGATACTCCTCCTCTAATGGAAAATTTATCCTACACCGAGAGGCCGATCCGAATCATTGATCAGCAGATACGTCAATTGCGTAAGAGGGAGATTCCGATGGTTAAAGTGGTGTGGCAGAACCACAACCGAGACAAAGACGCAACGTGGGAGATGGAAGAAGACATGAGGGATCAATATCCAGAACTATTCTGAAGAGAATTTGGGGACCAAATTCTTTTAAGGAGGGGAGGATGAGAAGCCCCCGATTATTACTTGTGATTATGATCATTATTAATTCTATTTCGCATTTATGATTACTTGATTGATCATTATTACTTTTGTGTATTTATTAGTCACCTTAGAATTTTAAGAGATAATTTATTTTAGAGACTTTTACCTTATAGAATTAAGAATTTGATTTAGATTAAGTGATCATGAGACTTATAAGTGATCAAGGAAATTACTAATTAATTTGGAGATTGATATTATTCACCTATAGGTGGACGGCAATGATGAGATTTTTGATGTAGAAATATCATCCAACTCTTATACACTTACACCTTATATTAGTAATGTTGTATATAATTACACTACTAATTCAAACATTATACACATTATCTTATACATAAATTCTTTAATATTAAATCTTTCAACATGTTGGAGTCTTCCCAACATTCCATTCAAACACATCTCATGTCCATACCTATGACCACCAAAATGTCTCCCATGCAAGAAGCAAAATTCAAGACACAAAAATTAACAAAAAATTTCTCCCCCCCCTCTCAAAGTGGACGGCCAATATGGCAAAAATGAGCAAAATTTGTTCATTTCATCCAACACATTTTAATCTTCTAACTAATTCTCCTCCTTCTCTCTAATCTCTCTCTAAGAATCATTCACATCTTCAAATCTTGAAACACCAATTCTTCATATCTTTAAATCTTCAAACACCGATTCTTCATATCTTCAAACCTTCAAGAACCATTTCTTCACATCTTCAAATCTTCAAATACAAGTCTTTCACATCTTCAAGTATACCTTCATACCTTCAAGAACATCTTATTAATATCATCAAACACTCCTTCTTTCTTCAAACATCTAAACAAAAACAAACATTCTTCCTACTTAAATCAAAAATTCGAACCCCCCCATCTCAAAGGTAAGAAATTTCATTCCTCAATTCAACTTGATCTCTTACAACTCATCACCTTCTCCTCTAAATTTTAGTTTGAAATTTTGATTTGAGGTACTTAGAAGACCACTTGAAGACATGCATGCATGGTGGTCAATTTAGAAGACTTGAAGAATAATTGTTAGAGAAATTGGACTACAAAGTAAGATTTGGACACTGGAGCCCTTCTCTCTTCTTCTTCCTATTTTCTTCAAATTTTAACACCCCTTTTTCATTTTTGAGAAATAGGGGCTGACCTTAGGTGATTTTGAAGGTGAACCAAAAATTCCAAATTTGAAGCTTCAACTAGTTCCAATTCACTTACTACACAAGGTAAAGTGTAGTATTTCCAATTTTCTTATCTTCTTCTTTATCTTCTTCTTTTTCTTCTTAATTTTTCACTCATTTTAAATTTTGATATTTCTTGACTTAGGGGCTGACCTAAGTGAACTCATACCAAGTTGTGAAATTTATCCTTTTTATTTCACAACTCTCCAAATTTAAGGTGGGTGGAAAAATGCTTTCAACTTCTAGGGATTTTTGTTAAATGCATGTAGTGTTTTGATCATTTGCACTTGAGATGTATATATTTTATGTATTGCATGTTAATTTCATGTATCAAGTTGTGAAATTTCTCAAGTCTTGCTCAAAAATGCTATTTATTGAAATTTAGGTGCATGCATGTACAATTTAATGTTCTATTTGATGAATTCTTGTATGAAATGAACATGCATGTGTATGATCCTTGAAATCCATGTTTTATATGACTTATAACCTGGACAAGTCGAGCATAATTGATTAAATTTCAATTTTTGGACTTAAGATGCAAAAATAGAAAGTTGGTGTACTTAATTGCAAGAAAATGAAACTTAAGGGACCCCTCTGCAAATTTTGAATTTTGGGACTGTACTCAGGTTCAAAAATGACTTTTGGACATTTTAATAAAGTTTTAAGAGTTTTCAGATAAATAAAATCAACCTTTAAAAGCCCTAGATTAGATTGTAAAATTTTAGAAGTTTAAGGGCTACTTTGTAATTTTCGAAACTGTACCAGACCTTAATCTTAAAATTTGAAATTTTAACTTTTAATGGACTGGAAATGACATACTTTAAATGTATTCCAAAAATCCAAGTGTTTAGAGCTCGAAAAGTAATTTTACTAAAATTGAGGGACTAAATTGTAAAAGATTAACTTGAGGACCCAAATGAAATTTCCAGGACTTATACAGCCCATGTACCTGGAATTACTAATTTAACTATAACTTAATTATATTTTGGACCCAAGGTTCCAATTTCATAACAATTGGACCCCTAAAAGCCTTAAAGGCAATTATTTCAAAATGGGACAAAAATGAGATTTTCAAAAGTTAAAGGACCTACACTTATTTCTTTTTAAAACTGCTTTTGTCCCAATATCCCACTAACCTTAGTGACATTGTTCAACTATAATCACATTAAAATCCCTTCCGGTTCGTGAGTTCCAATTATTTTAAACTTAGGGCCCGAAATGACAATTTTAACAAATTTGGGGCCAATGGGAGAATTTTATAAAAACAAGACCTCAAAACTTTAAAAACCTGAATCTCTGAATAATTTAGAAAATTTAGTGACTGACCTCATAATTGTTCAAGGTCGGGATATTTAGTTATTCAATTTTTAACCCCAAAAGTATTGATTTTTACAAAATGGGGCTAATTGCAAATTTCCTTTTTATCAAGGACCTAACTCAAATTATTTTCCTTTTACTAAAACAGCCCTGGACCCTCTGACTTTAATTATTAATTAAAATATTTTATTTTCTCAAAAACCCCTTGACTTATCGGATCGTCTTGACCGATTAATACACGATCGCGGGGCGACTTCCTCGCCTTGCGATTTTGAATCTATAACGGGACTTATGTTCCACCTAATCTTTCAAGATATCAAAGATTGCTTATCCTCCCAATAACCATCTTCATCCCAATAACTCCACCAACGCCATAATTGCCACTCGCGATTTTCGAAAATTTTCCTGAACTGCTTTCCTAAATCAATAATACTCGACTGCCTGGTTGACTACCTGAACTTGTTTTTACTTTCCTTCTGAGTCAACTTGGTGTGTCGAGCTCCGTTCGAATGGATACGTCGTGATGGAACCAGGCAGCTTTTTTTATTCCACTCTTCCTACCCCATCGCCCTAATCCCGCAACCGAGGGACGGAGTTTGTCCAAGGGAAGCGGGTCGTAGTACTTGAGGTATAATCATGATTATGACAAATCCGAGCCTTGCTAGCTCCACTGTGGATTTTATCTTTGCCTATGGAGCGATAAGGTGACAGGTCTTGGACCATCTTGCCCGGGAAGTTACAAAGAAGAACGAAGGAATCACATGTCGATCTGCATAATTCGAGTTAACCGGACCCGTTTGGTTGGCGCTACAAATCCGTACGCAACCGCTACTTGTATTACATTGGTTGGCGCTACAAATCCGTACGCAACCATTAATTGTCTTGCATAGGATTGGCGTTATATTCCGTACGCAATCCTACCTGTCTTGCCAGAATCACATAGTGTTTGTGTGACCACAAACTGTTTTCTTAAACTATACAAGTATATTACTTAAATATTTTATCACGACGCTTGTGGACTGTGTGTGAATTCATGCATCATATCTCACGCGTTTCAATACAACTGTTGTCTCGCATTTACTATATATCGCCACACTTGCACACGGTCACCCCATCCACTGAGATTTCTGTCTCATCCCCTCCTGTTTTCTAACCTTTAGATGAGGAATTTGTTTAAGATGTTGAACCAACCACAGACTGAGCTCCTGTGCTCCGCTTGTTGGACTTACTACCTGTTGTTGTTGTTGTTGCTGGACGTATTTCTTGTATTTCCTGTTGGACTCTTTTATTCTCTTTTCATTCCGGTCTGTAACTGGAGGGCGTAGGACCCTTTGACTATTAAGTTGTTATCTTTAGTTGATTTTGGGGATGTAATTTGGATGTTTGTTGGGCTGTAAGTTGTAACTCGTACTTGTTCTTTATTTCCACTGCTATTTGATTGTGTTTCATTGGGTTTTCGTTGATATTCGTCTAGACTGTTTGGTTTATTTGTATTTAAGTTTTGGATCATCGTCGTGTCCCCGTTGTTAGATAAATGTTTTTATCATGATTTTGATGATTTTGTTCAAATGGGTTTTTATACCAAAACAATGTCCCTAAATGTTGTCCCAATACTTCCGATCGATCTAAAATGTTTTTACTATTTTTCTGGAGTATTTTCTTGGAGTTTATTTTCGATTTAAAATTGGACAACACTTTTGTTTCAGTCGACCTTAGGGCAACCCGCACTGAGTTGAGTTTTGAAACAAAAATGGGACGTAAGAAAAAAAAAAAAAAAGGCAGGCGACCGGCGACCGTGGGCGACCGGTGTGGTCGACCAATCGACCGGCGGCGACATTGCACCGCAAGTTGGATTTTTGTTCCAGACTTCTCTGTTTAAGTAAAAACGCAAGGGCAACCGGTCAACGGTGAAGCGACCGGTCGCACTCCCTTCGACCGGTCCCCTGTGTAAAAATTCGCAGAATTCAATTTCAATCTTATCTCTGCGCGACCGGTCGAACCCCATGTTTGACAAAGAAACTATCCGTTGCGTTTTTGATACTTTTCCCTATTTTGTGGGATTGATTTCTAACAGCTATATTGATGATTTTAAATGGTTTCTTTTGCAAAGCAAATCACTCCCCCGAAGGAGGAGCCAATGTCCGAAATCAAAGCCAAGACCTCTCCTATAAATAGAGGCTTCATTCAAGCAACAAGATACAACACTCTACACAAGCAAAGAGCAAACAAGCAAACACTTTCATATATCTTGTTGTATTAGCCTAAGCACTTTCACTTGCACATTTGAGGTCTAGGCTTTCAATTCTTGATTACACTTGTACTCATATTGTATCAATCATTATTGAGTTGTAATCTTGATTTTGGTCATCATTCAACACAAGACATCCTTGTGAGTATTCTTGTGGTAAGAATACACTTGGGTGATCTAGGTGATAGGTGTTTGAAGGTTGTGGTAATCTTCAAAGGTGTTGTAAAGAGGATTGGTAATCCTCAAGGTGGTGTTTGAAGGTTGTGGTAATCTTCAAAGGTGTTGTAAGAGGATTGTGGTAATCCTCAAGGTGGTGTAAGAGGGTTGTGGTAATCCTCAAGGTGTTGTATTAATTTTTGGTAAATTAATAAAATCTTTTTTCTTTTGAAATCCATCCCTGGATATCTTGGGGTGGTAGAGGATTAGGCCCTAGGTGGGTTGAACCTCTTTAAATCGACGAGTGTTGTTTTATTTCCGCATTTACATTCTCGTCTTTGGTTGATTATTCGAAAAAGAGGGCAAAATCTGAAAAACCGAGATAATCTATTCACCCCCCCCTCTAGATTATCGTAGCCACTGGACTAACAAGTGGTATCGAGCCAAACTCTTTGGCTAGCTCGTTCCGAGTAAAGAGGAAAGATCCATGGCTACGAATGACGCTTATCTCACCACCGGCGCCTCCACCAACAAGCCACCATTGTTCGACGCCAACAACTACGCATTTTGGAAAGACCGTATGGAGTGCTTTTTACAAGGGTGCGGATTTGACATATGGAATGTGGTTGTTGAAGGAGTTGATCAACCAACCAAGAAAATGGAGGATGGCACCTTGGCTCCTAAACCTTTCAAGGAGTTCGATGAAAATGACAAGAAGGCTTTCTCTCTAAACGGTAAGGCCTTAAATATTTTGCATTGCTCACTTACCGCCACCGAGTACAATCGCATACGAGGCATAAGGTCGGCACATGAGGTTTGGGAAAAATTGGAGACTATATATGAAGGGACAAAGAAGGTCAAGCAAGCTAGAAAGACCATGCTTGTTAAAGACTTTGAAAACTTTAACATGTATGATGGTGAAAGCATCTCCAAGATGGTGGAAAGGCTTGACAACATTGTCAATCCTCTTGTGGCCCTCGGTAAAGTCATCTCCGAAGAAGACAAGGTGACTAAGGTATTGAATGCTCTTCCCGGCTCATGGTCCGAAAAGGTGACGGCAATCACGGAAGCACAAAATCTTGAGACACTCAAGTTTGACGAGCTCATCGGGAACCTCCTCATCTATGAAGTCTATCTCAAGGAGAGGAAAAATACCAAACCAACCATCAATCAATCGGTATGCAAAATATTCCTAAAGGTCTTGCTTCCTCTTCTAATAATGCATACTATGATAATGATGATGATGATGAGGAGACGGCCGCACTTGTTCGAAAATTTGCAAAATTTGTGAATAAAAATAAAGCAAGAAAACCAAGAGATAATGCTTGCTTTAAGTTAGTGCGGAAAGTCCGGGCACTTCATAGCCGATTGCCCAAAACTCAATGAGGAGAAACAAAGAAAAAGAAGCCTTTTCCGAAAAAGAAGGCTCTAAATGCGGATGTCAAAACTTGGGATGAGCTACTCGAGACATCCGACGAGGAAGGTGAAACCGAACATGGTCTTATGGCTATAGACGATGAAAATAATGAGGTGCGCTCTAACTCCTCTACCTCCTCCTTAGTTGATGAATTGCAATGTGATTTTGATGAGTTGCAAAATGAATTTCAAAAATTGATTGTTAAATACAAGAGTTTAAAGAAGGAGCATAAAGAACTTAAAATAGAAAAGGATAAATTATTTACATCTTATGAGACTCTTGATCATGTTCATGCTATTACTCTTACTCAAATTCAAACTCTTGAAACCGAGAAACAAATGCTCACTAATGATATTGATAATTTGAAAAAGGATGTGCATTGTTTTAATTTAAGCACGGATAAGGTTACTAAAATTTTAGATGCACAAAGAGGTGAGCATTCAAAACAAGGACTTGGTTACAAACCATTTCAAAAGTTTTTAAGAAAAAACAACCAAGGTCCGACTTTCATACGTGCTAGTAGCTCTCATACTCCTACTTGTTTTTATTGTGGCAAAATTGGACATTATGCTAATAATTGCAAATTGAGAAATAGCTCTAGTTATATTTGGAGACCCAAAGGTCTCAAAACTAACCCCATGGACCCCAAAATTATAGGGTACCTAAAAGAAATGATTTTGTAGGTAATAGGGGCTATAACAACCATGGAGGATTCTGGCTCGTGGACAGCGGATGTTCACGCCATATGACCGGGAGGAAAGAGCTTTTTACCAACATCAAGTTCCAAGAAGAGGTATGGTCATGTTCGGAATGGCAAAGGAAAAATTCTTGGAAATGGAGAAATTGGTAACTCTTCTTTCTCTCTTTGTAATGTTCTTTTAGTAGAAGGGCTTAAGTTTAATTTGATAAGTGTTAGCCAACTTTGTGATTCAAATTATGATGTTTCTTTTAATAAAGAAAAATGCCTTATTCTTAAAAATGGTAATATTATTTGTGAAGCAAATAGAAAAGGCAATCTTTACAAAATTTGTACTAGTGATTTGGTTAGTCAAAATGTTTCTTGTCTTGTCGCCAATAATGATTTAACGAGTTTATGGCATAGGCGACTCGGACATGTTGGATACAAGAATTTGAAAAATATTTACAAAAACCAACATGTAAAAGGACTACCCAAATTGAATTTTGAAAATCTTGGCTTATGTGACACTTGTCAAAAGAACAAATTAGTTAAGAGTAGTTTTAAGCCCAAAATGAAATTTCCACTACCAAACCCCTACAATTGCTTCACCTTGATTTGTATGGGGATATTGGTACGGCTAGTCTAAGTGGAAAACATTACACATTCGTTATTGTCGATGATTTTTCTAGATACACTTGGGCTCTTTTTCTTGCAAATAAAAGCGATGCCGTTAATGAGTTTGTTAAGTTGTGTAGACTTATTGAGAATGAAAAGGAAGATACTATTAAGTCTATTCAAGTGATCGAGGTGGAGAATTTGATGGTGAATTTAGAGTCTTTTGTGAAACCAAGGGATATGCACATAATTTTTCGGCTCCAAGGACACCTCAACAAAATGGTGTAGCCGAAAGGAAGAATCGGATGCTACAAGAAATGAGTCGGTCCATGCTCAATGAATTTTCTCTTCCAAAATATTTTTGGGCCGATGTCATTAATCGAGTTTATATTCGTCTAAAATGAATAAAACTCCATATGAGCTTTGGAAAGGAAGAACTCCAAATATTAGTTATTTCAAAATATTTGGATGTAAGTGCTTTATTTTAAATACTAAGGATCAATTGGACAAACTTGATCCTAAGGCCGATGAATGAATATTTATGGGGTATTCAACCAAGAGCAAAGCATATCGGGTTTACAACAAGACTAGCATGGTTGTTGAAGAATCTATTCATGTCAAATTTAATGAAGCCTCGGGTGTTGAAAGAATACCCAATGACGATAGTGATGAAGAGGATATTGTTGAACCTATTGTTCAAAGTGATGCTCATAATGATAAACCTTCTATTTCATATGATCAACCTTCAAGTTCAAATGTTCCTCAAGAAGATAGGGGTGATACTTGAATCTTCCCGTAGCATTGAAATTTAAGGAGATCACCCAAAAGATCTTATTATTGGTGATCCCCTTGATAAAGTAATGACTCGAAGGAATTTTGCAGAAAGCTCTTATATCTCAAAAAGAGCCTAAAAATGCTAAGGAAGCTATTGAGGATGAAGATTGGTTTTTGGAAATGCAAGAGGAGTTGAATCAATTTGAAAGAAATGATGTATGGGAATTAGTACCTTGTCCTCCATCTCAAACAATTATTGGTACAAAATGGGTATTCCTAACAAACTTGATGATCAAGGCAACATTGTTCGAAATAAGGCAAGGTTAGTAGCTCAAGGGTATTGTCAAGAAGAAGGTATTGACTATGATGAAACTTTTGCACCGTAAAGCACGTTTAGAAGCTATTCGTATTTTACTTGCCTATTCTTGTTTCAAAAATTTCAAACTTTACCAAATGGATGTTAAATCCGCTTTCTTAAATGGTATTATTCAAGAAGAAGTCTATGTAAAACAACCTCCGGGGTTTGAAAATTTTTCTAGGCCTAATGATGTTTATAAACTTAAAAGGCTTTGTATGGTTTAAAACAAGCACCCGTGCATGGTATGATAGACTTAGCTCTTTTCTTTTGCAAAATGGTTTTACAAGAGGTAAAGTTGATACTACACTCTTTGTTTTTGAAAAAGGGCGAGATTGTTTACTTGTGCAAATTTATGTTGATGATATTATCTTTGGTGCTACTAATGAATCTTTGTGCAAGAAATTCTCCAAGTTAATGCAAGGTGAATTCGAGATGAGTATGATGGGGGAGCTAAACTTCTTCCTTGGACTTCAAATTAAGCAATGCCAAGAAGGTATTTATATTTCGCAATCAAAGTATACAAAAGAACTTTTGAAGAAGTTCGGCATTGAAGAAGGAAGAACCGTCTCGACTCTATGGCAACCAATGTCAAAATTGACAAAGATGAAAAAGGCAAGTCGGTTGATGAATCCAAGTATCGAGGTATGATTGGTAGTTTACTTTATTTATCCGCTAGTAGACCGGACATTCTTCATGCCGTATGCCTATGTGCTCGTTTTCAAAGCAATCCCAAAGAATCTCATATGAGTGCCGTTAAAAGGATTTTTCGATATTTGAAAGGCACCATTCAATATGGTTTATTTTATCCAAAGAATGAAAATCTTTCTCTTAAAGGTTATAGTGATTCGGACTATGCGGGAAATATTGATGATCGGAAAAGTACTTCCGGATTTTTTAATTTGCCTAGTTTCTTGGTTCTCAAAGAAACAAAATTGTGTTTCACTTTCAACGGCCGAAGCCGAATATATTTCCGCCGCTTTTGTTGTACTCAACTCCTTTGGATGAAACAAACCTTAGCGGATTACAAATGCTCTTTTGAAAACGTACCTATCTTTTGTGATAACATATCCGCTATAAATATTGCTCAAAACCCGGTTCATCATAACCGTATTTAAACATATTGAGATTCGACATCATTTTCTAAGGGATTGTGTTTCAAAACGAAAAATTGAGATATCGTTTGTGCCATCTCAAGATCAATTAGCGGACATTTTTACAAAACCGCTAACTTCCGAGACTTTTGCGTCAATACGAGCTCGGTTAGGCATAATGCATATTGAATAAGGTCTACGTTTGCATTTTGCATGTTTTTAAACTTAGGGGCGAAAAAAAATCGGATTTTTGGTTGAAAATTCGGATTTTGAAAAATTTGACAGCAGTGGGGTGAAGAGGTTGAGGGCAACCGGTCCGCCCTCAACGTCGACCGGTCCGCCCTCAACCACGACCGGCCGCCCTAGGCTAAATTCTTTTAAGTTCGCTTCTGTCTTGATCCATTTTTCGTCCCCTTTGCCAAAATGCACACTATTGTCACTCAAAATTGATTTTTATGCATTCCATTTATATCTTGGACCCTATATAGCATGTTTATCATCATCATTGCTCATCTTTTCCGATCGAATGGTAAGAATTTTCCTTACTTTGCTCAATTGGGTTGAACCATTGAGTTTATGACTTTCTTGTATATTTCTTGATAATTTTTGCTTATGATCTGTTGAGATTAGTTATTATGTTGTATTGTATGATGTTTGATGTGGATTGGTGATGAAATTTTTTTGGCTTGGATCATTTACAAAGGCTATATACAACTCTTTTTATTTTTCACGCCCATGAATGTGTTCGATGAAATGTTTCTATGAAAATTTCAACTTCTACATGATTCTCTCGCTTCAAAAGTCTTCTATACTCATTGAGATCATGTTTTGGGAAATAAAACGAGCGTATGAACTCTTCATGATACATTTCTCCCATTTTCCTTGGTTTTTAAGCCTAAATTGCTCAATGGTTGATAAACCATTTCTTTGGCGCACTTTGATATACTTCTATGATGTTTCTATCATCCTAACATTCTTTTTGATGATTCCAAAGGGGGAGAAACAGGAAATTGGCTCGTTAGCTCAAAGAAGCTAATAAAAGCTCATGAAAGAAGCTATAAGCTATGGCTTGTTTAGGCCATAAGTTGTGAAGTAAACTTAGTCCAATGGTTGTTTTATGGACTTGTTTGCATGGATATTAAGTATTTGTGACAGGGGAGCTTCTAAGCTCATGGAGTTATTGTTTTTTTTTTGTAAAAGCTTGTGCTTTTAACTTATGCAATATTTCTTCTTAAAGTGCTTGTTGATAGGGGAGCTTTTGTAAAATGTTTTTAAAACGGATAGTTTACTCATAAACCGGAAAATTATTTTGTTTTTCAAATCGTCCTCTTGAAAATTGTTTTGGTTTGTAATCATCAAAAAGGGGAGTTTGTTAGATAAATGTTTTTATCATGATTTTGATGATTTTGTTCAAATGGGTTTTTATACCAAAACAATGTCCCTAAATGTTGTCCCAATACTTCCGATCGATCTAAAATGTTTTTACTATTTTTCGAGTATTTTCTTGGAGTTTATTTTCGATTTAAAATTGGACAACACTTTTGTTTCAGCTCGACCGGGCGCCCTATAGGGCAACCCGTACTGAGTTGAGTTTTGAAACAGAAAAATGGGGCGTAAGAAAAAAAAAAGGCAGGGGCGACCGGGTCGATGTGTGGGCGACGGTGTGGTCGACCCAGGTCGACCGGCCGACATTTTCCGACTTCTCTTTTAGTAAAAATGTCGAGGCAACCGGTCAATTGAACCGTCGCACCCCCTTCGACCGGTCCCCCGTAAAAATTCGCATTCAATTTCAATCTTATCTCTGCTTGCAAAACCCCATGTTTGGAATTTTGATTGATATTTTGTGGGATTGATTTCTAAACTATATTGATGATTTTAAATGGTTTCTTTTGCAGCAAATCACTCCCCAAGGAGGAGCCAATGTCCGAAATCAAAGCCAAGACCTCTCCTATAAATAGAGGCTTCATTCAAGCAACAAGATACAACACTCTACACAAGCAAAAGAGCAAACAAGCAAACACTTTCATATATCTTGTTGTATTAGCCTAAGCACTTTCACTTGCACACATTTGAGGTCTAGGCTTTCAATTCTTGATTACACTTGTACTCATATTGTATCAATCATTATTGAGTTGTAATCTTGATTTTGGTCATCATTCAACACAAGACATCCTTGTGAGTATTCTTGTGGTAAGAATACACTTGGGTGATCTAGGTGATAGGTGTTTGAAGGTTGTGGTAATCTTCAAAGGTGTTGTAAGAGGATTGTGGGAATCCTCAAGGTGTTGTAAGAGGATTGTGGGAATCCTCAAGGTGGTGTAAGAGGGTTGTGGTAATCCTCAAGGTGTTGTATTAATTTTTGGTAAATTAATAAAATCTTTTTCTTTTGAAATCCATCCCTGATATCTTTGGGGTGGTAGAGGATTAGGCCCTAGGTGGGTTGAACCTCTTTAAATCGACGCCAGTGTTGTTTTATTTCCGCATTTACATTCTCGTCTTTGGTTGATTATTCGAAAAAGAGGGCAAAATCTGAAAAACCGAGATAATCTATTCACCCCCTCTAGATTATCGTAGCCACTTGGACTAACACCCGTCTGCAAATTGACAAGATGTCCATCTTCTGAGTTTAAACACGTATAAGTCGAGGACTGAACACATACAAGATGCACTAATTTTTTGGAAGTGGCCAAAAAAAATACTACTAAACCATACCATCTTCAACTGTTTCCTGCCTTTTTCTTTTGTTGCCCAATATAGTCGATTTTTTTTATTTGCCTCATTTTGATCTGTTTTGAATCTGCTGATTTTGTGTCTTTACCTGTTCTTCTTTGATAAGGTTGAGTTGGGCTTCCTGTATTGAATTTTGATGATAAATGAAACACTGAAAGTTCTTTACGTATTTATAGTTGATGGAAAGTTTAATAATGGTAATTCTTTGGGTGCAAGGATAATTGATATTATGTTAAATAATCAAGAATATTTAAACATAAGGATTAAGTCTTTAATAAGATTTGTTCAAATTTATAATAGGATGATATTTGTTTCTGTTTTTCGAGGTTGGTTTTATGTTATGTTGGACTATAGGTGAATCATCAATATTTTATTTGTGATAATTGTTAAAATGGAAAAAATTACGATTTACTCAAATTTTGTATACATTTCCATGTGTGTATGAGGAAGGGTCAGAATTTCTAATGATAATAATTGCAACCTGATCCATTATGTGTCTTTGATCTGTGACTTAATTCCACATTATTCCAATGAATTCAATGTTTTATTTGTATTGTCAGAAGTTTATTACCATTAATGCTTGTGCAATTGCAATTCTTTATAAGGTTTGAATTAGTATCAGTATTTTTTTTGCCATCAAAGTTCCATTAAAATTGTCCTTCTTAGCCAAAAAACTGCTTCACCCTATACCATGAGTATAGTGGAATCCTGCAGTAGCTTGGAGGGTCTATTTATGATGAAAAGCTGTTGAATTGCTCTGCCTTATATTGTTGTTTTATGTTTTCACATTTTTTTTTAATTTAGAGAAATAAATTTGTTTATAACATTTACATACATCTAATATAATATGATTTCCATATTGCCAGTTAAATTTAAAAATTTAAAAATTTAGTGCCTTAATAAAAAAATAAAAAAAAACGTAGCCAAAAGATTTAATATAGAAACTATTAAAAATTAATATTTATTAACCAACATAAAGTAATATAAAAACTATATTGTTAATATAATCCAAAAATCATCCTTATACTCTAATGAAATGACATATTGTCATTATTAAATTATTGAAACGAAACAATGAGAAAAAATAAGTGTCTCAAAATCTATATGATATATTGATAAAGATACCACCAACAATCCCACATAAAATTACTTCCTTTCATCTTCATCCTCTTTCTTCACAAATTCCTTTAACTTCTTGACTGTTGAAGAAGATGCAAAATCATCCAAAAGTGCTCTTTTACTCAGAGGGCTCTGTTTCACAACTTCTGTTTGTTTAGCACTCTTATTTGGTGTGTTGACTTCATCTTCTGATGAGTCGTCCTGCAAATAATTAATGTGTTAAAGGTTTTCCAAAAGTACAGTAATATTTTATTCATAAAATATTTTAACCACCAAAGAAACCTTTATGTTAAATTCTCCTTCATTGTGCAGCTTAGACAAGAAGTCTGATTCCTACAATTCATAAAAATAATCATTAACAATTGTTAATATTGAAACAAAGTCAGTAATATTTTTTTATTATATAAAATATTAAATAAATTAAAATTTAATAATACAGTTAAATACCTGGCTTTCAATGGCAGTCCGAGAAAATTCTTTAATCAAATGTGAATTGGTTGTCAATTTTAAAACTGTCAAAGATATATCATAATTGTATAGCTGATCTCCCTTCACTTGAACCTTAAAAAAGGCCTGAACATCTATCAAACTTGCAATTTCGTCCGGAATATCCCTTCCGTCGGCCATCTAGTTAAATTAATAAAATGTATATGTTAACAAAAGTTTATCTTAATAATATTTTTTACTGAATTGTCTATACATACATCAAGGTGTTCTCTTCTAAGAACTGCACAAGGCTTTCCTATGAGCTTTTCACAATCTCAATCCCACAACACAAGTGGTACATTCCCAGTCTCATCAAGAAATTGTATCTCCAACTTATACCTAATATTACACATTAGAAAAGTTACTAAAAAGATATTACAGGTAAATAAATAAAATTATTTTTGCATGTTAAAATAACAGACCTTAAATGCCCGTTTTCTGGGAATTTGTCACAACCAAAGCAATATAGTTTGTCACCAGCCTCAGATAATTTCTTTGGGCAAATTGGACAAGACATATACCACCAATCCCCAATAAAGGAAATAATTGTGCAACAAACCCAAAAACTACCAATTTGTAAAACAAAAATTAATTAATCATCAAAATATTTTATTAGACAACTCCAAATATATTTGTAGTTGAATTTTTTCAAGTTATTCAATTTAAAATAAATAACACTGTTTGTAAAACAAAACCTATCTGTTGGAATACAATTGCTCTATCGTTCGTATGGATGCTTCACTGGATGCTAAATCATCGGAAACAGTGACATTCGAAGGAGCAGTGACATGGCTGATCGAACAACTGGGATTACTACTATTAACAAAGCTGAAAAACAATCTTGTTTCATATGTAAACATTATTAATTGTTTAAACAGATACGACAATAATAAACAGTAATATTTGAATATAATACTTGTTCTTAAATTCCTTAATCTCATCTTTTTCTCCATTGACAATCAGCTTAGTAATATGAAAAGAATTTGACACTTTAATCTCATCTACATGTATTTATGCAAACACAAAATTTATTCAAACCAAAAAATTATCCAATTTAAACTCATAATAAACTCAAAAAACTATATAATTTTATTTAACTGTAATTTAAATTACCTTTAAACACCTTTGCTCTGCACATTTGCAGAATAACCACAATTGGCTCACGGCTGTTTCCTTCAAGATAAGGCAGTATAATATCAATGTATTCTTCCCATAGAGTGCATGTCATGCGATTTTTTCTGCATTTATAGAAAAAAAAATTGTTAAAAAATGATTAAGTTAGACATTGCAATTTTAAAAAATATTGTTTTACTCCAAATTCGCCAAAGTGATGTCTAAGAAGCGTGTAGACTTTCCACCAACTTGTGCTTTTTGTGTCGATTGCATTGACACAACTCTTCCTATGATGTGTGTTAATATTCCAAAAAAATTAACACATAAAAATTTGTTGAAGAAACAAATTTTATGAAAAAAAGATTTTTTGAATATACTTTACCAAACAGAATTGTATCATCAATCCTCTGAAAATCATAAAACTCCCTGAAATCTTTGAAGACGTACATAAGCCTTGGATAGCTTTTATCAAACATCTCGAACATGTGTGTTTTACCATGAAATATAATTTTGTATTTGGTCTCACAAGCTTTGTATTTGTCACTTTGGTTAGTGACTAAGAAGTCCCGGATGACATAAATGTGCCCTTCGATAAGCAGCTTTTTATGTTGCTCCATATGCCTTTTTCTGATAGTAGCATGTATACGGTTTCCCTGCAAAAAATATTTAATAAGATTAGACTGTAATTCTAATATTAAATATTCTTTTAATTACATAATAATCATAAATAATTTCAAATCTCCGAATCATAAAATATGCATTCTAGACTTGCAATTTGGGTGTTGTCATTGAAAGCCGATTTTTGATATGCACAAACCAGACGTACTTTTATGGCCCAAGTAGTCTTGCTCTTATTCAAATGCTTGATCAAACTGAACATTGGTGCCATATCTAAGTGAAAGAAAACGTGAAAGTTCTTATTTTTTCGCTGTTATCAAAACGATTGCAAGAACTCGGGAGAGTTGTTTTCGAGTTTGCTTAAAAATTATCAATGTTTGATGTATATATAGGGCCCAACTCTCAATAAAAGGAAAGACAATTTTTGTATTTTGGTAAGTTAATTTTATAGAATTTAGTGTTCAATTTTGATTTTAGATATTTTTGTAAATCATGTAAATAATTTAGTTTTTTTCTTTATGTGTATTAAATTTTTTTTCTTTATGTGTATTAAAATTATTAATTTTCGCAGAGATAACAATTAACTTGATATGCAAGTTACAACAACTTACCAAAATTATCTCTCGTCAGAATAATGAGACTTCGGCTGATTGATCATCATTAATATTCACATTATTACCAAATTGATTTGGAATTTTTACATGGTATTTACAATGCGAAAATCAAGGGCATATTCAAAGCAAATATTATAAAGTTGGGAGGTTAAAAAGCCAAATCGGGCACAATATTAGTAAATCCATATTTAATATATTTAATTAGGTAAATCGAGCACGTAATCCGGCATTCAGCATTGACTAATTGTGTGAAGCCCCGATTTTTCCGAAGCTATTAATTGATCCTTATTGTTGTTTATACATTTGATCGACTATTTTACCGCGTCATTTTGACGGGGAATTAATAATAATATATACATTTTGTATCTTATTTCATTTTATTTCATTACTTGTGATCATGATCATCATTAATTCTATTCCTCATTTATGATCACTTGATTGATCATTATTACTATTTTTGTATTTATTAGTCACCTTAGAATTTTAAGAGACTATTTATTTTGGAGACTTTTACCTTATAGAATTAAGATTTCGATTTAGATTAAGTGATCATGAGACTTACAAGTGATCAAGGAAATCACTAATTATTTTGGAGATTGATATATTTCATCTATTTCATCAAATTTGGGACAAAAAAAATTATATGGAATTACCAAATTGCCCTTGAAGTGGACGGCCAATATGGATATTTTTGGGATAAAAATATCATCCAACTCTTGTACACCTACACCATATATTAGTCATCTTGTGTATAATTATATCATTAATTCAAACATTATACACATCATCTTATACACCAATTCTTTATTACTATTTTTCCCAACTTATTCTATTATTCCCAACATTCTTCTTATTCCTCTCAACATTCCAATTTGACCCATACTTTGACTTGCATTTTGTCTCCATGCAAGAGACAAATTACAAGACACAATTTGAACAAAATTTTCTCTCCCTCTCTCACTATGTTGGACGGCCATATGGCCTAATTACACAAAATTTCATCTCAAAATTTCACCAACACATTTGATCTTCCAAATCAATTCTCCTCCTTCTCTCTAAAAACTCCCAACTTCTCTCTATTCTTCCTTTCACTTTCTTCTTCTATACTTAGAAAAATTTTCAACATTTCTAAAAAATCGAACCATCATCATACAATGTAAGAAATTTTAGCTTCAATCCATTTTTTGATATCACATTGTTCATCTGTTTCACCTTCTTAACTTAAGTTTGAATTTGGTTTGGAGGTACATTTAGAAGAACTTGAAGATTTGAACTTGACAACATTTTTGAAGAAGGACCCCAAGCTTGAAGAAGAAATAATAGAGGAAATTAGACTACAAGGTAAGAATTGTGTACTACACCCCTCTTTCCTACTCTTCCTATTTTTTTTTCAAATTTAACACCCTTTTTTCATTTTTGAGAAATAGGGGCTGACCTTAGGAGATTTTGGAGTTGAGCCAAAATTTCCAATTTTTGAGCTTCAACTAGTCTCCAAACATCTACTACACAAGGTAAAGTGTAGTCCCTTTCATTTCCTTATTTCCTTCTTTTTCTCCTTAATTTTTCTCTCATTTTTCTAACTTCAAATTTTTGATATTTCTTGACTTAGGGGCTGACCTAAGAAGCCTCATCCAAAAATTGTGAAATTATCCTTTTATTTCACAATTTCCAAATTTAAGGTGGGTGGAAAAATATTTTCCAACTTTTAGGTGTTTTGATTAAATGCATGTAGAAAATTTGATCATGAGCCTTGAGATATATATAATCTATGTATTGCATGTCAATTTTATATATCAAATCATGAAAATTCTCAAGAGTTGCTCAAAATTATTATTTATTGAATTTTAGGTGCATGCATGTACACTTTAATGTTTTAATTGATGAATTCTTGTATGTATTGGACATGCATGTGTATGATATTTAAAATCTATGTTTTGGATGACTTATAACCTGGAAAAGTCGAGCATAATTGATTAAATTTCAATTTTGGACATAAAAATGCAAAAATGGAAAGTTGGTAGACTAAATTGCAAGAAAATAAAAGTTAAAGGACCCCTCTGCAAATTTCGAAATTTGGGACTGTACTCAGGTTCAAAAATGACTTTTGGACATTTTAATAAAGTTTTAAGAGTTTTTAGATAAATAAAATCAACTTTTAAAAGCCCAAGGACTAGATTATAAAATTTTGAAAGTTTAAGGGCTACTTTGCAATTTTTAAAACTGTACCAGACCTTAACCTTAAAAATTGAAATTTTTACTCTTAAGGTACTGGGAATTACATCTTTTAAAAGTATTCCAAAAATCCAAGTGGTTAGGGCTTGGAAAGTAATTTTACTAAAATTGAGGGACTAATGTGTAAAATATTAAACTTGAGGACCCAAATGAAATTTCCAGGACTTATGCAGCCCATGCACCTGGAAATACTAACTTAACTATAACTTAATTATATTTTGGACCCAAGGTTCAATTTACATAACAATTGGACCCCTAAAAGCCTTAAAGGCAATTATTTTAAAATGGGACACAAATGATATTTTCAAAAGTTGAAGGACCTACACATATTGCTTTTAAAAACTGCTTTTGTCCCAATATCCTACTAACCTTAGTGACAGTTTCCAACTGGAATCACATTAAAAGCCCTTCCGGTTTGTGAGTTCCGAATTTTTAAAACATAAGGTCCGAATTGGCAATTTTTACAAATTTGGGGCCAATGTAAGATTTTTATAAAAAATCGACCTCAAAACTTTAAAAACCTGAATCTCTGGACAATTTGGAGAATTTAGGAACTGACCTCATAATTTTTCCAGGTCGGGATATTTAATTATTCAATTTTTAACCCCAAAAGTGTTAGTTTTTACATAACGAGGCTAAATTACAATTTTCCTTTTATAAAGGACCTAACTCAAATTATTTTCTCTTTTACTAAAATAGTCCTGGACTCTCTGACTTGGAGATTTAATTTAAGTTTTTTACCTTCCCAAAAACCCCTGACTTATCGGATCAATTTGACCGATTAATACCCGATCGCGGAGCGACTTCCTCGCCTTGCGAATTGAATCTATAACGGGACTTATGCCCCACCTAATCTTTCAAGATATCGAAGGTTGCTTATCCTTCCGATAATCATCTTCATCCAAAAACTCCGCCAACGCCATAATTGCCACTCGCGTTTTTCAAAAATTTTCCTAAATCGCTTCCTGAATCAATAATACTCGATTTGCCTGGTTGATCGCTGTAATTGTAATTATTTTTCTCGCTGAGTCAACTTGGTGTGTCGAGCTCACGAGAATGGATACATCGGGGATGGGCAGGCAGCTCGGCCGCTATTCCACTCTTCCGGCCCCATCGTCCTAATCCCGCAACTGAGGGACGGAGTTTGTCCAAGGGAAGCAGATCGTAGTACTTGAGGTATAATCATGATTATGACAGATTCGAGCCTCGCCAGCTCCACTTGTGGATTTTGTCTTGGCCTATGGAGCGATAAGGTGCCGGTCTTGGACCATCTTGACCGGGAGTTACAAGGAAGAATGAAGGAATCGCTGTCCTGATCCACACAATTCCGGAGTTATCGGACCCGTTTTAGTTGGCGTTACATTTCCGCACGCAACCGCTACTTTTTGCATTGGTTGGCGCTACAAATCCGTCACGCAACCATTAATTGTGCCTTGCATGGGATTGGCGTTACACTTCCGTGCGCAATCCTACCTGTCTTGATCAATCACATAGTGCATGTGTGACCATGAATCGTTTTTCTTGAATCGTATAAATATACTATTGTATTATTTTATCACGACGCTTATGAATCGTGTGTGAATTCATGCATCATACTCACGCGTTTTCATATAATCTGTTTTCTCACATTAACTATATTGCACCACACTCGCATTACGATCACCCCATCCACTCGAGATTTTTGTCTCATCCCCACCTTTTCTAACCTTAGATGAGGATTTCGTTGGAGATCTTTGAACCGCTCGATTGAGACCTTGTACTACACTTGTTGGATTTACTATTTCTTGTTGTTAATTGGACTCTTTTCTTATGTTATTGTCGGACTTTTGTATTTCGTTCCATTCGGGTTTGTAATTGAGGGGCGTAGGACCCTTGACTTTAAGTTGCTATTTTTTTGACTTTCGGGTTGTAATTTGGATGATGGATTGTAAACTTTAAGTGGTAACTTGTATCATTTATTTATTTCATTTTGCTATTTAGACTCTGTCTCATTGGGTTCTCGTTGATTTGTCTGACCGCTTGGTTATTGTATTTAAGTTGTGGATTGTTGTCGCGTCCCGTTTGGGGCGTGACGATAAGAAGAGTGGTATCATAGCTCGGCTAGTAAGATGGAAACTTACCCCGAGCCGACCCGAGATAGGACCTCGATGCGTGTTTTGGGTATTACCGCGACTTGACTAATTAAGTGTGAAATCGATTTCAAATTGGCATAGAACCGTCTTATTGATATTTGAACTAAGTTAGAACGCATACTTTGAGATTTCATAATCATACTTGTCTTGACTTAGTTGATTCTTGACTGATTTCCCTTATTCATTCTTCCTTATTCTCTTCTTATCTTTCCTCAACCTTTGACTGATCCGCCTTAGTTTTGTTTGATCAGGATGGAGCCGACGCCGCCTACATGGTGGGATGTATTCCATGCCCGCCTGCAATCGACTTCTGCAAGTTCAGCTTCAATTGCAGCTCTAGTCTTCTGAAAGGCTATGTCATCTTTTGCATCAGCTGACCTATCCTACGGCAGCTCGGAATGGAGAGAGCTGGTTGATGAGCCAAGTTGGGACTTATCTAATATGATATTCAGGGAGTCTTCTTAGAGGGTCCTTCCCCTTACTTTCACTATCTTCCCCCTTTCTAAGGCTTTAAATTTCCCTCTTTTGGCATCATCAATATCAACTTGAGAAGTGTGAGAAATGATTGTGAGAATATGATCAAACTTGTCATGGGTGGCTGAGTGAGCTGCTCTATATTTGGATCTAAGAGCCTTCATCTCTGCACTCATTAGCATCATCTCGACTCGCAGAGTGCTCTCTGTGTTTTTAAGGTCTAGTGCATAGCTTCGATCATATTTATGTTGGCAAAGAGTGATTTGAAGTAGTTCCCTTGCTCTCTTCTTAGTTCCTTTGTTTGCATTGTCCATTCTCGAATTCGGAGAACTACTCCTCAGATATCTCCAGAAATTATTATGTTGTGGTTGTCAAGTCTCTGGTTGAGAGCAACAAAGTTTCTTCCCATAAATTCCACTATAGAGCACATAGCTTTGAAGGCTTTTCTGAAGTCGGCTGCCTCAGCTGATTGATCCTCTGGCAACACATATCAAAATCAAAACCAAATGGTACAACCCATAAGTCATCTGGAGCCACAAATTCTTTTGGTTCTATATTTACTCTGTAATTCGCACTTTCTTCAGCAGTATCTATTTCCAGCGGGACTTCTTCGACAAATGGAAAATAATCTTCAAATAACCCACTAGGGATGGAAGAAACATCTCCCACTTCTCCTTCGAGATCCTTTCCTTTATTCCCCTGGCTTGCAGCTCTTTGTGCCTTGGCAGTGGGAGCTTCATTGTGAGTCACAACTTTGTTAGCCTGCTGAGTTGACTGGGCCTCAACTGTCTCAACAACTTCATTGGCTCCAGTTGTTGCTTCATTTTGAGTGTCCGAAACCTCAACCGCCTGAACAACATCACAGGTTGGTGATGGCATCATTGGGCAGTTGCCTCAACAAATTTCACAAGGCTTCTTCATGTGCCTTTTTCATTTGCCACTTGTTCCTCGATGGATGGGTCCTCTACTGATTTTTCCTTAGGGGTGGACTCAACATCATTGTCAGTGTCAAGAAATTCTACTGACACATTGTCATCAGAGTCATGCAGCGCATTAATTTCTTCCATTTTGGAAGACTCCGTTGCAGGAACTGGCATGTTACCCTTTTCAAGTACAACACCCCTAGAAGTCTCAACCTCCTAGAGGCCTTCAGCAACCTTAACAACAGTCTCAACCACTGCAAGGCCTTCAACAATCCCTTCTACAGACTTAGCTGTATTAGGTCCTTCAGTAGCGGCATCCTTCGAGGTCTCAACCTCTTGGATTACACTTTCAAAACCATCAGCCTCAACTAACATGGTCTGTTGTCCATCATTTGGCTCAACTGTTTCAACAGTGTCCTCGGCCTGCAGTGCAGTTGTAATTTTAGCTGAGACAGTCTTAACTATCAAATTTTCATCAATCCCACTATGTTTTTCAATTTGGGTCTCGCCTTCGCCTCCTAACTTAAATTTATTTAAGTCTCCCACAGTCTCCTCCAACCTGGCTATGGTGTGTTTAGTTTCCCCCTCAGCTGGCTTACCAGCTGAATCACGGGCAATAGGGTCAGCTAACACTTGAGACTCGGCTTTTCTCTTTGAGTTGTCTGTCGTTTGGGATGTTGTCTCAACAACTTTCACAGGGCTTGGCTCAGCTAGGTTGCCCACTACATCTTCATCCCTAGCTTCATCGCCAAATTCACTGGTTTGTCCTTTGGAGTGTGCTGGTGAGGTTGTTTCTGTGATTTGCCTCACCGTGTCAAGAATAGTGGGGGTAGGAGAGATTGGAATGGAAGATGACTCTCCAAGGACCCTGAGCATAGATTGCTCATGCATCACCAAGGACTCTTTAAATGATTGTTGTAGCTCACCCTTCTCAACTGGAAGAGCAACATCCAAAACATCCACATCGATGTTGCTCGCACTCTACAAGGCACTCTAAGGAGCAACCGTGAAAGGGCAAGATTGAGGTTTTAGGGATTCCTCAACAGACCTTTGACCTTTTCCATCGCCTTAGACTTCTGCTCATCCTTCCTCTCACAAAGGATAGTTGTGAAAAAATCTGTAATGAGTGCAAAGCGAATAACAATGTTCCCCGAAAAGCTTAGAAGGTATTCCTCCTCCTCAATGAACTCAGGATTTTGAAATTGAAACAGGGCTGCACTCAATTTTCCGGATCTGAATATGTGCAGCATATCTTTAATGTCTGGGTATGTAGAGGATCAAATACAAATCTTATTATCATTGTCTTCCTACATATGCTCTTCAATAGCCTTCTCTTCCTCAACAACAATAGCATCAGTCCGAGATGGAATCATGTCTAAGTCTTTTTCCCTTGTCTCGGTTGTGTCTCTTTCAGATATCTCAGTTGTGGGAATGGAAGGTTAATCTTTTTCAAATGTATGTGGCTGAGTAGCTGAATGAACTTCTTACTCAGTCCTTTCCACACCATATCCATCATTTGACTTCTGTTGTTCTTCGACAACAGTCTTTTCAAACTCAGCTGTCCCAACAGCTTTGTCAAAATTCTTCACAAGTCTCCTCCTGGTCTTCTTTTCCATAGGAACTTCAGTTCTTGCTCCTGTTCCTCAGCTACGGCAGCAGACTCTGCCACCTTCTGTTTCTTTGCAACAGCTAGCTTACGGGGCACAATTGTTCTCTTCCTTCGAACTACTGGGGAGGGAGCTGGAACAGGCTTAGGTGAGGGGACTATGACAGAGACAACTATGTCCTCGGGCACATGCTCAGTTGATTCCCGCTCAGAGGTAGCAGACTACTTGGCATGTGCCTGCTTCTGGGCGCCAGAGAGGTTGGCTTTGAACATCTTCTTGTTATCATGAAAGGGTTTCCCATTGCGCAAGGGAACACCCTTCTTCTCCATCAGATGACCTAAGATCAGGCCATATCCCAGCGAACTAGCAAACCTCCCATCATCAGCTACCTTCATGTTGAGCACGTTCTGGCACAACTTGCTAAAAATGAACTCAGCCTAGTTAACCTCATTTTCTTCCATAATGGCCGCCATTACAATCATCTTAGTCTGAGAGAGCTGATTGAATGATCCGAACTTCATATACATGCACTTAGCTACCACATCCATGAGCTTGTGATAGTCTTCCTTGACCAGCTTCTTCACAGGTGAGTAGTTTGGTTTTCTAGCAGCCTCAGGTTTGTCTATCTCCTTCCATGCATCAACGAAATTAACATCCTTACCAGTCAACTCTTTCAAACCACTATTAGGAAGAAAATAGTATTCCGGTAGATCGGCAAATCATCTTGAATTTCTTGTTGTTCACAAGTGAACAAATCTCATCATCATGAACCTTGGCATTCACATAATACATAGCCACTTTCTCTAGGCACGTATGGGTCATCTCCATAGTCAAAAACTTCTTGAGACCAGCCTTCTCAAGTTTTTGAGCAATCTTCTTTGCCAACTCCTTGTCAACGCCCTATTTGACAAGGAATTCATTATCAATTATAACTCCAATATGAATCTTCTCAGCGAGCTTGTGGTAGTTGTATGTAGGTGCCTTTTCAGTCTTGAAATCAAAACATGAAAACTAGGGTTTTGAACTTCTTTGCAGAGAGAAAGCTTGGAAACTTTGTGAGCAAGAGAGTGAATGTGAGGAGAGAGAATAAAATTTCTCTTTATGTGGGAGTTGAAATAACGGTTTTTGAATTTGAAAAGTTTAAAAACTTATCAACGGTTGAGATTAAAAGATCAAAACTTCATTAATTTCCCCGCATTAAATGCATCAACATTTCTATCCAATCATAGATAAACCATCATGGGCTTTTGACTAACACCACTAATGATGGTGACGTCATGTCTAAAACATTTCTGTTCGAGGAAAACAACCTCGTTTTGTCACTTAGCTCATAAATATTTCAACTTTCTTCATTTATGACTCGACACTGCTTCGCTCTTCCTTGATTCGACTGAATAATCACTTGAATATATTAGCTAACTGCTTATCAGTTGATATGTATTCCAATGTGATGTCTTTAATTTCAACATGAACTCTTATAAATGGATATCTGACATGAATGTGCTTGGTCCTTGAATGCAATACCGGATTCTGAGTAATTACAATGGCACTTTTGCTATCACACATAATTGGAATCTCTATTTCTTCAATGTCATAATCTCTCGGTTGTTGCCTCATCCATAGAACTTGGGCATAACAGCTGCCTGCATCAATGTACTCTGCTTCTACTATGGATGTAGCTATTGAGTTTTGTTTCTTGCTGAACCAAGAAACCAATATATTTCCAAACATTTGACAAGTACCAATTGTACTATTCCTGTCAACACTGCATCCGACATAGTCTTAGTCTGAGTAGCCAACCAGCTTTAATCCTCAATCTTTTGGATACCATAAGCCAACTTTTTGGCTTCCCTACGAATACTTTAGGATCCTCTTGGCTGTAGACATATGACTTTCCCTTGGAGCAGATTGAAATCTTGCACATACACTTACAGCAAAGGTGACATCTTGTCCGTTGGTTGTTATGTAGAATAATGATCAAATGAGTGCTTTATACCTTGTTTGATCAACAACTTTTCCTTCTACATCCATATCCATCTTCACAGATGTATTCAAGGGAATCCTGACAGATGACTTCTTTTCCATAACAAATTTCTTTATTAAATCTCTGGTATACTTGATTTGACTTATGAAGGTTCCCTCCTTCATTTTCTTGACTTTAAGACCTAGGAAGAAAGTCATCTCTCCCATCGTGCTCATCTCAAACTTCCCTTGCATAAGGTTTGAGAATTTGTCACAAGCTCTTTATTAGAAGATGTCATCCACATATATTTGAACAAGTAGTATACTCTTTCCATCTTGAATTGTGAAGAGTGTTCGATCAACCTTGCCTTTGGTGAATCCATTGTTTATTATAAACTGAGACAATGTGTCATACCATGCTATTGGTTCTTACTTCAAATCATATAATGTCTTCTCGAGCTTGTAGTCTTTATCTTTAATAGTTTTATGCTCAAAACCTAGAGATTGTTCCACATAGTCTTCTTCCTCCAAAAGTCCATTTAAAAATAGACTCTTCACATCCATTTGATAGACTGGGAAGTTCTTGTGTGTTGCATAAGCAAGAAACATTCTTATTTCTTCTAATTTGGCAACAGGTGCAAAGGTCTCAACAAAATCTATTCCCTCTTCTTGGCAATACCCTTTGGCTACCAATCTTGTTTTGTTTCTCCCAACATGATCCCTCTTCATTCATATTGTTTTTGAATACCCACTTAGTACCAATAACATTTTGGTGGGTAGGACTTTTAACCAATTCCCAAACTATATTTATTTTCAAACTAATTCAACTATTCCTGTATAGCTCCAATGTGTGTCATCCAATGCTTGTGACACATCTTTAGGTTTAATTTGAGAAATGAAACAAGTGAACATAGATTCATTCTGAGTCCTAGATCTGGTTCTTACTCCTTCTCTAACATCTCCAATGATAAGCTCTGGTGGATGGTCTTTCATCCATCTCACATTAGTTGGAATAATTCTGCTGGATTAAGTCTTCTTGCATCTAAGTTATCTTGAACAACTTCCTGTTGATCATCATTCAGTTGCAAACTTTCCAGTTGTCTTTGAGACTCAGCTATCTCATCTTCATCTGTGTTGAGTCTTCTAATACTTGCCTCAAAATGTGGACTCTTCCGTATATTTGGTTGATTAGTCTTGTCAACTAACTCATCAATGTCTTCCATATTAACATTAGGTTCGTAAAAAAAACCACATCGATAGACTCTTGTGTGACTATAGTCCTCTTGTTCATCACTTTGAAAGCTTTACTCTCAGCAGAGTATCCTGAAAAGATACCTTCATCAGCTAGCATCAAAAGCTTTCAATTTGTCCTTGCCATTGTAGTGAATGAAGCACTTACACCCAAATATATTAAAATATCCAACATTTGGCTTCCTTTCTGTCCAACATAGGGGGTTTTGGATAGCTGCCTATTGATCATACACATATTATGAGTGTATCAAGCAGTATTAATGGATTCAGCCCAAAATCTTTTAGGCAATCCAGTTTCAACTAACATTGTCCTTGCGAAACTTTTTTTGAGAGTTACGCTTCTACTTTCAGCCACTCCATTCTGCTGTGGAGTTCTTGAAGTTGATAACTCATGAGAAATACCATTTTTTGTGCAATACTAAGTTATAATCCCATTGAAAAACTCAGTTCCTCTACCAGACCTTATCTTGATAATGGTTTGACTCTTCTCACTTTGAACTTTTCTCATCAGTCGCGCAAGCTTCTGCAAAGTTTCCTTCTTTTCACACATAAAGATGGTCTATGTGTATCTTGATTAGTCATCCACCACCACTAATGTGTATATCTTTCCACTGATACTAGTTAGTTCAACAGGACCAAATAGATCCACATGCAATAAGTGCAAGATCATGGTTGAAGAAGGACTAGGCTTGTCCTTGAATGGAGACTTGATTTTCTTTCCCATCGAGCATGCATCACAAATTATTTTCTTCTTGTATACTGATTTTGGCAATCCTTCCACAAGATGAATCTTTCCAAGCTTGTTGATTGTCTTGAAATTCAGGTGACTCAGCTTTTTATGATATAACCAACTTGATTCGGTTGTATTCTTTGTTAGTAGGCATGTACTTAGTGTTGCAGTTGACCAAACCACTAAATGCATGTTTTTCTATCTTGATCCTGTTAGGAAAACTTCATTTGATTTAGCATTCTTAATATGGCAATCACTCATGTTGAATCCCATGTTGTAGCCCTTATCACAGAGTTGGCTGATGCTCAGCAGATTGAAATTCAACACTTCAACATAGGCTACATTTGTGATATCTAGTCCATTTTCTTGATGGATTCAATGCCTCTTATCTTCCATTGATCTTCATTTCCTCCAAGTATAAATTTCCTCCTCTTGGCTCCTTGAAGTTTGATAAATTCTTCTTATTGCCTGTAATATGTTTGGAACAACCGTTGTCCATGTACCAGGTTCCTTGGCACTCATCTGACTCTAAGAGGTTGCCACCTATCAGTTCCATAATTATAATGAATCTTAGCAAATTTCTTGGGTGTTTTGGGCTCATGCAACTATCTATTTTGTCTATATGCCTGTGAGTGTGCTAGGGCATTTGTTTTTTTAGGATAATAATGAAACTTTTGTGTATAGTGAACATTGTGCTTGGGTGCATATGTGTGCTGATAATCGTTCATTTGCCTTGGGAATGACCTATTTTGAGTCTGAGGTCATTGTACCTTGCCTTGTATCCCATAGGTCTTGGCTGATATTTCATTTGATTGTTCCAATCAGCCTAACTTGAAAACTTTCTACCATTCCCTTCATATGGATTTCTATGCTGAAACCTTTGGGTCTTTTGGTACTTCTGCTTTTCTTCCACAGAATATTTACTGTTAGGATTCTGCTGATGGACTCTTCTGAATTTAGTTTCAGTTGTCCTTTTAGCATACTCTGTTGGATTCTTGCATTTGCCATTATAACCCAGAACATCATGTGTGTGATTGTGAGTGTGAGTGGGTGTAACATATGGTGGTTTGGGATTTTGGAGTCCTTCATTGCTTAAGAATCCTCTCTCTGAAACCACTCTTGATGTAATCATATTTGTTAAATCTTTTTCCCTCTTTTCTATTTCATCTAAGTTTGTTTTGACCTTTGCAATTTCATCCTTCAGATCTTTTTTCTCAACAAATACATGACTGGGAGTTTTGGCTTTTGAGCTGGTTGTTTTCCTCATTTAAAAGTGTGTGAGAGGTTTTTATGTGCTCAAAGTCTTTAATCATTTTCCCTAATGAATCATAAAGATCTATTGGTGATGAAGTGTGTATGTCATTTTCACCAGAATTAGAGGTAGATGAGTTAAAATGTACTTCATCTTCTTGTTCTTTGGCCATGAGGCAAATTAAAGTCTTTTCTTCAGTGTCTGAGGAAGAATCTGCCTCGCTGTAGTTAGACCCATCTGTCTCTTTGCATTTGGTCGTGTCAGTTTCAGCAACCAACATGACTTTCTTCTTTTCTTGTCTTCTCTCTCTGAAGACCTTTCTTTCTTCCTTATTTCTATATTTGTTGATTGGTGGATAGGAACAGTCAACATTAAAGTGTCATGGTTGTCTGCAGTTCTGGCACATGTTCTCAGCTTTTTGATAATCAGCTCTTTGATTATCAGATCTCTAATATTCAACTATTTGGTGGTGAGCACTCTTGCGTGGTCTGTCTTCCCTTCCTTTGGAAGGTGCTGAGTGTCTCCTGGAGGTTTCACCTTTGTTCATTTTATAGTTGTTATTATAGAACTTGTTGAACCTTTTCACCATAAGGTCAATCTCCTCTTGGTCAATGGTATCCTTGGAGTCAGCTCTTTTGGATTCTCCAGCCAATAGAGCAGTTGTCTTGGGTACACATCTATCTTTTCTTGCTATTTCCTTCGAAGCTCGAATTCATAAGCTTTGAAATATGATAATAGCCCATGATTGGAGATTCTTGTCAGGTCCATGGAGTGTCTCAAGGCCATCATTTTCATTTCCCACTCAGTTGGGAGAGACCTCAATATCTTCATACACATCTCCTTCTGTGTATATTCTTTTCCAAGAGCTCAGAGCTCATTTGTGATTTCTATAAACCTGAAATGCAGCTGATCCAGAGTTTCACCTGTAAGTATTTCTAAATTTTTAAATTTTTGTACAACAACAGTTAATTTATTTTCTCTAATTTGTTATGATCCTTCACAAATTAAAGTAAGTTTCTCCCGAATCTCTTTAGCCATTCTGCATGATTTAACTTTGTAGAACATGGCTTTGTCAAGAGTCTTGTACAGAATATCCTTGGCAGCATTGTCCAATTTGTATCATTTTTTATCTTCATTTTTCCACTCCCATCTTAGCTCTTCGACCATAGCAGGCCTTAGTGCGGCAGGTAAATCTGGTACATCAGTAGCAGGTGCAGCACGTGCACCAGGCGCAACACGTGCACCAGGCGCAACACGTGCACCATGTGTAGTAGATGTTGCGGCAGCCTCTCCTTCAGCCGCCGATGCAGCAACAACGACAGCAGGAGCAGGAGCCCTTACAACTGTGTTTACTTTACTGGACTTTACCAAATTGTCGATTTTAGTCCTTTTTAAATCAGAGTTTAGTCACAAGTCAATTGGGTACTTGGAGGGTAACTTAGTTAACCTTTACATTAGAGTTTGCCACTCATCAGACTCGACTGAGCTGTTGATAAGACAACTTATTTGATTCATTTAACTCTTTTAGAAATCCAGTAGACTTGGTTTTACAGTGGAAGACTTTCACCCTTTGATTAAAAATAAGTTTTCAACACTTGTTTTTAGGTTAAGATATTATCAGTTGACTCAGCAAATACAACAAACAACAAATAAGATATGCAAGAATTAAAGTGTTGAATGTAAAAGACACATAACAATTTTTATAGTGGTTCGAGGATAGGGTAATTCCTCTAATACACTCTTCTCCAACCCTTATAGGTAATCCACTAAATAACATTGAATTTGTTACAAAAGGATGGCAGTCCGAGACAACATTTAACACACAACTGGTTTCTTTTGTGACTCAGCTTCTTCACAAGACTTTTGGATTTGATCACTCAGCCTCCAACAAGTCCAAATCTTTTGGTTCGAACTGGAATCATACTACGCCTCCTTCAAATTTTGATGTGTAGACCCCTTGTCTTTAAACAAGATTTCCTCAATAACAGTTTGAAGTTGTCTTTCCTTCACTGAGTGTGTTGGATCGATTTCCTTCGAATTTTAGGCTTGAGGATAGTATTGAATGCTTGAGAGTATTTTTGCTCTTTAGGTATGTATCTATTGCTTTTCTTGCATTCGTTACCTCTCTCAAATGAATTCATCGGCCTTTTATAGTGCTTGTTTGAAAAATATATTTGTTAAGAGATAGATGCATTTTTCAAACTACTCTTTGAGGTCATTGGTTTATCTTGTCTTGCAGCATTTGATGTAGACTGATCCTGGTATTAATGCTCTGCAACCTTGCCTGAATCTGTGCAGGTTTGTAGGAACATCTCATTGGTTCATAGCTTTTTGCACTCTTTCAGCAAAACAACTTTATTGTCTACAGTCTGTATGTTTCCTCTTTTAGCAAACATTTGACTTTTCTTGACAACGGATCTCTTCAGCTTTCTTGATTCATTTTTGCTGTTTAACCACTTAGACAGTCATCTCCACTTATCTGGGAGTGACTTAGCTGTCAGACTGCTGACTGAGACAGTTTTCCTTGAACTTGATTGAGACTTGTATTCACTTCACTCAGTTGTTACCCGACTGATTCTCCATATTGGTCTCCAGTCAACTTCTGCAATCTTCAACTTGGTTGCTTCCACTCATCTAATAGAACCTTATCTATTACAAGTTGATTTACAATATAATTGGAGTGTCAACTTCCTAATCTAAGTTTTTCATGGTATCATCAAAATTCCCAACAATTTCCCCTTTTTTGATTATGCTAAAGCTTAAATAAAATAACAAAGTAAATAATGCATAAAGAAGACTGATTGTATGAATATGTCATTTTATTGAAAATATCCTTCTTGCACCTTACAATGTATTATAATGTACAATGAAAAATTTATAAAGTACTTACAATGTTTCTGTGTATTTACAATCAGGTAAAGATACAACAGGAAGGTGTCTGCAGCAGTCTTTAGCACCTCTACTACTTCCTTATTCTCTCTTCATTCTCTTTTATTCTGTCTTCTTCACCTCTTCTGCTTTTTCTATCATATTCCTCTCTTATTTTCTTTTCATAAGCTCTCCTAGAAGCTACATCTTTTCTTTTCCTCTCTTCCCATTCTTGTTCTTGCATGATGTTTTTTTGCTCTTGGCGCTTGACTGACTCAGCATTCTTTTTGGCAACTTCTCTGTTTTCAAGATCATCTTTTTGGCAACTTCTCTGTTTTCAAGATCATTTAGTCCATAAAAGTATTACCGGTCTTTCTTCTGGGGATTTATATATGCAACATTTTTAGGCCATTATGGTGGAGTGCCTCTGCCTCATCCATAACTTCTTACCCTATCCCTTCCAGAGTTAGCTCCTCCCCTTGGAGTGTACTATACATGCTGAGCCCTTGAAGTCAGCTGACTGCTACCTTGAGTCTTCTACTTCTCAACTAATTGACAAATCTCTAAGTCTATTTCCTAGTAACAATCCCATGCTTCTTTCTTTTAGAGTCATTACTTTAAAAATCCTTCCAGCTTGAGAGTTTGGACATCCACAAGTGATCTTGGCTATGACCCTGCATCGGGAACGGGTTCTTGTGGGAGCTTTACAGTTGGAGAGTGTTGAAGTGACCCTATTAGGGGCCTTGGTACTTGGATTTTAAATCTTTAATACGATTGTGGTGTCTTCGGTTGACTTCTGCAAGTTCAGCTTTCGTTGCAACTTTAGTCTTCTGAAATGTGATGTTAGCATTCTCATCAGCTGACAGCTCTTTTGGCAGCTGGGAATAGAGAGAGCTGGTTGATGAGCCAAGTTGGGACTTGTGTAAAATGACCTTCAAGGGAGTTTTCTTCAGGGATTCTTCCGTCTTAGTTCCACTACCTTCCCTCTTTCTATCTTTCCCCTTTTTGGCATCATCACCCACGAGAGAGGTTTGAGGATTAACAGTCAGAATGTGATCCAGTTTATCATGAGTTGCTTAGTGAGCTGCTCGATGTTCCGATCTAAGAGCATTCATATATGCATTCATTATCATCATCTCTGTTCACTGAGTGCTTTCAGTATTTTTAAGGTCATTCTTGTGTTGAGCCTTCAGCAACTCCATATCAATCTTGTGCGTCTGATCCATTCTGAACATGTGGTCTTGTTGTCTCTGCTGAAATTTAGCATTGTCAGGATTGTCAGCACTCCAGATCACCAAAGCCTTTTTCCATAGTTTTCCAAGGTCACAGAGGAAATGAGGTGGTGCAATAGCTTATGATTAGGTTTGGGAGAAATGTAGAAAAAGCCTTTCTCACTAATGGTAGAAAACGAATTTACGAAGTTTATATACCAAAAATAGGAAAAAAGAAGGTGTCTTATCGAAGTAACGCCTAGGGATTATGAAACCTAATATGTGACTATAAACATTTAGAACTTATTGTCCCATTAAGAATACTTACAACATCAGGGAATAAAGGAAATCTACGTCATGCATACAAGCTGGCGAGGTGAAAAGCTAAATAATATGGTGGGGGTTGATCCATCCTATCCAGCCGAGGTGGAAGGACTATTCAATAGTTATCTGAGATAAGGATTTTCACCCTAATCTCTGCGACCTTGGACACCGATACAGTAGATCATAGAAGCCCAAGGTTGAGAAAATTCTAGGTCCATGTTAATTTGGGGTTCATCTTCCTAGGAACTATCATTATCATGATTTGAAGAATTATTATGTTCAGAATCCGCAAGCGTGGCCCTAAGAGGGTTCACATTTAAGGCATCATGAAGTCCGATTACATTGTTTGAACAACCAAAGGTATGGTGTGAAGCAATTATTGCGAAAGGATTATGGGAATGAAAAAATAATGAAATAAAATATAAACATGAAGCAAAGCTACGGGATGCCACCGAAAAGCTATCTGAAAAATGTCAAAAATCATTGTCACATGAAGAACCTCTAAGCTCGTAGCGATTTCAAAACTCACTACAAAAAAGGGGTAATTTAGCGGCATATATTTAGCGGCGATCATGCCAAAATGCCACTAAATAAGTATTTGGCAGCAGTTACACTAATTGTCGTGCTTTAATCAAAACTTTTAATTTTTAGAATTTTGGCCGTGGCTATTTCCTGGCGATTTATGAAACCACCGTGATTCGACAAACAAAAGTTAGCAGCTGTTTAAACCGCCATGATCCTTTTGTCTTATAATATTATGCGAAGAGTTAGTGGCGGTTTACAAAACCATCAACACATTCTAATTGAATACTAAATCTTTGAATTTTAAATAGAAAAGCAATATAATAAATAGTAATTAGTTGTCCAAAATAAAAGAAATTAGATATTAGAAATTAGATTACCAGTAGAAGTCTCTAGTCTTCCCATCTTTCATTGTCTCACTTTCTCTCTCCCCTTCCTTAACCCTCCTATCGCCGTCGTCAAATACCGTAGCACCAATGTCCATTGGAGCCCTAAGCCCTAGCTAAAAATAGGTAATTATTAATTTTAGTTGTTTGATTCCTTTGATTTATTCTATCAACGAACCAGTAGACTCCGTTAGTCCGTCATGTTAATTTTTCACATTTTGTCAAAAAATTCGAAAAGCTCACCTGCCTTACCAGCTTTATTTTTTAACACAATTTTCAAACAGTAAACTTTTATGTTTTCCTTTTTGTCTCTTTTGTCGACGGATTTAATTATTAACCTATTTTCTCCTTCTCATTTTTCTGTCTTGATGGATGATAAGATATTCTCGCTGAAGATATAAGAATACAAAATTTACTCTCGGTTGCATAGTCGAGCATAGTTGCATATAAAAATACAAAAATAGGTAGCATCTCTGCTAATAGAGATATACAGGTCCCTAATAAATGTGTCAAGCTAAATATGAATGCTCAAACTATTGCTCTATATGCTACTTAGAAAATTGAACTAATTTCAAAGAGTCTATTATTCTTTTCTGGATCCCTACACTATGTTGTGCTATAAATGTCAAAAATTTAGCTAAAAATGGCCAAATAATTTGTCTAAGTTTACTACTTCACTGGTAGAGTTCTATTGATGTTTGTGTTGATCATTGACTAATGCAACTTGTTAACTTTTTTGTACTATGAGTTGGATTGATACTTTTTAAAAAAAAAAACTGTATAAGATTGTAACTTTTTTATATATTTGAAATTTAGCCTCTCTCTGTTTGCCGATGAATTTTTTGTCGATTTCCAGCACAAACCAACAACACTTTCGTGCCTGTATTTAGCCTAGGAGGGTAATCTAGTTACTCTGTGTCTGCAAACCTTTTACTAGTATGTATGGTTTTCATTTCCATTTTCAGTCTCATTTTGGCTTCAACGTTGTGTACTTCTGTTGTTGTTCGTTTTCTAGTTACTGTGTGTTTGCATGTTTGTGTTGATCATTTGTATGCATGGGACATACAAATGAACATATGTCATTTGAAGGAACAAAAAAAGACGAAAAACAAAGCTACAATGGTAGTAGGATGCTTTGGAGTTTAGAAAATGGAACAAAATGCATGCAAATAATAAAATGCATTTGTAGTTTTTGCAATAATCCCAAAGTTTTAGAATTAAAACAAAATGCTATATAGTGGCAAGATAATAAATTAAACATCAGAGTGATAATGGAATAAAATCAGAAAAATTAAGCTTGATATGAACAACTTCTCCACATAATACATCTAATTCAACACAATCCATTTGGTCACAGAGTATAGATATTCGTCTTAACAAGTGAACATTAACATATGCAAGAACAGACATAATGCATTTCACTGACAGAACAAAAGCAAAAAAATGAGCAGAAAAACTTAGGAACAACAAATGCAGAAAAGCACACTTAAAGTCTAAAGATCATGGAGATGGATCTCAACACAACCCCTTTACAAAACCCATGTTTTATTTATCCTTCAATGGCTTGGCCAAAGTAATGCTAACCTCGTTAATCATTCACTAAATGCACCATTTTTCATGACTTTTTTTTTTTATATTTAGAGGGTGTTTGGCTAAAGTTTATTTAAAAATATTATAAGGTCTTATAATTTATGACATGTTTTTAGAGTTTATAAAATATTATGTCTTATTCTAAAAATAAGATGTTGAAATGTTTAGATATGTTAAGTCTAATTTTTAGGCTTAAAGTAGACTTAAATTAAATTGTCATTTTTGTCAAGATCTATTGGAATTGTTTGTTTCACGGATTTTTGCAGGAAATTAATTTATGTAGGTGTTGGAGATTTTTCAATATTAACTGTCTTAACAAGACTGAACTCTTTAATTCAGTTGAATGTTCGGATTTGAGATGCAAGATACAATTGTTGTGGGAATAAAATACTCTTCCTTAGTTAATGAGTTTTGAGTTGATCAGGATTCTTTAAAACAAAATCCCATGTGCTTGTGTGTTTGAAAAGGAAAAGGAATTCTTACATGTAGCACCTTCTAGCTTGTTGAATTTTGATGCGAAAATAAGTAATTATAATATAAATACATTAAAGATTTTTTAAAATATGGAATAATAATTTTTTTACATCGTTTCAAAGTTTGCAGCAGAAATAAAGACTAATAATAGAAACAACTATAAATCTAGAAACATCCATAATGAAATGAAAATGACAGTCAACATCCCAATAGAAATTAAAATTCAAAATCTTTTTTTTTAGTAAACTTGAGAGACATGAAAATCATGAAAGATATGGGTTGGTGAGTCACTGCGCTGCTCCATCTCCTTCCTCATGAGGGTTCTCATATGAAAATACTAAACATTCATGGGATGAGCTTAAAGAAGCTCAACAAGTAATCTAATGCAAAAATACATGCCTAGTGCAATATTAAAACATTTACTTCAAAACTTTTCATTTTTCTTTACTAAAAACTTTCATTAAGATGCGAGCTCACTTGGTGGCACATTGTTCTATTCCGTGTCGCAGTGAGCCTTGTTATTTGGAACCCGATCAATATAGTCTACTGATAGCATTTGCTTTTTATTTGACCAAAGGTACATTTTCATAAACATTAACTTTAGCCGCAAGCGGTACATGGTCGGAACGCCGGTCCCCCACGCCCAATTCCCACTCACTCCCATCATAGACACAATGTGCATCCATTTATTTAAAAAAAAAATTAGCATTAAACCATAAAGTTTAACTTTATTACTCGTCTCAGCCTTTTATAGTGCACATTTGAAAATATGTTCGTTGAAAAGAGAGACATATTTTTCAAATCCAATCATAGGTTGTTGGCATGTCTTGTCTTGCAGCATTGACATAGATCGTACCATGAATTAATTTTCTGCAACCTTTCCTTAATCTCTGCAATATTTCAGGTACATCTCATAAGTTGATTTTTGCACTCTTTCAACAGAATAACTTTATTGTTGGCAGCATGACACATGCCTATTTCCGGCAAAATCTTGACTTTACTTTCATACCCCATTGACATTCGATTCTAATCATTTTGGAATGACAGCTATCAGTCACCCGACTGAGACAACTTTTTTGTTACATTACTGAGTCTTCACTTCACTTCACTCAGCTACCACACAGTTGGGTCTTCACTTCAATCTACAGTCGAGTCTTCTTCAACTTAGGTGACTTCAACTCAGCTCATACATCCTTATCTATTACAAGTTGAACTACATAGAAAATGGGGTGCCAACTTCCGAATCTAAATTTTACATGGTATCATCAAAATCTATGCATAAAGTTTCCCAACAGTAAGATATTTATGACTTGCTCGAGGATGGAAATCAAGACTTGTATGAAGAGTGTAGTAAGTACTCAAAATTGTTGTTTTTGTTGAAGGTGTATCACATCAAGTGCTTGTATGGATTAAGTAATAAAAGCAATGTCGATGATTTTTGAATTGTTGAAAGATGTGTTTGACTAAGCAATGCTTCCAGATTAATTTTATGAGGCCAAAAGAATCATAAACAAACTCAGTCTTAATTACAATATTATTCATGCATGTCCAATGATTGCATGTTGTGTTGGGGAAATAATAAACGTGCAGAAACTTGCAAAGTATACAATACTTCAAGATAGAAACAACAACAATAAAAGAGTGTTGGGGGTGTGCCAGTTAGCAACAAGTATAAAAAAAGACCGGCTAAAGTGTTACGTTACTTTACTCTTAAGCCTATGTTGCAATGGTTGTAAATGTATTCTAAAATAGCCGAGCATACGAGATTGCATGGTTCAGATAGTAATAAAGATGGGTTGATGCGACACCCTAGGGATTCTGAAGCATGGTAACAATTAAATGAAACACATGCAAATTAAATGAAATTCACATGCATAATTTGTTGTTGATCCACAAAATGTCTAAATGTTTTCCCAATCATTTTTCAAGAGTGCTTTAATTGTTCACCTAGTCGATGAGGTTAAGTTTGGAGGTCGTCCCTTGTAATATAACATATAAAGACATTATGTCAAATGGAAATGGTGTTCCCATATCATTTTAAGCATCAACGTATATATATTTTTGCATTTAATTGTTTAAAGTCTTATGTCGATGACAATTAAGTTTGGAGGTCCAAAGGGTATATTCTTGAAGAATGTGGATAATATAACATATTTAAAGGTTGAAACAAGATTTAATTTGCCATTCTATTTATTATATTATTGGTATAAGCATCAACGTATATGGTTCATTTTTCATGTAGATATTTGGGGCATTTAAAGTCTTATCGATATGTGCTAATGAATTGCACAATCGGAGGGTTCCATATGTTAAAGTAATGTTTTTAATGATTAAAAATTATACACTAATGATGTATACCTTTTGTTACAAATGTTGCTATCAAATATAGGGAGTATTTAGAAGGGGTTGAAACAAGATTTAATTGACCTTCTTTGATGATGAACCAATTTATACTTTTGTATTCAAAGAAGTAAGTTTTCATCTCAAATCAAACTTTAATTATAAATCTTCCACCTAATTATTAATATAATTCCTTGCATCTCGGATTATTCCAATAGATTGGAAGATGTGTCGGACGACATTAATTTTTTAGCAAGAGGCCCACTTAATCATGCTAGTAGATTTTCCGGTTCAATTTTTTAAAATCTCGACGATAAAACGAATTTGGAGAATCAAGTATTTTTATTGCTGCAACTCGATTGTTGCTAATGAATGATGTCCATGGGGTGTTTGGGGATGTCGACATTATGGAAAATTGGTAGACATCATTGAACTCAATTATTATGGTAGATTCGTTGTTACATAAAGTTTATATGGGCTTCATAACTACTTCAAGGGGATATGAAAAGATCATTTGGGTTTCATAGAGGTTAACTTCACTAGAGGAATACATGTCGGAGACAGTATAGATGATGAACTATATGTATTAGTTGTACAAGCTCAGATGGTGTTCTATGTCACTAATGAGTTGGAAAAAGATTGGAGTGTTGCATTACCTTTCAAACAAAGAGACTTTATCGACATGGGTGAAAACGAAGACAATAGCATATATGATATGCTCCGGTCTTAGAAGACAACCAAAACTTTATATTTTCAAATGACATTGAAAATTTGTTTTTAACAAGAGAGGAATTGGATGATGGGATAAACCATACAATTGAGAGTGCAAATGAAAGACCAAATAATATAAACAATATAGATGAAAATGATTGAGGTGTATAAATTATGTAATTATCTTTATATATCTGATTAGTTTTTTTAACTAAGTTTTCTTGTGCTCTTATGATCTCTTTTGTTGATATTTTTGCTTCAAGAAGTATGTAGAAATAAAAATGATGAAATGTAAATGGACACAAATAATTTTTATAGAGGTTCGAAGATGGGGTAATTCTTCTAATCCTCTCTTCTCCAACTCCTGGAGGAATCCACTAAGTAATGACCGGTTCACAAAGTGGTTATCAGTCTAGAGACAAGTCTTGATCACACAACTGACTTGCTCCTTGGACTCAGTCTAGAGATGCCTTGGCCACACAGCTGGCTTCTCTTCCAACTCATGTTCTTCACAGGGCAGCTGCCTTGCTACTTCAGCTCACTTTCTCAAGCTTCTTGGATTTGAGCACGAAGCCCTCCAATAACTTGAGACTGGTTCGACCTTGAACCTTCCTACAATCCTCCTTGGAAAGTAGACCCCTTTTGATTCTTCAAAAGTTTCCTCTTCAACAGTTTGAGGTAGTCTCTCCTTCACAGCTTTGTGTTGGATTGATTTCCTTCGAGTTTCAGGCTTGATAATTTGCTTGAATATTTTTTAGAATATTTGCAGGTTACAGTTTGAATATTGGTTGGTCGTTCGTGGTTCAGGTTACCTTTTCTCAATGAGTTTCCTCAGCCTTTTATAGTGAACTTTCAAAATCTGCCCGTTGAAGAGATAGGCTGATTTTCAAAAGACACTTGTGTTCGTTGGCTTGTCTTTTCTTGGTCTTCAATCTTGAGATGTAGACCTTTCCTCGTATTAAATGAATGTTCAGCTTTTCAGGTTCTGACACAAGGTGCAGTGCTTCCCATTGGTTTATTCCTTTTGCACGCTTCTGGGATGAGCACTTTAATACCTGGCAACATGGAAGTATTACTTATTTAAGTAATGTTCTTGACTTCTGTGCAACGGATTCCTTTCAGTTGACTTATCTTGCTTGCTGCCTAATTCCCCTGGTGACTTGAGTCTGCTTCAATCATTTGAAGACTGGACTGTCAATTTCAACTTGTGACTTGGCTTCTTGAGATGATTTAGACTGATACTTCACACAGTTGTTCCTCAGCTAGTACATCTTTAGTCCAGTTCTTGATCTTCTTTCTTGGCAATACTCCGTTGTTCCATAGCGGAGTCTTCACTCCAGTCTTCAGTTGACTTCTTTTATTTCCAGGCTTAGCTGACTCGACTCAGCTTTTCCAACCCTATCTATTATAATGAAAATTACAAGGAAAATGGGGGTGCCAACTTTCTAGTTTAAGTTTTACATGGCATTCATCAAAATCTACAATTTCCCCCTTTTTGATGATGCCAAAACTTAAAAACATTAATCAACATGCAAACAACAAAGATTCATACAGACAATGCCGTAACAAAGAATGCATGCGTAGAATCAATCATTTAATTGATCATATCATTCTTGTCCTTTACACAGCTGTTTACAAAGTGTATCATAGCATATTAAAATCTAAGCAAATTATAAGCATCTATGCTAAGATACAAATATAAAGTGAGAAATTACAAAACACTTTATTAAATATACAGATGACTTACACGAAAATGTATTTACAAGAGTAAAATACAAGAAGGGTTAGCAGCAACACTTCATAAGCTTCGCTGCCTCCTTCTTTCTTCTTCAGCTCTGTCATCATCAGCTCTCTTTCTTTTTCTTTCATCTTCAGCTGCTTTTTTCTTTTCATAAGCTCTCTTCGCAGCATCGTCTTTTCGCTTCCTCTCTTGTCTCTCTTGCCATAGCTAGTCTTGTCTTCTATTTTCCTCTTCTATTATTTTCACGTAGTTAGCATTCTTCCTAGCTACTTCCAGATTCGCTACTTCATCATACCCAGCCCAGTAGATCTTTCCCTTCTTGCCGGGATCTACATATTCGATATTTTTGGGTAGAGGTCGAGGTCGAAAACCTCTTCCTCCACCACTTCTTCCTCCTCCTCCTGGGTGTATCTTTGTCAGAGTCTTACCTTACCGGTTGAATGGTTCTTTGGTAGTCTCATCGCCTACCAGCTTCTTCGCATAAGTTCAGACCATTCTCCCAGTACAGATCCCAGGCTTGGGCTGTCATGCCCCAAATGGGTCGCGATGACGATCCACAACTTAAATACAAATAACCAAACAGATCTTAGACGAATATCATCGAGAACCCAATGGAACATAGTCTAAATAGCAATGAAATAAATAACAAGTACAAATACAACATTACGATCCACAATCCATAATCCGATTTACATACCCGAAAAATCAACCAAATATAACAACCTAAAGTCAAAGGGTCCTACGCCCTTGATTTAAAACCGGAATGGAAAGAAATACAAGAGTCCAAAAACAACACAAGAAAAGAGTCCAACAACAACAAGAAGAAGTAGTAAATCCAACCCGGTGAGTACAAGGCTCAATCCGTGGTCGGTTCAGCATCTTAAACGAAGTCCTCATCTAAGGTTAGGAAATAGGTGGGGATGAGACAGAAATCTCAGTGGATGGGGTGATCGTGTGCAAGTGTGGCGATATATATATATAGTTAATGCAAGAAAACAGTTATATGAAAACACGTGAGTATGATGCATGAATTCACACACAGTCCACAAGCGTCGTGATAAATATATTTAAGTAATATACTTATACGATTCAAGAAAATATTCGTGGTCACACAGGCACAATGTGATTCGAGGCAAGACAGGTAGAATTGCGTGCGGAATGTAACGCCAATCCCATGCAAAACAGATAATGGTTGCGTACGGATTTGTAGCGCCAACCAATGCAAAACAGATAATGGTTGCGTATGGATTTGTAGCACCAACCAAATGGGTCCGATAACTCCGGAATCGTGTGGATCGAATGATTCCTTCGTTCTTCCTTGTAACTCCCGGGCGGGATGGTCAAGACCGGTCACCTTATCGCTCCATAGGCAAAGACAAAATCCACGATGGGGCTTACAAGGCTCGGATCTGTCATAATCATGATTATACCTCAAATCTACTACGACCCGCTTCCCTTAGACACTCCGTCCCTCGGTTGCGGGATTAGGGCGATGGGGCGGGAAGAGTGGAATAGCAGCCGAGCCGCCTGCCCATTCCATTCGACGTATCCATTCCGAGGAGTGAGCTCGACACACCAAGTTGACTCGGGCGGAAAAGTAAATACAAGTCTGTGAACAACCAGGCAATCAGTATGATTGATTGAAAGCGATTCGGAAATTTTTGAAAATTTGCGAGTAGCAATATGGCGTTGGTGGAGTTATTAGGATGAAGATGATCATCGGAAGGATAAGCAATCTTCGATATCTTGAAAGATTAGGTGAAACATAAGTCCCGTTATAGATTCAAAATCGCAAGGCGAGGAAGTCGCTCCGCGATCGGGTACTAATCGGTCAAATTGATCCGATAAGTCAAGGGTTTTGATAAAATAAAATACTTTAATTAAATCTCCAAGTCAGAGGGTCTAGGGCTATTTTAGTAAAAGGGAAAATAATTTGAGTTAGGTCCTTTATAAAAGAAAAATTACAATTTAGCCCCGTTTTGTAAAAATCAAAACTTTTGGGGGTAAAAATTGAATAAATAAATATCCCGACCTTGAAAAATTATGAGGTCAGTTCCTAAATTCTCCAAATTGTCCATAGATTCAGATTTTTACAGTTTTGAGGTCGAGTGTTTATAAAATTCTCACATTGGCCCCAAATTTGTAAAAATTGCCAATTCGGACCTAAAGTTTAAAATAATCGGAACTCACAAACCGGAAGGGCTTTTAATGTGATTCCAGTTGACAAATGTCACTAAGGTTAGTAGGATATTGGGACAAAAGCAGTCTTTAAAAGAAATAAGTGTAGGTCCTTTAACTTTTGAAAATATCATTTTTGTCCCATTTTGAAATAATTGCCTTTAAGGCTTTTAAGGGTCCAATTGTTATGAAATTTGTACCTTGGGTCCAAAATATAATTAAGTTATAGTTAAGTTAGTAGGTGCATGGGCTGCATAACTCCTGGAAATTTCATTTGGGTCCTCAAGTTTAGTCTTTTACACTTTAGTCCCTCAATTTTAGAAAAATTACTTTCCAAGCCCTAAACACTTGGATTTTTGGAATACATTTAAAATATGTCATTTCCAGTACCGTAAGAGTAAAATTTCAAATTTTAAAGTTAAGGTCTGGTACAGTTTCAAAATTTGCAAAGTAGCCCTTAAACTTTCAAAATTTTACAATCTAGTCCTTGGGCTTTTAAAGGTTGATTTTATTTATCTTAAAACTCTTAAAACTTTACTAAAATGTCCAAAAGTCATTTTTGAACCTGAGTACAGTCCCAAAATTCGAAATTTGCAGAGGGGTCCTTTAACTTTCATTTTCTTGCAATTTAGTCCACCAATTATCCATTTTTGCATTTTTAAGTCCAAAATTGAAATTTAATCAATAATGCTCGACTTTTCCAGGTTATAATCCATCCAAAACATGGATTTCAAAGATCATACACATGCATGTCCAATTCATACAAGAATTCATCAAATAGAACATTAAAGTGTACATGCATTCACCTAAAATTCAATAAATAGCAATTTTGAGCAACTATTGAGACTTTTCATGATTTGATACATAACATTGACATGCAATACATAGATTATATATCTCAAGGGCTCATGATCAAAATTCTACATGCATTTTAATAAAAAACACCTAGAAGTTGGAAAGTATTTTTCCACCCACCTTAAATTGGAAAGTTGTGAAATAAAAAGGGGAAATTTCACAACTTTGGATGAGGTCACTTAGGTCAACCCCTGTTCTGAAATATCTAGCTTGTTCCACACACATTGTTTGCTGTTGTTGCCACCATTCCCTGATTCTGACTGTTATGCCTCTCAAGTCAGCAGTAAGGTTGGCATCTATGTTATCCAGTCTCATGTCCATAGAGGCCTGGTGCCTCTCCATCCGTTCAATTTTAGCAAATAATGCTTTGAACACCTCCCGAACTTCGGCTGTTTCTTCCGTTGCGGTACGGCCATGGAGCGTCAAAGTCAAGTCATAGTCACCGAACGATGGTGTCGGATGGAAGGACGAGTGCAGTCTGTGGGCGCGCGAGATCGTTCTCTGACTCGTCAGGGAGGTCAAGTACCTCTAGAGAGAAAGGAAATGATTCTACAAAGGAATCATCACGGCCAACTAGGATTTGTTCAATTATGAAAGGTGTGCGGGAAGTTCCTTTGAGTCGAACCTGCTGCGGCTTGGGAGCTGCGCGATGGACTCTGTTTCACTTGGTCTTTTGTGAAGTGGTCCCGACTTGCCGAGCCTCGGTGACTCAACAACTTCGTCGGTCTCAAATGGTTTCTCCATTAAGTGGACTGGTCCTCGGCCTTATCATAAGGGTCATCGGACGATGATGAGATTTCCATTGGTGGCTCACCATCAAAATTAAAAGTTTGACGAGTAGTCTTGAGATCGAGACTTGCTCGTGCTTGGAACATCCTCACCGAAGTCTTTTGGATCTGTCACGGGGATGACTCGGCTTCTTCGTCGCCTTCGATCCCGGAAAAGTTACATCGAGGATTATCCGAGAATCATGAAGCGCGCTTATCTCCTTTTCGATGGATCAATGATAGCGGGAGGGATGTTCTCTACTTGACCTCTTTTACCCCGGAAGTCTCAACCTCCTGTTGGCCTTCATTACCTCCTCGTAGTCTCAATCGCAAGGCCTTGGACCTCCCTTTCGACGTGTCACTGTCTTAGAGTCTTCTATGGTGGCATCCATTGGAGTCTCAACTCCATGGATTGCACTTTCAACGCCAGTGTTAACTCCCGTGGCTGTTCATTCCGTCCTGCCTCGATTGCATCGAACGCGTCATTAGCCTTCGAGCGGTTGGCACCTCACCGAGACAGTGTCAATCGTCCGAGCTTCGTTGATGGCAACTTGCTGTGTATTTTGTGTTTGTACCTTCTCCACTTCGCCTCCTAAATTCGTTGTGGAGTCATCTGCAGATCCTCCGACCTTGCCGCAGCGGTGGAGGGAGTTCTCCTCCCTCGGTGGCACCACCGAGTGATTTGTGAATGTGGTCACTCGTCTCCAAACTCCCAGTTGTTTCTACCGAGTGTTCAGCCGTTGGGGCGGTGGTAAGACACCTTCATTAGGGGTTGGCTCGACTGGGGTCCCCACTAACCTAGTTTCATCGCCATATCCCTTAAATCCTTCTTCCGAGTGAGTCGGGGAAGTGGTGGCGAAACAACGGTGGCGATTTGCTTTGCACTACTACCATTGGATCGATTTCAGTTTGTGTTTTGGAGGACTCTCCTGGTCCCTCCATCATGATCTTCTCATGAAGAATTATGGATTCATGCATTGCTTCTTTGCATTTGCAACTCTTACGTGGGGCAAGGGGTCCGTGATCCTCATCACATGCGAGAAGACATCAAGGAGATGATGTGTGTGTTACGTGGTGCGGTGATAGGGCGACATCGGCCTTCTCACGTGCCTCGCCTTCCTCTCGCCTGTCTCTCCTTCTCCTTATCTCTGAAGATCTGCAAGATATCCTTGCGCTTTCTTCATCCAAAGGCTCGAATCACGAGGTCGGTCCCAAGGAAGTTCAGTAGTTCCTCTTCCTCTTCTATAAATTCGGCCGTTGGAACTGTTCCTTGATCAACTCAATTTCCACTTCCTCCACTCTCGCAGACGATTTTGTGTGTCCGGTAAGGTGGGGATAGGATCATCACATCACTATCATCTCTATCGCCTTCTTCTTGTATCTCGGTTGTGCGAACTACAATGTGTCTTGATTTGCCTCTCGATCGCCTTGTGCAGACTTAGCTTGTTTTATCTATAATATCTAGAGACTCTACTTCTCCGGCCAGCCTCTCAGATCTCCGCTGCCAATGAGTGGTGGCCGACTCGGCCCGGTTTCTCAAGCTCGGAGTGCTTGATGATTCTTCTTCGTCTCTTAGTTTGTACCGAGAGGGATTTACTCGGTTCGAAAGAGTTTCTTCATGTCTTGGCGGCGGGGCCTGTGCTGGTGTTTTCTTACGAGGAGGCGGCCGTCTTGGCTTATCGGATCTCCTCTTTTTTACGATCGGAGAAGGTAGTTGAGAGTCCTTCGCGACCGCTGCTGGGGGGCGGGAGACACGGCTGCGGGGCGGTGTGACTCAGGGCTGCGGGGGCGGGAGCATGTTTGTTTTTCTTTCTTTGTAGGAGCAAAGCATCTTCTTAGCGATTGCGGGCGCTTTCTTCTTTGGTGGAGAGAAAACAATTGTATCTTCAGGGTCACCGATTCCCCCTCACTCGTGTCGCTCTCTTGGCGTAGGCTCTCTTCTATGCGCCGAGAGAGGTTTGATCTCGAACATCCTCTTCTTTACATGGAACGCCTTTCCATGTCTAAGAGGGACTCCTTTCACCTCCATCACCGGCCAATCACCAGGCCATATCCTAGGATCCTCCAAATGCACCATCTTCCTTGAAGGATTTGTTCCCTACATTCTCGCATAGTCATTTGTAGACAAACTCACCAAGTTTATTTTCCTTTCTTCAATGATCACAGCCATTACGATCAACTTTGCTTTTGATGATTGGTCAAAGCCGCCAAATTTGATGTCTATGCATTTGGCAACTATGTCCAACAGACTTGTGGTAATCCTCCTTCAAAGACCTCTTGTTTGTTGTGTAAACTATTTTATCGTAGAGTCGGGCTTGGCTACTTCCTTCCAAGCGAAGGCCAGGTTTACATCGGTTTCGTTGATTTACGATGCTCCTTCCGCTCGGTAGTGAGCGGTGTTCACCAAATCCTTGGCGAGAGATGGTGAACTTCTTTCCGTGAATGATGACTTTATCCCTTCATCGTGAATCTCAATGTTCACGTAGAACTGTGCGACCTCTTCCACATAGGTCATCGAGAACTCCATCGTCAGAAATGGTTTCAGCCCGGACATTTCGAGCTTTTCAGCGATTTTCTTTATAAGGGCGTCATCGGACCCTTGTTTGACCATGCCCTCGAAATCCACGGTCGACCCTGTGTGGATTTGCTTTCCTAGCTTGACAAAATCATAGGTTGATGCCATTTTTCAGGATTTCACTGAAAAGAAACTTAGGCCTTGTATGGTTATGTTTCCATTGACTATTTCTAGTTTCTAGTGTTGGAAAATGAATTTTCAGAATTTATTGGTTTTCGTGTGAAAACTGGAATTATGTTTGGATGAGTGAATGAGAATGAGTTTTATGTAGGTTTGGAAATGAGATTATATTTGGTTAAGTAGTTTTGAAATAGTATTTTATGAATATAATAATTTGAAAAGTTTATGGTGGTTGAATATTTTAATTGAATATATAATATTATATTTGTGAGATTGTAGGCCAGTGGGTCCCATTAGATATATATAGTAGTATTTTAAGTAGATAAAGTTGGTAATGGAGGGTCCCACATATATAATTGGATTAAAAAATAAGAATAGTGATTGATAAGTGATGTAGTGTAGTGTATAGGGTTGAGAATGGAAATTGTAGGTTTGAGATGACTTTTTTATGTGAAAAGTGGAAAGTAGAAATGATGATTTCCATTGGAAATTTTAGAAACAAACATGATTCCATTTCTATGAATAGTTGGAAATTGGAAATGGGGCCTTGGAAACATAAACAAACAAGGCCTTAGAAATTTGATTTGAATTCTGAGAGGGTTTTGAGAGAGTTTTGCCTTTGTTTCTGAGATAGAGATGAACCTTTTTGGTGATATGTGAGAGAAAATAGGCGAAAATGGGTTAAGTATGGTTTCTGAAAGGACGTGCGGGTGGTTTTTGAAATGTGATCGAAATCAACGGCTTAGATTTTGCATGCCGATTATCATTTAATGTCTCGAATTTAATGCGGCAAATTTATATCCAATCAAAAGCTTGGTATGCGCTTTTTTGTCCGTACACATCATCATTATCTTTTTGACGTCATTCTTAAAAACATTCTGCTTAGTAAAACGATCGCGTTTTTGTCACTTTGCTCATAAATGACTCAGCTTATCCCTTAGCTGATTTAACTCTTCACGAGTTCTCTCAAATGACTCAAATTTGTCGGCTAATTCGGTATAGTCAGTCTCTCTCGACATGGCTGATTCATTTAGCCGATTTTGAGAATTCAGTCCTTTTTCTCTTTTTGTGTTCTATTTCTTTTCTCTCGAGTGTTACGAGTGTCACCACTCGATTAACCCTAACTCATGCTTGAGTTCTTCAAATCTTGACTCACATAATGGTTTTGTGAATATGTCACTAACTTTTATCGGTTGAGATATATTCCAATATGATGTCCTTCTTTTCAACATGATCTCTTTATAAGTGATATCCGACATCGATATGCTTTGTTCTTGAGTGCAACACGAGATTCTCGAGTGATTGCAATTGCACTTGTGTTATCACACATGATTGGAATTTCCTTTTCTTCAACTTCATAGTCTCTCACTTTGTCTCATCCATAGGACTTGGGCACAACAGCCGCCCGCAGCTGTATTCTGTTCAGCCGTAGGGGTGGCTATTGAATTTTGCTTCTTGCTAAGCCAGAAATCAGCTGTTTCCGAGCATTTGACATGTGCCTGAGGTGCTTTTCTGTCAACTCGCATCCAAAGATAGTCGAGTCTGAATAGCCAATTAGCTTGAATCCACCTTCCTTTGGATACCATAAGCCAACTTCTTGGCTTCCTTTCAAGTATCTCAAGATTCTCTTAGTTTCTTTGTCATGTGACTCTCTTTTGGAGCAGATTGAAATCTTGCATATACACCTACATCAAAGGTGATGTCCGGCCCGCTTGCCGTGAGATAGAGCAATGATCCAATAAGTGCTCTATATCTTATTTGATCTACAAGCTTGCCATCCGCATCCATGTCCATTTTGATGTATTCATTGGTATTTTCACATAAGACTTCTCCTCCATACCAAATTTCTTCATTAAATCTCTCGGTGTATTTTGTTTGACTTATGAAGGTTCCATCCTTCGATTGTTTCATTTGGAGTCCAAGGAAGAATGTCGGCTCCCATCATGCTCATTTCAAATTTGCTTTGCATGAGGTTAGAAAAGTTTTCACATAGCTCTTTGTTTGTGGATCCAAAAATGATGTCATCCACATATATTTGAACAAGCAGTATACTCTTCTTGTCTTGAATTCTGAAAAGTGTTCTATCTACTTTTCCTTTTGTGAATCCATTCTCGCTTAGGAATTGTGACAAAGTATCATACCATGCTCTCTGGGTGCCTGTTTTAATCCATACGAGCTTTCTTGAGTTTGTATACCTTATCTCCAAGAGTCTTCGCTCAAATCCTGGAGGTTGTTCAACATACACTTCTTCTTCCAATAAACCATTTAGGGATGCACTTTTTACATCCATCTGATATACAATGAAATTCTTGTGAGCCGCATAGGCAAGAAACATCCTTATAGCTTCCAATCTTGCTACAGGAGCAAATGTCTCATCAAAATATATTCCTTCTTCTTGGCAATATCCTTTGGCTACTAGTCTTGCTTTGTTTCTTACCATAGAGCCCTCCTCGTTCATCTTGTTTCTGAACACCCATTTAGTACCAATAACATTTTGATGGGTGGGTCTTTGAACTAATTCCCATACTTTATTTCTTTCAAACTGATTCAGCTCTTCTTGCATAGCTTGAATCCAATGTGTGTCATCCAATGCTTGTAACACATCTTTAGGCTCTATTTGTGAGATAAAGCATGTGAACATAGTTTCTTGTTGAGTTCTGGATCTTGTCTTGACACCTTCTCTTATATCTCTAATGACAAGTTCGTGGATGGTCTTTCACCATCTTACATCAAAGTTGAAGTAAGTTAGCCGGATTCGATCGTCTAGCACCGTGTTGCTTTGATCAGCTCTCTCTCGCAATCACTTAGCCGCAAATTTTCCAAAGATTTTATGAGATCGGCTATCTCATCTTCATCCGAGTTTATAATTCCACTTGACTTGAAGATAGGGACTCTTTTTTGTATGGTTGGATGATTCACTTACGGTGACTCTTCAATGTCTTCTCCATTTACATTTGGCTCATCGAATACCACATGAATGGATTCTTCGCAAACATAGTCCTTTTGTTGAGTACTCAGAGGCTTTGCTTTCACCGAGTATACCAAGAAGATACCTTCATCGGCTTTAGCATCGAAATCCTTTAGATTGTGTTTGCCATTGTTATGGATGAAGCATTTACATCCAAATATTCTAAAATATGCAACATTTGGTTTTCTCCCGCCCAAATCTCATAGGAGTCTTTGTCACCGTCTGTTTATCATACATCTGTTTTGAGTGTAGCAAGTTGTGTTAATTGCTTGACCCAAAAATCTTTTTGGTAACCCCGCTTCACTAACGTGGTCCTTGCCGCTTCTTTGAGAGTTTTATTCCTTCTTTCTCGCAACTCCATTCTGTTGTGGAGTCCTTGCTGCAGATAATTCAGACCAATGCCATTTTCAATACAATATTGAGTTATTATACCATTGACAAACTCGGTTTCCTCTATCTGATCTAATTTTGATAATGGTTTGACTTTTCTCATTTTGAATCCTCTTCATCACCGTTGTGGTAGTTTCGTAGAGAGTTTCTTTCTTCTTACACATGAATATTGTACATGTATATCTTGAGTAGTCATCTACTACCACCAAGGTGTATTTCTTTCCACTTATGCTAGTTGGTTCCACTTTGGGCCAAATAGATCCATATGTAGCAGATGTAATATTCTTGTTGAAGATGGGCGGGTCTTTTCTTTGAATGATGATTTGATCTGTTTTCCCTTCGACATGCGTCGTCACATATACTCTCCTTCTTGTATACTCGAGTCCGGAAGTCCTTCCACAAGATTACTTCGCAAGCTTGTTAATCGTCTTGAAATTTAGGTGACTCGGCTTTTTGTGCCACAGACCAACTTGATTCAAATGCTCTTTGCTAATAGACAGTCTTTGGGTGTGGCGGTTGACCAATCTACTACATACATATTCTTTTGTCTCGCATCCTTGCAACACAACTTCATTCGATTCAAAGATCCTTGATTTGGCATATACCCATGTTAAATCCAACATTATAGCCCTTGTCACGAGTTGATCGATGCTTAGCAAGTTGAAGTTGAGTCCTTCAACATATGCAACATCTGTGATTTCTAATTCCGCCTCTTGATGGATCCAATGCCTCTTATTTCACTTGGAGCTTCATTTCCTCCAAATATGACTTTTGCTCCTTTAACTTCCTTGAATTTTGACAGATTTTTCTTGTTTCTGTCATATGTCCGGGAATGCACCACTATCCCCTGTACCAGTTCCTTGGCACTTTCACACTGCTCCTTGAACCCGCAATCAAGGAAATTAAGTTTTAGGTACCCATACTTGTCCGGGTCCCGAGGGGTTAGAATTGTAAGATGATCCAACCAACTTATAGCCAAATGATTTGACTCTAAGGGGTTGCCATCTATCGCCCATAATCATAATTAATCTTGGCAAATTGCTTGGGGATTCTAGGTTCATACAGATTTGTCTCTTTAGTCTGTATACTGTATATGTGTTTTAGCAATCGCCTTCTTTGGGTAATTGTGGTGTCTCTGAGTGTAGTGCCTAGGTGCATATGTGTGTTTGATGAAAGCTCTTATACTTTTGGAATGGCCTTTCTTTGAGTTCTAGGCCTTTGCCATTTGGGCTTATATTCCATAAGTCTATGCTTTGATAGTTCACATCATTCCAATCAGCTTGGCTTGGATATTTTCTACCATTCCCATCATATGTATTTCTTTTATAGATTTTCTGGGGTTTTTGGTAGCTCTGTTTCTTCTTTACAGAGTATTTTCTGTTTGGAGTTTGCTGAGGAACTCGACCAATCTCTTCTCGCTTGTCCTTTCAGCCGCACTCAACTCGGCCGTTTTTCCTTTTCCTTTATAACCAAGGCCAGCTTTGCTTGTAATTGTGCTTTGGAGTGAATGTGTGTGCACCATTTGGAGTTTTGGATTTTTAGACTCTTCATTGCTTGAAGATCCTCTTTCCAAAATTACTTTTGAAGTTTGACATAGCACGAGGAATTAAATCCTAAGCATGTCTTTTCTCCACATTCTCTTTGACTCATAATAAGATCATCCAATGATTTAGATGCCTTTGTGAATGAGGCAATAACATTTTTTAGGTCATTCTCCCTCTTTTCTATGGCAGCTATTTACTGCTATTAGCTTGGCATTTTTAGCCTTTAAACTTTTATTCTCATCGGCTATTTGACCTAGAGTACTCAACTCCTTAGTCACCGTGAGTTTTGCTCTTGAGTAGGTTGTTTTCCTCATTTAGTAGTGTGTGTGAGGATTTAATGTGTTCAAAATCTTTCATCATTTTGCCTAATGAATCATAAAGATCGAGTGGGTGATGAAGTGTGTGTGTCACGATCACTATCACTAGAATGAAGTTCGATGAGTTAGAGTGTACCTCATCTTCTTGGTCGGGTTGATCTTGTTCCTTGGCCATCAAACGATCGGGCTTCTTCTTGAGAGTCACTTGAGTAGTCGGCTTCACTTGCTCTCTGAATCACCGTCTCTCTTGACTTGGTCATCTCAGTCTCTCTGACCAACATTGCCTTTTTCTTTTCTTGTCTTCTTTCTCTCAAGACCTTTCTTTCTTCTTCATTCATGTATTTGTTGACTACAGGATATGGGCAATCAATGGCGTAGTGACCTGGTTGCCTACGGTTCAAAGATAGATGTTCAACCTTTTGATCGACTCTTTCCATTCATGGATTGTCGCCTTAGATATTCAGACTTTTTGATGATATGTCCTCTTGGTTGGCCTATCTTCCCTTGACTTGGAGGGAGTTGTGTCTTCCGGAGGTTTCGCCCTTGCCTCTCTTGTAGTTCTTATTGAAGAACTTGTTGAACCTTTTAACCATCGTGGCTATTTCTTCCTCGGATCAATGACTTCTTTGACCTCGGCTCTCTTTCCATCCTTAACAATTAGAGCAAATTTGTTTTGGGTACAATTGTCTCTTCCTCGATCTTTTCTTCTCGGCTCAAATTCGTAGACTTTGAGATCCGAGAATAGTTCATGGTTGGAGGTCTTCGATAGGTCCATGGAATGTCTCGTGCCATGACCTTCATTTCCCATTCACCGGGAGACTTTTTAGGATCTTCATACACATTTCCTTCTCGTGTATATTCCTTTCCAAGCGCAGATAGCTCGTTGGTGATTTACGTGAACCGAGCATCCAGTTGATCCAGGTTTTCTCTCTGCGATCATTTTGAAATTCTCAAATTTTTGTACAACTACGATAATTTATTTTCCTTGATTTGCTCTGAGCCTTCACAAATTAATGTTAGCTTGTCCTGCATTTCTTTAGCCGTTTTGCATGATTTGACTTTATTGAACATGGCTTTGTCCAAGTTTTTGTAAAGGATGTCCTTGGCTACATTGTCCAGGTTGTATCTTTTTCTATCATCATTTGTCCGCTCGGTTCTTAGTTTTTCAAACATAGCCGGTCTAGGGGCAACATCCTCTTCACCTTCAAATGCAGCTCTTTTTCTTACATTGTGTTCACTTTTAAGATTTGCAATGGCCCATCCTCTATCACTATCCACATCTCATCATGTAATGCTGATAGATGAGCCTGCATACGAATTTTCCAATCATCAAATTCTTCAATTGTGAACATAGGGATGCATGTCAAATTTGCTTCCATAATAATAAATTTTAATGATAAAAAGAGTTTTGAAAATTTAAATACTAAAGCAGACTTTGAAAAATTTGGAGATCTAGTTTAGTAACCAGTGCGGAAGGCTCAATGAACCAACCGCTCTGATACCACTTGTAGGTCCCAAGGGGTGTGAGTGTAAGGTTTAGAAGGGGGGTTGAATAAACCTTACCAAATTTTCGATTTAGTCCTTTTAAAAGTTCGAGTTGATACTACACAACAGTGTGTGTCTAGGTGGATAGCCAATTTAGTTAATCAAGAGAGTTAGTCACTCAACGACTGATTGAGCTTTGTTGATAGAATAACCCAAATTAAAACCGAATTAGCTCAACTGTGGTTTGTTTTCAGCTGGAAGACTTAACACCCTTAAGTTTGGTTTAGTAGATATTTAAAGCTTGATTTAGTACTTAGAAATTATCAAGTAGATAGCAAATTTATCAAAGAAAGTTAAGCAAATAAGATGCGGAATTTAAAGTGTTGAAATGTAAATAACACGATAAGTTTTTATAGAGGTTCAAGATGGGGTAATTCTTCTACTCCTCTCTTCTCCAACTCCCGGAGGAATCCACTAGGTATTGATCGATATACAAAGTGGTAATGAGTCCGGATACAAGTCTTGATCACACAAAGTGACTTGATTCTTTGGGACTCGATCCGAGACGCCTTGATCACTCACCGGCTTCTCGTGCGACTCGGCTTCTTCACAGGCGGCACTGCTTGCTACTACATGACCCACTTGCTCAAGCTCTTTGGATTTGATCACGAAGCCCTCCTAAAGCTCGGGACTTGGTTCGACCTTGAACCTTCCTACAATCCTTCGTGGAATGTAGACCCCTTTATTCTTCAAAGATAATTTCCTCTTCAACCGATTGAATTTATCTTTCCTTCACAGTGAGTGTTGGATTGATGTTCTTCGTAATGTAGGCTTGAGGATTGAGCGTTTAATAACTTGAGAATATTTCAGGTTACAAAATGTTTCTTTCTTGCTTGTATTCAATTCTCGGATGGTCAAGGTAACCTACGTAACTTTTTCTCGAGTTATTCCTCGGCCTTTTATAGTGAGCATTTCAAAAATCTGCCCGTTGAAGAGATAGGCTTATTTTTGAAAGTCACTTGTGGTCGTTGGCTTGTCTTGTTGCGATCCTTGGAATTACCATTTCCTCGTATGAATTGTTCTTGACTTTTTCGAGTTCGACACGGTGTAGTGCTTCCCATTGGTTTATTCCTTTTGCATGCTTCGGGGGACTGAGCACTTCGAGAAAGGTAGCATGGAGATATTACTTGTTTAAGTAATTCTCTTGATTTACTCAACGGATCTTTTTCGATTATCTCGACTTGACCGCATTTCCTTGCTTCCCCAGGTGACTTAGAGTCGCTTCCAATCATTGGATGACTCTTCTTCACTCCAACTTGAGACTTGGCTTATCTTGAGTTGACTTGACCGATACTCCTCTCACCGCATCTTAGTTTGCTCCTTGATCGAGTTCTCGTCTTCTCTTCTTTGCCATACTCACTGTCTTGCGCAATGAGTCTTCCTTCTAGTCTCCGTTGTCTTCTTGCATGTTTGGGCATAGGCGACTTAACTCACTTGACCAAATTTCCCTATTTATTACAATGCGCTTTACAACAAAATGGGGTGCCAACTTCCTATTCTAAGTTTTACATGGCATTCATCAAAATCTAAACAATAAATTTCCCAACAAAGTCAACCTTTGGAATCGAGGTCGACCTTTGGAATCGAGGGCGACTTTTGTTTCTCTTTCGGAGTCCATTGGTCATCAATCTCCCAGTGTAGTGGGGATCTACATTTTCGCCCATATAATGCCTCGTAGGGTGCCATCCCAATCGTGGCCTGATAATCAAGTTTGTAGGCGAACTCGGCTAATGGTAAGTGTGAATCCCAACTTCCTTGAAAATACAATGTGCAAGCTCGCAGCATATCTTCAAGGGTTTGAATTGTTCGCTCGACCGTCCCATCGGTTTGTGGATGTGTTGTTGTGCTGAAACTTAGTGAGGTACCCAATTCCTCGTGCAAGAACTTCCAAAATCTGGAGACAAACCTCGGGTCTCTGTCGGATACTATGTCGACTGGTACTCCATGCAGTCGAATGATTTCTCGGATGTAAATTTGTGCAAGTTTCTGCAAGCTATCAGTTTTCTTGATGGGTAAGAAATGTGCAGATTTCGTGAGTTGGTCTACAACTACCCAAATAGCATCGTGGCCTCCTCTGGTCCTTGGTAGATCCGTCACGAAGTCCATCGTTATGTGTTCCCATTTCCACTCGGGAACTCTTAACAGTTGTAGTAAACCAGATGGTCGTTGGTGTTTTGCTTTTACTCGTTGACAAGTTAACCATCTCGCAACAAACTCTGGTACCTGGTTCTTCATGTTTACCCACCAATAACTCCGTTTCAAATTCTTATACATCTTGTTTCCTCCAGGATGTATAGTGTATTTTGAACGGTGTGCCTCTGCTAGGATTTTATTCCTAATCTGCTCGTCATTCTACACACACTCGATTCCGAATCGATAACTCCATCTTCGTGTACCGAGAATTCGATCTTTCTCCTTTAAGTATATTCTCCTTCGCTTTTGAAGATGTGTATCTTTCTCTTGTACTTCTTTGATCTCTTTCAAAGATTGGGTGTAACTGAAATGTTAGCACATGAAATCTGAGTATTGGTTCTTGTCAGATCCCAATTGCTCAGCTCTTCTAATGATTCCCACTCTCGAATCATAAGTCTAGCTAAGCTCGCCTTTCTGCTTAGGGCGTCTGCTATGATGTTAGCTTTCCCGGGATGGTATTGAATATCAAAGTGATAGTCCTCAATCAACTCCATCCATCTCCGTTGCCTCAGATTGAGGTCTTTCTGGGAGAATAGGTACTTCAAGCTCTTATGGTCCGTGAAAACCGTGAATGTTGCTCCGTAGAGATAGTGTCTCCATTTCTTCAACGCGAACACTATTGCTACCAATTCCAAGTCATGCATTGGATAATTGGCCTCATACGGCTTGGGCTTTCGTGATGCATAAGCGATAACTTTTCCTTCCTGCATGAGCACTGCTCCTTCCTTCTTTGGATGCATCACTGTAGACGACAAAGTTTTCGGTCCCCTTTGGAAGTGCTAAGACTGGACCTGCAGTAAGTCGTTTCTTCAGCTCTTGGAAACTCGCCTCGCATTTGTCATTCCACTCAAACTTGACTTGCTTCTGGGTTAGTCGAGTGAGTGGTCTGGCTATCTTGGAGAAATCGTGGATAAATCTTCGATAATATCCAGCTAGTCCTAGGAAACTCCTGATTTCCGTTACACACTCGGGTTGTTTCCATTCAACCACTGTATGTACCTTCGAAGGATCTACTGCAATCCTGGTGCCGGATACTATGTGTCCCAAGAAAGCGACTTCACTAAGCCAAAATTCGCACTTGCTGAATTTGGTATACAACTTATGCTCTCGTAGTGTCTCTAAAATGATTTTCAGATGACGTTCGTGCTCTTCTCTAGACTTAGACTATACGAGTATGTCATCAATGAATATCACCACGAATTGACCTAAATAAGGTTGGAAGACTCGATGCATCAGGTCCATAAATGTTCTTTGGTGCATTAAATCGGACGAAAGGCATCACTAAAACTTGTGGTGTCCATATCGGGTTTGAAATGCGCTTTTGGAAATGTCTCCTTCGCGGATCTTCAGTTGGTAATATCCTTGGTGTAAATCAAACTTCGAGTACATTGTCGCTCCTTGGAGTTGATCAAACAGTTCGTCTATCCTCGGGAGGGGATATTTGTTCTTGATGGTCACGCTATTAAGACCACGATAATTTATACACAGTCTTAATGTGCCATCTTTCTTTTTGACAAACAAAGACAGTGCTCCCCACGGAGACGTACTCGGTCGGATAAATCCCACATCCACCAGTTTACGTAATTGCGTCTTCAACTCTTGTAACTCAAGAGGAGCCATTCTATACGGTGTTCGCAATCGGGCGCCCCCGGTAACACCTCGATGGTGAACTCGACTTCCCTATCCGGAGGGGACAGTGGTGAGTTCTTGTGGAAATACATCCGTGTATTCTGATACTATAGGTACTTGGTTAATTTGTGTCTCAACCGTGGGTTTGTTAATTATAAATGCCAAGTACCCTTGAGCCCCTCTAGGGATCGCCTTCCTCGCTTTCGTTGCTGAAATGATCGGGGCAATCTTAACTCGTGCCCTTCCCGAAATTTCCACTTCGGGTTTTCCGGGTTCACATAGCTTAATGGACTTGTTATGACAGTCCATTCGTGCATGGTGTGCAGATAACTAGTTCATCCCCAATATCACGTCGTATTCGGATATAGGTAATAGGATTAAATCGGCAGGAAAGTTTATCTCAGCAATCTTAACTTCGCATGCATTATAGATAATATATGTTATCTGACTTGCACCCATAGGAGTTGACACTTCTAGACAAATAGGCATATGTTCCATGCATGCATGCAGTTGGTGTACAAAATGCGGTGCAACAAATGAATGCGTTGATCCAGGGTCGAACACTATTTTAGCGTAGTGGTTAGATACTAGAAGCGTACCTTCCACCACATCTGTTGCCTTCGGAGCCTCCTGTCCGGCTAGTGCAAATGCTCGAGCTGGCATCCTTGCCCGATTACGCTGGTGGAATTCATCTCGGCGCGCTTCTTTCACAACCTGTGGAATATCTTGTTCATTGAACTCAACCAAGAAATTTCCCCATGTTCGACTACTGCCTCTTGTTCCCATCTCCTTTCAACCGCCCGCACTGGTCTAGCGATTCGATTCCAGGCATTTAAATACGGCGAGTGTGATTCTCTGTTCGTCGGAGTATTGAAGAGCATTGAAGATATTCTCCAACTTCTACCCATTCTTCTCGCTTTCAAATCATCCGGCTCTCCCAAGAAGGCTGGTGGGTCGAACCGCAAAATCGCTCCAACATGCGGTCGTTCGCCTCTCTCGGCGGGTTCGGGAGCACGGGGTTGAGGCTCGCTGTTGCCTCATGAAAACTAGTATTTGCTTTGTAAGGCTTGTGCGGTCAAATTGTCTCCTGCAGCAGTGGAGGAGGCGGTGGTAATTCACGAGAGGGTACCCGGTCCCGGGTACATCATCAACCCTCGTGGAACGGGGCGAGGTCTCCCACGCCCTCGATGTTCGCCATTCTCGTATCTTGAAGCATTAGTTGCGATTCACGAGTAAATGAATACAATAATTATTCGCGTAAAGCAAGTGATATCGCAGGAAAGTAACATCAAACACAAGACATCAAATAAATAGCAAAAGGCATATCCATTAACGTAAAACTTGAATACACCCATAGTACAACAAGAGAATATTGAGTTAAGATACATCGGAACCAAAATACAACAGAATCTAGTACAAAAGAAAGTAAGGTACAACACTGAATATGCGACTACAACAATAGAAGTACAAACTAACAATCCGCTAACTAATCGGTGAGATTTCCATCATCGTCCGCTCGCACTATGTCCATAATCGTATGGTCGGGTGGAGGTGGCGCCTCAACCTCGGGCCAATCCACGAAGTCTAACCACCGCTCGAATCCTCGAGCCTCATCAAGTGGAGCGCCTCGAGTGCCTCGGGCTCTCCAATGTCGACCGGATCCTCCTCGGGATCCTCCTCCTCCTCGGATCCTCCTCGACGTCGGGGGCTCCACCTCGGGCGGTGGCAATGGGCGAGCATTAGCCGCCAAAGCGACCTCCCGTGCGGCGTCTCTCGAGCTAGGGCCTGTGTAAGGTCCTCTATGATCATCCGCTTGATGAGGGTCTCTCCAAGCTCGACGGTGTGTCGCGGGATAGGCGGGCGTCAATCTCCCATTTCTGGCGGCCGTCACTTGCCCTCTTCATCTTCTCTGGCATGTTATCCATGCGCTCCTGGATACTCTGTATTTGGTCCTCCCGCGCTCTTATGGTGTTGTCGCGGTCCTTAATGACAGTGGTCAGCTCACTCTTCTCATCTTGGCTCCGCGCCAAGCGCTGAGTCAGGTCCCTATTACGCTGGCGCTCCTGGGCTAGCTCTGTGGTCGCGCGATCACTCTCCCGATGCCAGTGAATCATCAGTGCCCGGTAATATTCCCGCTCAGCACGAGCATGGAAAACATCCCACCATGAAGGCGGCGTAGGCTCCATCCTGATCAAACAAAACTAAGGCGGATCAGTTAAAGGTAGAGGAAAGATAGGGAGAGAATAAGGAAAGAACGAATAAAGGAAATCAGTCAAGAAGCAACTAAGTCAAAACAAGTATGACTTTGAAATCTCAAAACATGCATTCTAACTTAGTTCAAACATCAATAAGACGGTTCTATGCCAATTTGAAATCGATTTCACACTTAATTGGTCAAGTCGCGGTACTACCCAAAACACAGACCGAGGGTCCTATCCTGGGTCAGCTCGGTGTAAGTTTCCATCTTACCAGCCAAGCTCTGATACCACTCTAACTGTCACGCTCCAAACGGGACGCGACGAACGATCCACAACTTAAATACAATAACCAAACAGTCCAGACAAATATCAACGAGAACACAATGAAACAGAGTCTAAATAGCAGCGGAAATAAAATAACAAGTACAAATACAACTTACAGTCTACGATCCATAATCCATATTACCTCCCGAAAATCAACAAAATATAGCAACTTAAAGTCAAAGGGTCCTACGCCCTTCAGTTACAAACTCGAATGGAAAGAAATACAAGAGTCCGACAAAAACATAAGAAAAGAGTCCAATCAACAACAAGAAGAAGTAGTGAATCCAAGAAGCGGAGTACAAGGTCTCAATCCAGGGCCGGTTCCGCATCTTCAATAAAATCCTCATCTGAGGTTAGAAAATAGGTGGGGATGAAACAGAAATCTCAGTGGATGTGGTGATCGTGTGCAAGTGTGGCGATATATAGTTAATGTGAGAAAACAGTTATATGAAAACGCGTGAGTATGATGCATGAATTCACACACAGGTCGCAAGCGTCGTGATAAAAATATTAAAATAATATACTTATACAGTTCAAGAAAACAGTTCATGGTCACACAGGCACTATGTGATTCAGTCAAGACAAGTAGGATTGTGTACGGAAATGTAACGCCAATCCCATGCAAGGCAGATAATGGTTGCGTACGGATTTGTAGCGCCAACCAATGTAAAACAAGTAGCGGTTGCGTGCACGGATTTGTAGCGCCAACCAAATGGGTCCGATAACTCGAATCGTGTGGATCGATAATGATTCCTTCGTTCTTCCTTGTAACTCCCGAGGCAGGATGGTCCAAGACCGCACCTTATCGCTCCATAGGCAAAGACAAAATCCACAAAGTGGAGCTTGCAAGGCTCGGATCTGTCATAATCATGATTATACCTCAAGTACTACGACCCCGCTTCCCTTGGACAAACTCGTCCCTCGCCATGGGGATTAGGGCGATGGGGCCGGAAGAGTGGAATAGCAGCCGAGCTGCCCGGTTCCATCCCCGACGTATCCATTCCGATTGTGAGCTCGACACACCAAGTTGACTCAGGCAGGAAGGTAATTACAAGTACAGGCAGTCGAGTATGATTGATTCAGAGAAGCAGTTCCGGAAAATTTTTGAAAAACGCGAGTGTCAATTATGGCGTTGGTGGAGTTTTTGGATGAAGATAATTATCGGAAGGATAATCAACCTTCAATATCTTGAAAGATTAGGTGGAACATAAGTCCCGTTATAGATTCAAATCGCAAGGCGAGGAAGTCGCTCCACGATCGGGTATTAATCGGTCAAATTGATCCGATAAGTCAAGGATTTTTGGGAAAGTAAAATACTTTAATTAAATCTCCAAGTCAGAGGGTCCAGAGCTATTTTAGTAAAAGATGAAATAATTTGAGTTAGGTCCTTTATAAAAGAAGAATTGCAATTTTAGCCCCGTTTTGTAAAAACCAACACTTTTGGGGTTAAAAATTGAATAAATAAATATCCCGACTTTGAAAAATTATGAGGTCAGTTCCTAAATTCTCCAAATTGTCCAGAGATTCAGGTTTTTAAAGTTTTGAGGTCGAGCCTTTGTAAAATTTTCACATTGGCCCCAAAATTTGTGAAAATTGCCAATTCCGACTTAAGTTTAAAATAATCGAAACTCACAAACCGGAAGGGATTTTAATGTGATTCCAGTTGGAAAATGTCACTAAGGTTAGTAGGATATTGGGACAAAAGCAGTTTGTAAAAGAAATATGTGTAGGTCCTTTAACTTTTGAAAATATCATTGTTGTCCCATTTTGAAATAATTGCCTTTAAGGCTTTTAGGGGTCCAATTGTTATGAAATTTGAACCTTGGGTCCAAAATATAATTAAGTTATAGTTAAGTTAGTATTTCCAGGTGCATGGGCTGCATAAGTCCTGGAAATTTCATTTGGGTCCTCAAGTTTAGTATTTTACACATTAATCCCTCAATTTTAGTAAAATTGCTTTCCAAGCCCTAACCACTTGGATTTTTGGAATACTTTTAAAATATGTAATTCCCAGTACCTTAAGAGTAAAAACTTCAAATTTTAAGGTTTAGGTCTGGTGCATTTTTAAAAATTGCAAACTAGCCCTTAAACTTTCAAAATTTTACAATCTAGTCCTTGGGCTTTTAAAGGTTGATTTTATTTATCTTAAAACTCTTAAAACTTTATTAAAATGTCCAAAAGTCATTTTTGAACCTGAGTACAGTCCCAATTTTCGAAATTTGCAGAGGGGTCCTTTAACTTTCATTTTCTTGCAATTTAGTCCACCAACTTTCCATTTTTTACATTTTTAAGTACAAAATTGAAATTTAATCAATTATGCTCGACTTGTCCAGGTTATAAGGCATCCAAAACATAGATTTTAAAGATCATACACATGCATGTCCAATACATACAAGAATTCATCAATTAAAACATTAAATTGTACATGCATGCACCTAAAATTCAATAAATAGCAAATTTGAGCAACTCTTGAGATTTTTCATGACTTGATACATAAAATTGACATGCAATACATAGATTATATATATCTCAAGGCTCATGATCAAATTTTCTACATGCATTTAATAAAAACACCTAATAGTTGGAAAATATTTTTCCACCCACCTTAAAATTGGAAATTGTGAAATAAAAGGATAATTTCACAATTTTTGGATGAGGCTTCTTATGTCAGCCCCTAAGTCAAGAAATATCAAAGATTTGAAGTTAGAAAAATGAGAGAAAAATTAAGGAGAAAAAGAAGGAAATAAGGAAATGAGAAGGACAACACTTTACCTTGTGTAGTAGGTGTTTGGAGACTAGTTGAAGCTTGAAAATTGGAAATTTTGGCTCAACTCCAAAATCACCTAAGGTCAGCCCCTATTTCTCAAAAATGAAAAAGGGGTGTTAAAATTTGAAAAAATTAGAAAGAAGAGGAAAGAAGGGGTCTAGTACTCAATTCTTACCTTGTAGTCCAAATTCCTCTACTAGTTCTTCTTCAAGTTTGAAATCCTTCTTCAAAATGATGTCAAGCTCTAATCTTCAAAGTCTTCTAAATGTACCTCAAAATCAAATTCAAACTTAAGTTAAGAAGGTGGAAGAGGTGAACTATGTGATATCAAAAATGGATTGAAGATAAAATTTCTTACCTTGTAGGGGGGTGTTCGATTTTTATGGAGTATAAGGAGGAAAATGTTGAAATTTTTTCTATGTATAGAAGAAGAAAGTAAGAAAAGGAGTAGAGAGAAGTTGGAATATTTTAGAGAGAAGGGGGAGAAATTTGCAAGGCTTGAATGTGTTGGTGATAAAAATGAAATGAATTTTTTCGCACAAAATGGCCTAATGGCCGTCCAAGTGAGAGGGAGAGAGAGAATTTTTGTTCAATTTTGTGTCTTGCATGGGAGACAATTTGAAGGTCAAAGGTATGGGCAAGACTTGGTTTGAATGGAATGTTGGAAGACTTCCAACATGTTGGCAAAAATATTAATAAAGAAGTAATATAAGAGATGATGTGTATAATGTTTGAATTAATGGTATAATTATACACAAGATGACTAATATAAGGTGTAGGTGTAGAAGAGTTGGATGATATTTTTACTCCAAAAATATCCATGTTGGCCGTCCACTATAATGTCATTATGGTAATTCCATATATTTTTTTTGTCCCAAATTTGATGATAATAGATGAAATATATCAATCTCCAAAATAATTAGTGATTTCCTTGATCACTTGTAAGTCTCATGATCACTTAATCTAAATCAAAATCTTAATTCTATAAGGTAAAAGTCTCTGAAATAAATAGTCTCTTAAAATTCTAAGATGACTAATAAATACAAAAATAGTAATAATGATCAACCAAGTGATCATAAATGCAAAATAGAATTAATGATGATCATGATCACAAGTAATTAAGTAAAATAAAATAAAATACAAATTGTATATATTATTAATAATTACCCGTCAAAATGACGCGGTAAAATAGTCGATCAAAAGTATAAACGACAATAAGGATCAGTTATAAGCTCGGAAAAATCGGGGCTTCACAACATTGGCACAGCAGAATGCCTAATGGGTAGGGTTATGGGGAGTTTGCTCAAGATGGAGGCAGTAATTTGACCCTGTTGGCTTTCACTTTGTCTCAACTGAAACCTTCTCAGCTGCAGATTCCTTCAACTTCTCTTCTTTCAATTTCCTTAGGGACTCTTTTTCCCCCTTTTTGGCATCATCAAAGGAGAGAGGGACCCCAGGGAACATGCCTTCAAGCATGAAATCGAGTCTTCTGAGAGCGGAAGATTGTTTGGAGTCTGCTGCAGCATAAGTTGTCCGAAACTCTGAGCGAGTTTCCTTGGACTCGGCTACCACCAACTTCATTTTAGCCATGAGTAGGTTGAATTTGTCATTCATTGCGTTCTCAAGGCGCATAATTTCTTTTCTTTGGAATTCTTGCAGCAGCTCCATATCTGTTTTGTGAGACTCATTTAACCTTTCGATATACGCATGCATCCTTTACTTAAGATCAGCATTATCAGCCATCCAGATGAGCATTTTGCCATATAGTGCTTTGAAATAACGAACTTGTTCGAGTCGCATGACAGATTGCTGTTGAGACCATTCTCAGATCCTCACCACTATCCCTCTCAAGTCTGCTGTGAGGGTAGCATCCCTGTTTTACAGTCTTAATTCGAGGGAGGCCTGATGGCGTTAAATCTTCTCAATATCTTCACAAAATTGCTTGAAGATCTCACGAAACTCAACTGTCTCACTTGATTCAGCTGCAGGCCACTCTTCAGGAAAGTTGAAATTGGCTGGATCAATGGTGTCAGTGGGGATGATTGGATCTTCTCTTACAGTGAATCTTCGTTGTTCAGCAGCGGTCTCTTCTTCCAAATCTGGTAGGATCGGCGTGAAAGGAAATATCTTTGGAAGGGCATCATCACTCACATATGGGACGGTTTGTGAGGTTTGTGCCTGTGATGACGGAACTCTATTTGCCTCAGCCACGGTAGCTTCATCGGCAGTGGTCACAGCTGTGGGAGCCTGTGACGGAGCTAGTGTAGTCATTACTGCTGCAGCTGTGGAAGCCTGCGCAGTGGATAGTGTCGCAGCTGGGGCAGTTAATATTTTGCCCAGCTAACTGAGCCTCAGTTGTCTTAATAGCGTCTTCGGTCTTAGTGGATTTTTCCAAGTGAATAATCGGTTCCTCTGCTGCATCATCAGTGTCATCGGATGATGATTAGACCTATGGGCTTGGCTCATCATCAAAATTTAATTTTTGACTAGCAGTTTTGTCACTTAGCTGGCTCGTAGTTTTGAGAACATCCTCAGCTGGGTCCTTTGGATCGGCAACTGGAGTGGACTCAGCTTCATCTTCAGACCCCAAGAATGATGTGTCTAAGTTCTCCTGGGAGACATGAAGTGCGCTTATCTTCTCCTATATTTCAGCGCATTGAACTGGAGGAATGTTCTGTCTCTTTACCCTTACCTAGGGAAGTCTCAACCTTCCTTAGGCCTTCAATACCTCCAGCAGACTCAACTGCTGTGAGGCCTTCAATGTTCTCTTCGACAGTCTCAACTGTCTTAGGGTCTTCTACATTCCCTTCGACAGTGCACAGCTGTCTTAGGGTCTTCAACCATGGCATCAATAACCCCTTGGATTGCACTTTCACTGCCCAGAGTGTTAACTCTCAGGGCATCTCCATCCTATGCCTCGGCTATAAGAACAATGTCATTAGCCTTCAAAGCAGCTAACATTTCAGCTGGGACAGACTCAACTGTCCGAGCCTCGTCAATGTCACTCTGATGTGGTTCTTTTTCAGTTTCCACTTTGCCTCCTTTCTCCAAATTTAGGTCATCCACAGCAACCTCCCACCCCGCTGTGGTGGAGTGAGTTTCCCCCTCAGCTGGCGCACTAGCTGAGTGACTAATGGTGGGGTCACCCTTCTCCAAACTCGCGGCTTCTTCCAGTGAGTGCTCACCACGGGGGGGTAAAACACCTTCTTCAGGGGTTGGCTCAACTTGGGCCCAAAGTCCCAGTGTCATTGCCAGTGCCCTTGGCTCCAACCTCCAATTGTACAGGGGACGTGGCTGCAGCAACGATTTATGCAATGTGTTGTGCTACTCCCAGAGGATGTGTCTGTAGGAGAGATTGAGACGACTCTCCTGGTCCTTCAAATAGTTGTTGCTCATGAATTAGCCTGGATTCCCTTAGAGACTGTTGCATGTCTGACTTCTCTGCTGCAGCAACGGGATCCATATCTTCATTACTGTCGGACATCACATCAAGATGTGTATGAGTATGACGAGAGAGCCTGTGAACTCACACATCTTGGCCTTCTCAAGAGTTTGTGCTTCCTCGGCTGTTTCTCTTTTTCTTTCTCCCTGGTGATGTGAGGAATATCCATGCACTTTTGTTCATCAAGGGCCTGTAGCACAGTGGTAACACCAAGAAATCGCAGCAATTCCTCTTCTTCTTCGATATACTCAGGGTGAGCGAACTGCACCCTTGAGTGATCAAGTTTCCATTCCCTCCACTCTCGTAGGCGTCCTTGGATGTCTGGATATAGTGGAGAGTACATGATGACATCGTCATCATCATCTTCTTCTTCTTGCCATCCTTTTTCAAGAATTGAAGGCAAGAGACTCTGCTCCTCCTCGCCTTCAACAACATCAGTAGCAGGTGGAGAGACAACCTTTTCAACTGAAGGTTCAGTTGTCTCCGCTGCTTTTGCTTCCCTCAAGTGTCTCTCGTACAGCTGTGTCTTCCACTGGTATCTGCTGATCATCCTCAGCAGACTTTCGCGATTCATCAATCACTTTCGAGATCGCACTTCCGAGTGTCGCTAGCTCGGATGCTTTCGCCACCGAAAGTTGCGATTCAACTATCTTCTCCAATTCAGACTGCCTAACCAGTCTTCTTTTTCTGGGATGAACCAGAGGGACTTCTGGTTCAGATTCAATGGTTTCATCAACGGTGGGGACTTGGGTATCCTTCTTGGAAGGAGTTGCCTTCCTTGACTTGGCAGTCCTCTTCTTCCGTATGGCTGGAGAAGGGATTTGGGGTTCCTTCTCAGCCTCTGCTGTAGGGGCAGGTGACTCGGCTGCAGGGGCAGGTGACTCGGCTACATGGGCAGGCGACTCAGCTGCAGGGGCAGGTGCATCCTTTTTCTTAGCTGCAGGGGCAGCCTTCTTCTTTGGAGCTGCAGGAGCAGCTTTCTTCTTTGGATGAGGGGTAGCAGTTGTGTCCTCGTGGTCAGCTGATTCCCCCTCACTTGTGTCCACTCACATCGCATGAGCTCTCTTCTGAGCGCCAGAGAGGTTTGCCTGGAACATTCTCTTATTCACGTGAAATGGTTTGCCATGGCGAAGGGCAACACCTTTCACCTCCATCAAGTGGCCAATTACAAGACCATATCCAAGTGATCTTCCAAAGGATCCATCCGCCTTAAAGGTCTTGTTCATCACATTCAGGCAGAGTTTGTTGTACACAAACTCAGCCTAGTTAACCTTTTTGCCATGCATGATCGCAGCCATGACGATCAGCTTAGTCTTTGACAGCTGGTTGAAGTTGCCAAACTTCATATCTATACACTTGGAGACGACATCCATCATCTTATGATAGTTGTCCTTCAGCAGTTTCTTATCAGTTGTGTAGACTACCTTGGCAGCACACTCCGGTTTGGCTATCTCTTCCCACGCAGCAGCCAAGTCTACATCAGCTTCATGAATTTTCTTTATGCCTTCCGATGGCAACAAGCAGTGCTCAGCAAGGCCCTTAGCACTTATTATAATGTCCTTGTGGTGGACAGAAGACTTGATCACTTCGTCCTGCACTTTCGCGTTAACATAGAACTGAGCTACCTCCTCAAGGTAGGTGTGGGAATACTCCATGGTTAGAAAAGTCTTGAGACCTGACTTTTCTAGCATCTCAGCAATTTTTAGAACAATGGTGTCATCAGAACCCTGCTTCACCATTCCTTCGAAGTCTATTGCTGATCCTAAGTGGATTTGCTTAGAGAGCTTGACGAAATCGAACTTTGGTGCCATTTTCAGAAAATTTTACCGATTAAAACTGACAAACTTGCTTGAGAGCACTTAGGGTTTGCGAGAGAAAAAAACTATAAATTGCTTTTGCATTGCTTGAAGATGAACAGTTTTTGTAAGTGAGAGAGAAGGCTGAAAAACGTATATATAAGGGTTATGAAAGGACAGTTCCATGGATTTTGAATTTTGATCGAGATCAACGGCTCAGATTAGAACGTCAAAACCGCATTTAATTCCTCGCATTTAATGCGGCAGCATTTATATCCAATCATATGCTTACTGTGCAGCTTTTTACTGTACCTGCCATTACTATGCAGACGTCATCCTTAAAAACATTCCCGCTCATTTAAAACGACTGTGTTTTTGTCACTTAATTCATAAATGACTCAGCTTATACCAAATGTGACTTAACTCTGCTTCTCTATTTTCATTAAGTGACTCAGCTGTCAGCTAACTCGATGCAGATGACTTTCCGATATGACTGTTTCACTTGGCTGATTTGTGAAATTTGCTCTTTTCTCATTTTCTCATCGACTATCTCTACTGATTGAGTCTTCTGAGCGTTAACTCAGCTCAATTAACCTTAGCTCATTCTTAAGCTCTTCAAATCTTGATTCACATAGGGGCTTAGTGAATATGTCAGCTAACTGCTTATCAGTTGAGATATATTCCAAAGTGATGTCTTTCTTTTCAACATGATCTCTTATAAAATGATATCTGACATTGATGTGCTTTGTTCTTAAATGCAATACATGATTTTGAGTGATTGCAATAGCACTAGTGTTATCACACATGATTGGAATTTCTTTTTCTTCAATCTCATAATCTCTCAGTTGTTGTCTCATCCACAAGACTTGGGCGCAACAGTTGCCTGCATCTATGTACTCTGCTTCAGCTGTGGATGTGGCTATCGAGTTTTGTTTCTTGCTAAAACCAGGAAACCAATCTATTTCCAAGCATTTGACATGTACCAGAAGTACTCTTCATGTCAACTCTACATCCAGCATAGTCTGAGTCTGAGTAATCAATAATCTTGAATCCACCTTCCTTTGGATACCATAAGCCAACTTCCTGGCATCCCTTCAAATACCTTAGGATTCTCTTAGCTGCAGTCATGTGGCTCTCCTTTGGTGCAGATTGGAATCTTGCACAAACACCTACTGCAAATGTGATGTCTGCCTGCTGGCTGTTAAGTAGAGCAATGATCCAATAAGAGCTCTATATCTGGTTTGATCTACTGCCTTGCCATCTGCATCCATATCCATCTTGACTAATGTGTTCAATGGTATTTTCACAGAAGACTTCTCTTCCATACCAAACTTCTTCATTAAATCTCTGGTGTATATTGTTTGACTTATGAAGGTTCCATCCTTCAATTGCTTGACTTGAAGTCCTAGGAAGAAGGTTAGTTCTCCCATCATGCTCATCTCAAATTTACATTGCATTGGGTTTGAGCACTTATCACACAACTCTTTGTTTGTGGATCCAAAAATGATGTCATCCACATATATTTGAACAAGCAGTATACTCTCTCCATCTTGAACTCTAAAGAGTGTTCTGTCTACTTTGCCTTTGGTGAAGCCATTGTCAGTTAGAAATTGAGACAATGTATCATACCATGCTCTTGGTGCCTGTTTCAATCCATATAATGCTTTCTTGAGCTTGTACACCTTATCCCCAATAGTCTTCTGCTCAAAACCTGGAGGTTGTTCAACATAGACTTCTTCCTCTAGCAGTCCATTTAGAAATGCACTCTTCACATCCATTTGATACACAGTGAAGTTCTTATGTGCAGCATAGGCAAGAAACATCCTTATTGCTTCCAATCTTGCAATAGGAGCAAAGGTTTCATCAAAACCTATTCCCTCTTCTTGGAAATACCCTTTGGCTACCAATCTTGCTTTGTTTCTTACCACAAATCCTTCCTCATTCATCTTGTTTCTGAAAACCCATTTTGTGCTAATAAAATTTTGATGGGTGGGTCTCTGCACCAATTCCCATACCTTGTTTTTTTCAAACTGATTCAACTCTTCTTGAATTGCTTGAATCCAATATGTGTCATCCAATGCTTGAGACACATCTTTTGGCTCTATTTGGGAAATAAAACAAGTAAACAATGCTTCATGTTGTGCTCTAGATCTGGTTCTTATGCCATCGCTTACATCTCCAATAACTAACTCTGTTGGATGGTCTCTCAGCCATCTCACATCAGGTTGGAGCAAGTCAGCTGGATTCAGCCATCTTGATGCTAAGTTGTCTTGAACAACTCTTTCATATTCATTCAGCTGTAGACTTTCCAGCTGTTTTTGAGATTCAGCTATTTCATCTTCATCTTGGTTGATAGCTCTTATTTCAACTTCAACATAAGGACTCTTCTGCATAGTTGGCTGATTCATCTTGTCAGCTAACTTTTCAATGTCTTCTCTATTCACATTTGGTTCATCAAAAACCACATTGATAGACTCTTCTGTGACCATAGTCCTCCTGTTCAACACTCTATAGGCTTTGCTCTCAGCTGAGTATCCCAAAAAGATACCTTCATCAGCTTTAGCATCAAAAGCCTTTAAATTATCTTTGCCATTGTTGTGGATGAAACATTTACATCTAAAAATTTGGCTTTCTCCATGCCCAAATTTCATAGGGAGTCTTGGTTAATTGCCTGTTAATCATGCATATATTTTGAGTATAGCATGTTGTGTTAATGGCTTCATCCCAAAATCTCTTAGTCAATCCAGCTTCAGCTAACATGGTCCTTGCAGCTTCCTTGAGAGTTCTGTTCCTTCTTTCAGCTACTCCATTCTGTTGTGGAGTTCTTGTTGTAGATAACTCATGAGCAATACCATTTTCAACACAATACTGAGTAATTATTCCATTGACAAACTCAGTTCCTCTGTTAGACCTTATCTTTATAATGATTTGGCTCTTTTCATTTTGAACTCTTTTCATTAGCTGAGGTAACTTCTGCAAAGTTTCCTTCTTTTTGCACATGAAGATTTTCCATGTATATCTTGAATAATCATCTACCACCACTAAGGTATATTTCTTTCCACTTATGTTGGCTGGTTCAACTGGACCAAATAGATCCATATGCAACATATGTAATATCCTTGTTGAAGAAGGACTTGGCTTGTCCTTAAATGAAGATTTTATTTGATTTCCCATCTGGCATGCATCATATACACTCTCTTTCTTGTACATTGAGTCTAGCAATCCTTCCACAAGATGACTCCTTGCAAGCTTGTTGATTGACTTGAAGTTCAGATGACTCAGCTTCTTGTGCCACAGCCAACTTGATTCGGTTGTGCTCTTTGCTAACAGACAAGTGCTTGGTGTGGCAGTAGACCAATCTACCACATACATATTCTTCTGTCTTGATCCTTGCAGCACTATTTCATTTGATTCAGCATCTTCGATCTGACACACTCCCATATTAAATCCAACATTATAGCCCTTGTCACATAGTTGACTGATGCTTAACAGGTTGAAGTTGAGGCCTTCAACATAAGCAACATCTGTGATTTCCAATCTATTCTTCTTGATAGATCATGTGCCTTTGATTTCCCCGAGCTTCATTTCCTCCAAATATGACTTTTGCACCTCTAATCTCCTTGAATCTTGACAAGTTTTTCTTGTTTCTGTCATATGTCCGGAAACATGACTACTATCCATGTACCAGGTTCCTTGGCACTCAGTTGTTCCTTGAACCTACAATCAAGGAAATTAGTTTTTAGGTACCCATACTTGCCTGGGTCCTGAGGGGTTAGTGCTATAATATGATCCAACCAACTTATAGCCAAAGGACTTGACTCTAAGAGCTTGCCATCTATCAGTGCCATAATCATAGAGCACATTAGCAAATTGCTTGGGGGTTTTAGGTTCATACAGCTGTCTCTTTTGTCTGTATGCCTGTGTGTGTTTTAGCAATTGCTTTATTGGGATAGTTGTGATACTTCTGGGTGTAGTGCCTCGGTGCATATGTGTGATGATCATATCTCTTTTCCCTTTGGAATGACCTTTGCTAAGGTTTAGGTCTTTGCCATTTAGGCTTGTATTCCATTGGTCTTTGTTGTATTCCATTGGTCTTTGCTGATACTTTACATTGTACCAATCAGCTTGGTTTGGATAGTTTCTACCATTCCCAACATGTGTGTTTTTCTGATGAAACTTCTGAGGTTTTTGGTAGCTCTGTTTGTTCTTCACAGAGTACTTTCTATTTGGAGTTTACTGAGGAACTACTGGATTTCTTCTCAGCTGTCCTCTCAGCATACTCAACTGGTTATTTTTCTTTCCCTTTATATCCAAGGCCAGTTTGTTTGTGATTGTGCTTAGAAGTGAATGTGGGTGCAACATTTGGTGTTTTAGGTTTTTGGGATGCTTCATTGCTTGAAGATCTTTTTTCCAAAATCACTCTTGGAGTTTGACTGTGCACAAAGGGATTGAATCATATGCATGTCTTATCTCCACATTCCTATTGACTCATGATAAGATCATCCAATGTTTTGGATGCCTTTGTAAATGAGGCAATAACATTTTTGAGATCTTTTCCCCTCTTTTCTATAGCAGCTATCTCTGCTATCATTTTGGCATTCTCAGCCTTCAGCTCTGTGTTCTCAACAGCTATGTTACTTAGAGTACTCAGCTCCTTAGTCAACCGTGAGTTTTGGCTTTTGAGCGGGTTGATTTCCTCATTTAGAAATGTGTGTGAGGATTTAATGTGCTCAAAATCTTTCATCATTTTGCCTAATGAATCATAGAGATCAGTGGATGATGAAGTGTGTGTATCACAATCACTATAACTTGAATCTGAATGAGATGAGTTAGAGTGTACCTCATCTTCTTGGTTTGGCTGATCTTGTTCTTTAGCCATAAGACAGATCATGGATTCTTCTTCACATTCACTTGAATAGTCAGATTCACTACTCTCTGAGTCTGCTGCGTCTTTAGATTTAGCTGTCTCAGTAGTCTCAGCAGCCAACATGGCTTTCTTCTTTTCCTGTCTTCTTTCTCTGAAGACTTGTCTTTCTTCTTCATTCTTATATTTGTTGACTGGTGGATAGGAACAATCAACTGCAAAATGTCCTGGTTGTCTGCAGTTCCAACACAGGTTCTCAGCTCCTTGATCAGCTCTTTCTGTCCTTGGGTTATCAGCTCCCTAATATTCTACCCTTTGATGCTCAGCTCTGTTGGGTGGCCTGCCCTCCCTTGACTTAGAGGGAGCTGAATGTCTCCTGGAGGTTTCACCCTTATTTCTTTTATAGTTCTTATAAAAGAACTTGTTGAATCTTTTAACCATTAGGGCAATTTCCTCCTGGTTTATGGCTTCCTTTGTTCACTCTCTTCCATCCTCCTCGACTATCGCTGTGCAAATCGTCTCCTCTTAATCATTTCTTCTCAGCTCAAACTCATAGGCTTTGAGGTTTGAGAATAGCTCATTGTTGGATGTTCTTGAGAGGTCCATTGAATGTCTCAGAGCCATAGTCTTCATTTCCCGTTCAGTTGGGAGGCTTCTTAGTATCTTCATACACATTTTCTTTTGTGTATATTCCTTCCCAAGAGCTGAAAGTTCCTTTGTGATTTCAGTGAATCTTGCATCCAGCTGAAAGCTCCTTTGTGATTCACCTGCAAACATTTTGAAATTTTCAAATTTTTGAACATCAACAGACAATTTATTTTCTTTAATTTGCTCTGATCCTTCCCAAATTAAAGTTAGCTTATTTTCAGATTTCTTTTGTTGTTTTGCAGGATTTGACTTTATTGTACATTGCTTTGTCCAAAGTCTTGTAAAGTATGTCCTTGGCCACATTGTCCAAGTTGTATCTCCTCATATCCTCATTAGTCCATTCAGTACTTGGTTTTTCAACCATGGTTGGTCTTTCCTCTGCAGCTCATTCTCCTTCAGTTGCAGCAGCTCTTGTTACAGCCGTGTTCACTTTCAATATTTGCAGTGGCCCATCCTCTATTACGAACCATATTTCATCATGTAGAGCAGATATATGAGACTGCATAAAAATTTTCCAATCATCAAATTCTTCAACAGTGAAAATAGGAATGCATGTCAAATTTGCTTCTATGATTATACTTTGCTAAATATGAAAGATTTTGAAAATGCAAGTGTTTAAAACCTTTTGAAAAGATAAAGATCTAGTTCAGTAACCAGTGCGGAAGGCTCAATGAACCAACCACTCTGATACCACTTGTAGGTCCCAAGGGGTGTGAGTAAGGTTTAGAAGGGGGGATTGAATAAACCTTACCAGCTTTTCGATTTTAGTCCTTTTAAGATTATTACAGAGTTAACTCAAACAGTTGTGTCCTTGAGGGACAGCTAAGTTGGTTCAGCGGAGTTAGCCACTCAGCGGACTCGATAGAGCTGTTGATAGAATAACTCAGTTGTTTAACCTGAACTTTAACTTGGTTGTGTTGGTTTTATCATCGGAAGACTTAACACCCCTTGAATTGTTTTAAACTTGTTTTAACACTTGATTTTAGCACTTGGTTATTAATCAGTTGGATAGCAAATATGAGTTTATCAGCAATATGATGTAAGTATGCGAAATGTAAATGTGCTGGAAAAAAATTACAAAATTGATTTTTATAGAGGTTCAAGATGGGGTAATTCTTATAATCCTCTCTTCTCCAACTCCCGGGAAGAATCCACTATGTAATAGATCTATTTACAAAGTGGTCAACAGATCCTGAGACAACCTTTTTGGTCACACAAATTGCTTCTTCTCTTCCGACTCGCCTTCTTCACAGGCAATGCATTTGCTACTACTTCAACTCACTTTCTCAAGCTCTTGGATTTGATCACGAATCCCTACAATAACTTGATACTTGTTCGACCTTGAACCTTCCTACAGTCCTCCTTGGAAAGTAGAGCCTTTTAATTCTTCAAAAGTTTTCTCTTCAACAGAGTTGAAGTTGTCTTTCCTTCACAGCTTGTGTTGAATCGATTTCCTTCTAGTTTCAGGCTTGAGGATTAGCTTGAATATTATTGAGAGTATTTGCAGTTTAATAGCTTGAATAATGCTTGATTTCTCAGGTATGCAAGGTCACCTTTTCTCAATGAATTTCCTCAGCCTTTTATAGTGAACTTTTGAAATTTTGCCCGTTGAAGAGATAGGCTGATTTCAAAAGTCACTTGTGTTCGTTGGCTTATCTTGTTGCAGTCCTTGATATTGATATTTCCTCGTATTTAATGTCTTGAAGCATTGCAGCGTTTCTGACACTTGGTGCAGTGCTTCCCAGTTGTTGGGAAATTTATTGTTTAGATTTTGATGAATGCCATGTAAAACTTAGACTAGAAAGTTGGCACCCTATTTTCCTTGTAATTTGCATTGTAATAGATAGGGTTGTACGAGCTGAGTCTAGTCAGTTATGCCTGGATATACAAGAAGTCAACTGAAAGACTAAAATGAAGACTCCGCTGTGGAACAACTGAGTATGGCAAGGAGGAGAAATCAAGAACTAGACTGAAGGAGTATCAGCTAAGATACAGTTGTGTGAAGTGTCAATCAAGTCAACTCAAGAAGCCAAGTGTCATAACCCAAAACATTGCATTTTAATTATCATGATAAATCATCCCTACGCATAATTATATACATTTTGAAATTTCATTTTCACATTAGAGGGCATGTAAAGTCAAATTATTTGTACTACTATATTTATGTGTGTAAACTATTTGAAATTTATTTATATATTTAAGGAAAAAAACGAATTCAAAATATAGTAATATATTTAATAAAGTATAACCTTAAATGGATAGTTAGCAAATATATAGTTGTCTTAGTATATGTGATACATATAAGTATATATAAATATATTATTTGTGTGGTGTGTGGCAGTAGATAGATATACATATACATGTGGTGTGGGATGTCATCTTTAAATATATGGGGACAATTGTATGTAATATAATATAGTGTGTGTATGTTAATCTTGACTTATCCCATTTAACCGACCAAGCAAATGGTTAAGATATATGTGCTCGTACGTGTCGTGCGGATTTCCTCATAAACTAAACGAACACACATAATATACTTGGATATATAATCTATATATGTATATATATTTCCACCGCCTTAACTAAAAATTGGATAAACATCCATATTTAGTATCTTATTTGGTTTAAGTGTACCAGCACAAAGCACACTGATGAAGAGCCATGGAAATATCGAGCAAAGTTTGGCAGAGAGAAATAAAACAAAGAGAGAAGATATAATTGATAATAAAAAACAAAAGAAAAAGAGAGGGAAAAAAAGATAGAGAACAGACTTTCATAGGAGGGAACAATTGGTAAGTGACTTCAAAACTAAATTATTTTTTTTCTCTATCTAATTTCGATCATAATGAAACATGTGTAATGTTAAATTTCTTTTAATATTTGGTCGTGTACTTAATGGAAAAAGAAAGTTAAAGGAATCTATATATATACCTATGCATATATTAAACGTTGCTATAATTGCAAATGATTATAATGTTTGAAATTTTATGAGAATAACTAGAATGAAATCTTGTACATGTGTATTTTATTTGTTATTACAAAAAAAAAAGGAAAAAAGAAAAAAAAGAAGGTAAAGTATATATATTACATATTTTTAAATTGGTTGGTGTAGAACAGAATATGATATATATATATATATTTATTGATTACTAGAAAAATCTTGATGACAATAGATAAAATGGAAATGCATTGGAAATATTGGAAGTGGATTACATATATATATACAAGCATGTCTAGATTCCTTGCTCAATTTAGATATATCTAATTAATGTTACAATACACAGTGAAATTGAATATAATTGAGATATGTTTTTAATTGAGTTAAGAATAATACTAATTAGAATACTCTTAAAGGCACTGATTAAGGATTGCTTACAAATTACATCATTAGAGCTTAATCTATGATATTGAATGTGGTTATGCAATTCTTATATGTTACTAGGACAAAATCTCGAAAAGATGAGCAGATAGGACCGGCGAGTAACATCGGGATAACACCACCACTTGTGAGTATAATCTTTTAGCGTGTTATTTGACTTGTGTGATTATACGATTAATGTGTTTGAGTGAATTGTTTACTTATTTGACTACAGTGACTAGTAGCTTATCGTGCCCTAACGTGAATTGCATGATTCTCTATGATGATATTGTGATGAAATTGAGATGCGTGATCTCTATGTGATGAGATGAATATAAAATTGAGATATATGATCTCTATGTGATGACATTGGAATGGAATTGAGATATGTGATCTCCACTGATGTTATTGATATAGAAATGAGATACGTGATCTCCACGGATGTTATTGATATGAAAATGTGATATGTGATTACGGAAAGTGCATTCATCAGAGATTAATGGATTCTGTTATGGCCGCTAATGACCTTGAATCATGTGTTACGAGACCACGATCATCCGAACTTCGGATTACGAGTACCGTACGGCCAACCCGAGTTCACTGAACTCTACGTGAAATAAAGAATTACAGAGTGCCATGGCCATCTTCGTGATCACGATTTATTCTTGGTATTAGCTGGCCCATAACAGTAAAAGAATATGACTAAGCACGTGCATTTATATGGTTATGAATGATATGATAAAAGGTTGTGAAATGATTGCGATAATGTACTTGTGTGATGTTAAATAACATGTTATTGGATTATACTTTGCGAGCTTGCAACTCACCAAATGCAATGTTGCCAATTTTTAGTTCTTTGAGAAAAAGTTGATCCATGAGGCGTGATGTTTAAAGCATGGATCAAAGGTCGGCCGACCGATTCCCATCCTTCTCCCTCAGCTCATCATTTGCATATCATATAGGGAGTTTTGTTTTTGATCTGTATATAAAAAAATGCGTGGTCGTTTATGTTGTGTAATATGGATGAATGCACATATGTGAACGAGTGCTGCTAAATCGTTTTGAGTAAATGCTTCTGCTTGAATCAAAAAGGTTATAACTGATGATTAATATATTAATCTCATGCGCAATGCAGTTGTGCTGCGTATGATTTATATTTTTATATGATATAAATACGTGTTACAAGGGTAAGGGTGTTACAGTTGAGTTTGGTATCAGAGCCCGGGTAGGGGTTCTGTAGATTATGGCATGACATGTGCATTATCATTAAACGTTATACGAAAGTTACAATTTCTGTCATATTATAGGCAAAGGGTTGTGAGTCAAGAAGCACATGTACATAATGATGAGCAAAGTGTTCACGGAGGGGAAGGAGCAGTCGAGCCAGAGTCACACTCATCTCATTCACCTACGCATCATGTGCATGGAATACCTGCTCATTTTGGGTATCCACCTTATCCATTGGTAAATCCCCCTGAACCACGTGAAAGAAAATATGATAAACTTAGAAAGATGGGAGCTGTTGATTTTGTGGGCACTACTGACCCAGCGGAGGCTGAAACATGGCTGAAACGAACAGAAAGGATTCTGAACTTGATGAAATGTACTCCTGAAGAAAAGTTTGATTATGCCGTATCACTGCTTCAGGGAAATGCGTATGATTGGGGGAGACTATACTCGATAGTACTGTTCGACCACCTATATTGACCTAGAATGATTTTCTGAGAGAATTTCATGATACATACTTGCCAGAGGTTTATACGGATAAAAAAAAAAGAGTTTCTTGAACTTAAGCAGGGAAATCGATCAGTTGTTGAGTATGAAGTACTGTTTAATCAGCTTTCTCATTATGCCCCACATATGGTAGCCACGGAAAAGAAGAAATGTACGAGATTTGAATCTAGACTCCGATTTGGTATTCGAAATTATATTACACCTACAGATATGGAGTTTTATAGTAAGCTGAGAGCTGCAGTAATACGTGTTGAGAAATTGGAAGCTGAATCAAAACAAAACTTTCAGTATAATAAGAAGAGGCAGGGTGAGGAAACTGGAAGATTTAGAAATAGAAAGGAATTTACTGCGCCTGCACAGAGGAGCTTCCCGAGCAGTTCAAAAACTGGTAGTTTTAGGGGTGCAACACCAACCAGTAAGAGTGCAGGCTCAACACCAACAGTTCCTACATGTGCACACTGTGGTAAGAATCATTATGGAGAGTATAGGTTGCTTACAGGAAAATGCTTTAGATGTGGTGAACCTGGACATATAGCAAGGAATTGCACAAAACCACGTGAGGAATCCACCGTCGAGCAAACTAGATTTAGTGGTTTCAATCCTAATAGAGGTAGAGGTCGAGGAAGATTCGGTATAGAAAGAGGCGCTAGTGCAGTGGAAAGTCAAGCGAGTAGACAACAAGGCCCAGCTCGAGTTTTTGCTATGACTCAAGAAGAAGCTAAAGCTGCACCAACCGTAGTTACTGGTAATCTCTCAATCTCTGATACAAATGATTATATTTTATTTGATCCAGTAGAAACACATTCATTTGTTTCACAATCATTTGCATCACATTTGGGTAATAAACCAGAAACATTAGGCTATGATTTATTGGTTCGAACCCCAGTAGGAAGTGTGGTGATTGTAAATACTGTATATCGTGATTGCAAAATTGTGATCGGTGAATCAAAATTGAGTGCTAGTTTACTTGTTATGCCTTTAAGAGATTTCGATGTGATTCTAGGTATGGATTGATTAACCGAACACCATGCAAAACTGGATTGTTTTACTAAAGAAATTGCGTTGGAGCTTTCTGATCAGACGCATATTGTATTTAAAGGGAAAAGAGAAATTTTGCCTACATGTATAATATCTGCATCTACAGCTTTCAAAATGATTAAGAAAGGTTGTGAATGTTACCTAGCTCACGTAATAGACACATGCTTATGTGGCTTGAAACTTGAAGACACTCAGTGGTTAAAGAGTATCCAAATGTGTTCCCAGATGATTTACCCGAATTACCTCCAGATAGAGATATAGAGTTCAGCATCGAACTACAACCAGGTACTGCACCGATTTCTATCCCTCCTTATAGAATGGCACCTATCGAATTACAAGAACTAAAAATACAATTGCAATAATTACTGGATAAAGGGTACATTAGACCAAGTGTTTCTCCATGGGGTGCACCTGTGTTGTTTGTTAAAAAAAAGGATGGTACACTGAGATTGTGTATAGATTATCGGCAGTTAAATCGAGTGACAGTGAAGAATAAATATCCATTGCCTAGAATAGATGATTTGTTTGATCAGTTGCAAGGTGCTAGAGTTTTCTCAAAGATTGATTTGAGATCAGGGTATGACCAGTTGAAAATCGCGGAGGCTGATATTTCAAAAACAACGTTCCAGACTAGGTATGGTCATTATGAGTTTTTGGTAATGCCTTTTGGTCTGACTAATGCACCCGCTGTATTAATGGCATTGATGAATAATGTGTTTAGACCCTAGCTAGATAAATTTGTCATTGTCTTTATTGATGATATCCTGGTATATTCTAAATTTGCTGAGGAACATGAACAACATTTGAGAATTGTGTTGCAAACCTTGCGAGAGAAACAGTTGTATGCAAAACTTAGTAAATGCGAATTTTGGTTAGACCAAGTAATCTTTTTGGGACACGTTGTTTCTGGTGATGGGATTAAAGTTGATCCATAGAAAATCGAAGCAGTGATCAAATGGGAAAACCCAAAAAGTGTTACAGAAGTTCGTAGGTTTCTAGGTTTAGCCGGATACTATCGACGATTTGTTGAGAATTTTTCGCTTATTGCAACTCCACTGACAAAATTACTACGAAAAGGTGTTCCTTTCAAATAGACAGATAGTTGTCAAAACAGTTTCGAAGAGTTGAAGAAAAGACTTACTACTGCCCAAGTCTTGACTATTCCTTCAGGCACCATGGATTTGTTGTTTATAGTGACGCTTCTTACCAAAGTTTAGGATGTGTTTTAATGCAACACGGTAAGGTTATTGCTTATGCGTCTAGACAACTTAAACCATATGAAATGTCTTACCCTACACACGACCTTGAACTAGCTGCGGTTGTATTTGCGTTAAAGATATGGAGACATTACTTATATGGTGCCACATTCCAAATTTTCACTGATCATAAAAGCTTGAAATACTTATTAAATCAGAAAGAATTGAACATGCGCCAAAGAAGATGGCTTGAATTGCTGAAAGATTATGATTGCACTATCGAATACCATCCGGGGAAAGCTAATGTTGTTGTTGATGCTTTGAGCCGAAAAGCTTATGGTAATCGCTTTTCTTATCTCTCAAAGCATGCTTTACCGTATCTGCTAGATATGAAGAAGATGAATGTTGAATTGAATGTAAATGACATGGGTGTTTTATGTGCTTCACTTGGTGTTCGTCCTATGTTGATTGAAAGAATTAAACAAGTACAATTTTGTGATGACAAATTGACCAGTATTGCAGAAAAAGTGAAACAAGAAAATAATACATCATTTGTTCTGAATGATGATGGTAGTTTAACAATCAACAATCGACTTTGTGTCCCCGATGTTGATGGCTTAATGCATGAGATAATGGAAGAACCTCACACTGCACCATATGCCATGCACCCAGGTAGTACAAAAATGTATCAGACCTTAAAGAACCATTATTGGTGGCCCAGAATGAAGAAAGATGTAGCCGAATATGTTTCAAAATGCTTAACTTGCCAACAGATTAAAGCCAAACATCAAGCACTAGTAGGTAAATTGCATCCATTACCTATTCCTGTTTGGAAGTGGGAGCGTATTACTATGGATTTCCTTTATGGTCTGCATATGACACCGAGGAAAAATGATGTAGTTTGGGTTATTGTTGATCGACTAACAAAGTCAGCTCACTTTTTACCATTTAGATGGGGTTCTACTCTAGAAAATCTAGCGAAACGATATGTAAATGAGATTGTTAGACTACATGGTGTACACTTGTCTATTGGTTCAGATCGCGATCCTCGTTTTACATCTAGATTTTGGGGTAGCTTACAACAAGCCTTAGGTACTAAATTACATTTTAGTACGACATTTCATCCACAGACAGATGGGCAGTCAGAGAGGACTATTCAAACTCTAGCGGATATGCTTCGTGCTTGTGTTCTTGAATTTAAAGGTTCTTGGGATGAATATATTGCGTTAATGGAATTTGCATATAATAATCAACATCATAGCAGCATTGGTATGGCGCCTTATGAAGCATTATATGGTAGGAAATGCAGAAATCCAGTATGTTGGGATAAAGAGGGAATACCGTTACTGGAAGGTCCAGATCTGATTCAAGACACAGTTGAAAAAGTGAAAATTGTTAAAAGTCGATTAAAAGCAACTCAAGATAGGCAAAAACGTTATATTGATCAACATAGGCGAGAAATGGAATATGAAGTTGGTGAAAATGTATTTCTCCGTGTTTCCCCGTGGAAAGGTATTCTCAGATTTGGAAACAAAGGTAAATTGAGTCCTCGTTATATCGGCCCATATGAAATACTTGAAAAGGTTGGACCATTAGCTTATAGGCTTGCTTTGCCACCTGAATTGTCCCAGATTCATAATGTGTTCCATGTTAGTATGATTCGTCGATACAGATCAGACCCCTCACATATTCTTCGAGATGAACCAGTTGAAATTGCTGATAATCTGAGTTATGTCGAAGAACCAAATTAAATAGTGGGATACAAAGAAAAACAACTTAGAAACAGAGTGATTTCATTGGTAAAAGTTTTATGGAGAAATCATTCTAAAGAAGAAGCTACATGGGAAACAGAACAACATATGACAGAGCAATATCCGTGGTTATTTATTGATACAGGTACAAATTTCGAGGACGAAATTTTTAAGGGGGGAAGAATTGTCATAACCCAAAACATTGCATTTTAATTATCATGATAAATCATCCCTACGCATAATTATATACATTTTGAAATTTCATTTTCACATTAGAGGGCATGTAAAGTCAAATTATTTGTACTACTATATTTATGTGTGTAAACTATTTGAAATTTATTTATATATTTAAGGAAAAAAACGAATTCAAAATATAGTAATATATTTAATAAAGTATAACCTTAAATGGATAGTTAGCAAATATATAGTTGTCTTAGTATATGTGATACATATAAGCATATATAAATATATTATTTGTGTGGTGTGTGGCAGTAGATAGATATACATATACATGTGGTGTGGGATGTCATCTTTAAATATATGGGGACAATTGTATGTAATATAATATAGTGTGTGTATGTTAATCTTGACTTATCCCATTTAACCGACCAAGCAAATGGTTAAGATATATGTGCTCGTACGTGTCGTGCGGATTTCCTCATAAACTAAACGAACACACATAATATACTTGGATATATAATCTATATATGTATATATATTTCCACCGCCTTAACTAAAAATTGGATAAACATCCATATTTAGTATCTTATTTGGTTTAAGTGTACCAGCACAAAGCACACTGATGAAGAGCCATGGAAATATCGAGCAAAGTTTGGCAGAGAGAAATAAAACAAAGAGAGAAGATATAATTGATAATAAAAAAAACAAAAGAAAAAGAGAGGGAAAAAAAAAAAAGATAGAGAACAGACTGTCATAGGAGGGAACAATTGGTAAGTGACTTCAAAACTAAATTATTTTTTTTCTCTATCTAATTTCGATCATAATGAAACATGTGTAATGTTAAATTTCTTTTAATATTTGGTCGTGTACTTAATGGAAAAAGAAAGTTAAAGGAATCTATATATATACCTATGCATATATTAAACGTTGCTATAATTGCAAATGATTATAATGTTTGAAATTTTATGAGAATAACTAGAATGAAATCTTGTACATGTGTATTTTATTTGTTATTACAAAAAAAAAAGGAAAAAAGATAAAAAAGAAGGTAAAGTATATATATTACATATTTTTAAATTGGTTGGTGTAGAACACAATATGATATATATATATTTATTGATTACTAGAAAAATCTTGATGACAATAGATAAAATGGAAATGCATTGGAAATTTTGGAAGTGGATTACATATATATATACAAGCATGTCTAGATTCCTTGCTCAATTTAGATATATCTAATTAATGTTACAATACACAGTGAAATTGAATATAATTGAGATATGTTTTTAATTAAGTTAAGAATAATACTAATTAGAATACTCTTAAAGGCACTGATTAAGGATTGCATACAAATTACATCATTAAAGCTTAATCTATGATATTGAATGTGGTTATGCAATTCTTATATGTTACTAGGACAAAATCTCGAAAAGATGAGCAGATAGGACCGGCGAGTAACATCGGGATAACACCACCACTTGTGAGTATAATCTTTTAGCGTGTTATTTGACTTGTGTGATTATACGATTAATGTGTTGGAGTGAATTGTTTACTTATTTGACTACAGTGACTAGTAGCTTATCGTGCCCTAACGTTAATTGCATGATTCTCTATGATGATATTGTGATGAAATTGAGATGCGTGATCTCTATGTGATGAGATGAATATAAAATTGAGATATATGATCTCTATGTGATGACATTGAAATGGAATTGAGATATGTGATCTCCACTGATGTTATTGATATAGAAATGAGATACGTGATCTCCACGGATGTTATTGATATGAAAATGTGATATGTGATTACGGAAAGTGCATTCATCAGAGATTAATGGATTCTGTTATGGCCGCTAATGACCTTGAATCATGTGTTATAGAATTACAGTCATCCAGAATTTCTGGATTACAGAGTACCGTACGGCCAACCCGAGTTCACTGAACTCTACGTGAAATAAAGAATTACAGAGTGCCATGGCCATCTTCGTGATCACGATTTATTCTTGGTATTAGCTGGCCCATAACGGTAAAAGAATATGACTAAGCACGTGAATTTATATGGTTATGAATGATATGATAAAAGGTTGTGAAATGATTGCGATAATGTACTTGTGTGATGTTAAATAACATGTTATTGGATTATACTTGCTGAGCTTGCAACTCACCAAATGCAATGTTGCCAATTTTTAGTTGCTGTAGAAAAAAGTTGATCCGTGAGGCGTGACAGAAGTTAAAGCATGGATCAAAGGTCGGCCGGCTGGATTCCCATCCTTCTCCCTCAGCTCATCATTTGCATATCATATAGGGAGTTTTGTTTTTGATCTGTATATAAAAAAATGCGCGGTCGTTTATGTTGTGTAATATGGATGAATGCACATATGTGAACGAGTGCTGCTAAATCGTTTTGAGTAAATGCTTCTGCTTGAATCAAAAAGGTTATAACTGATGATTAATATATTAATCTTATGCGCAATGCAGTTGTGCTGCGTATGATTTATATTTTTATATGATATAAATACGTGTTACAAGGGTAAGGGTGTTACACCAAGTCAAGTTGAAGTGACAGATGAGTCTTTCAATCATTGGAGCAGACTCAAGTCACCTGGGGAAAAGGCAGCTGCAAAGAGGAGTTAACTGAAAAGAATCCGTCGCACAGAAGTCAAGAATATTACCTAAACAAGTAATACTTCCATGTTGCCATGTCTTAAAGTGCTCAGTCCCAGAAGCGTGCAAAAGGAATAAACCAATGGGAAGCACTACACCCATTGTGTCAGACTCTGAAAAGCTGAATGCTCATTTAATACGAGGAAATGTCAATATCAAGGACTGCAACAAGACAAGCCAACGAACACAAGTGACTTTTGAAATCAGCCTATCTCTTCACTATAAAAGGCTGAGGAATCACTTTGAGAAAAGGTAACCTTGAATACCTGAACCACGAACATTCAAGCTATTATTCAACTGTAACCTGCAAAATATTCTCAAGTTATTGAAGCAAATCCTCAAGCCTAAATTTCGAAGGAAATCGATCCAACACCAAGCTGTGAAGGAAAGACAACTTCAAACTGTAGAAGAGGAAAATTTTGAAGAATCAAAAGGGGTCTACATTCCAAGGAGGATTGTAGAAAGGTTCAAGGTCAAACCAGTCTCAAGTTATTGGAGGGCTTCGTGATCAAATCCAAGAAGCTTGAGCAAGTAAGTAGCAAGTAGCAAGGCAAATGCCTGGGAGAAGCCGAGTCGGACGAGAAGCCACCGTGTGAGCAAGGCATCTCCGATCGAGTCCCAAAAGATCAAGTCACTGTTGTGTGATCAAGACTTGTATATGGCCTGATAACCACTTTGTACTCTGATCAATACTTAGTGGATTCCTCCAGGAGTTGGAGGAGAGAGAAGTAGAAAAATTACCTCATCTTCGAACCTCTATAAAAATTATTGTGTCATTTACATTTCAGCATTTTTATTTCTGCACATTACTTTATATCTGCTGATAATTTGATATCCAACTGATAATTAACAAACTGCTAAAACCAAGTGTTAAAACAAACTTAAACCAAATTTGAGGGTGTTAAGTCTTCCGCTGAAAATTTCATCACAGCCAAGTTAAGGTTTAGACTAAACAGCTGAGTTATTCTATCAACAGCTCAATTGAGTCTGTTTAGTGGCTAACTCTGCTGGTTGACTAACCTAGTTGTCCCTCAAGGACTTAGTTGTGTATTTAACTCTGTATTGTATTAAAAGGACTAAAATCGAAAAGTTGGTAAGGTTTATTCAACCCCCCTTCTAAACCTTACTCACACCCCTTGGGACCTACACCATTGGTTTGTTCCTTTTGCACACATCTGGAACTAACACTTTATCTCTAACAACTTTAACATGTTACCATTCTGAGTAACATTCTTGACTTTCATCAATGGATCTCATTCAGTTGTCTTGACTTGACTGCAGTGTTTTATTCCCCAAGTGACTTGAGTTAGCTTCCAATCCTTGGATGACTCATCTTTCACTTCAACTTGAGACTTGGCTTCTTGAGTTGACTTGACTGACTCTTCATACAACTGGTTCACAGCTGATACATCTTCAGTCGAGTTCTTGACTTCCCTTCTTAGCCATACTCAGCTATCTCGTAGCGGAGTCTTACATGCAAATTATTGGCCAAATAATTGACAATTATAAATAAGCACTCGAATTCATAAAATAGAACACATGAATCAATTATGAAAACAATTAATCAAGATTTAACATGAATCCACAGTTTTGATTATGCCCTAAGATCCAAATAATTAGCCACACATTGATAACAAATTCATAGGCAAACTTGAAATCAACATTATGACATCGTTTAAGCACAGACAAGAGATCTAGACAAAGAAAGAAAATATCTTCGTGTCATGATGGATTCTCTCTCCAAGCCTCGAAGCTCTTGTGCTTCCATAGATGCGAAAGGCCATGTGGTGTTCTTCGCAACCTAGCCCTCCTCTCTCAGAAGACCTTTGATCTTGTGTTCCTGTGTATTTTGTTGTGTTGTATGGTGTATGAATAGATGAAATTTCGTGCAAGCCTTGGGTCCTTTTTATAGATGCATGGAGAGATCACTTGTAGAGTTTGAGTTGGAAAAGGACACAAAAATCTAAAACATTGCATCACACGGCCTAGCCGTGTAGCTTCACGCGGCCGTGTGGCTCTCACATGACCACTTCACACGGTCGTGTGGATCTCACACAGTCCGGCCATGAGGCTTGTTTTCATCCCCTGTTTCTTCCCAACTTCACACGGACATGTCTTTCATCGCACGGGAAAGTCACACGGCCGTGTGACATGTTTTTGTACAGTTTCTTTGTCTTTTCGATCTTCTCTTTGCACTCGTCAATCCTATTCGGGCCTTTCAACTGATAATATCAATTATATATCATTTTAAGCCCCTAAATGCACGTATATTTTATACGTATCAACCAGGAATAGCGCCAATCGCAAGAACGTTGAACATAATGGCTCTTGTGGAGTTGAAGGAGTTACAAGAGTTGAAAGCTCAGTTGCAGAAGTTGATGGAAGTAGGATTTATCCGACCGAGCACGTCTTTGTGGGGAGCTCCAGTACTCTTCGTCAAGAAGATGGATGGAACATTTAGATTATGCATAGACTATCGCGGTCTTAACAGCGCCATCAAGAAAAAATATCCCCTTCCGAGGATAGATGAATTTTTCGATCAATTTCAGGGAGCGACGGTATACTCGAAATTCGACTTACAACAAGGGTACTATCAGTTGAAAATCCAGGAAGAAAATATCTCCAAAATGGCATTTCAGACTAGATATGGACACTATGAGTTTGTAGTGATGCCATTCGGCTTGATGAACGCCCCTACAGCATTTATGGACCTAATGCACCGAGTCTTTCGACCTTACTTGGATCAGTTGGTATTGATATTTATCGACGACATACTCATATACTCCAAGTCTAGAGAAGATCACGAGTGTCATTTGAGAATCGTCTTGGAGACACTAAGAGAGCACAAGTTATATGCCAAGTTCAGCAAGTGCGAATTTTGGCTTAAAGAAGCCGCGATTCTGGGGCATATAGTATCGACGATGGGATCGTGGAGGACCCATCGAAGGTACAGACAGACTGTTGAATGGAAACAACCAGAAACAGTGACCTAGATCAAAAGCTTCTTGGGACTAACAGGATATTATCGAAGATTTATTAAAGATTTCTCCAAGTTAGCTGGACCACTCACACGATTGGCTCAGAAGCAAGTCAAGTTCGAGTGGAACGACAAATGTGAGACCAGTTTCTGAGAACTGAAGAAATGGCTAACGACAACTCATATCTTAGCCCTCCCAAAAGGAACACAAGGCTTTGTCGTTTACAGTGATGCATCGAAAGAAGGGTTGGGAGCAGTACTTATTCAGGAAAGAAAGGTCATTGATTATGTCTCACGGAAGCTCAAATCGTACGAGGCCAATTACCCGACACACAACTTAGAATTGGCAGCGATAGTATTCGCGTTAAAGAATTGGAGACACTATCTATATGGGGCAATGTTCACAGTTTTTCCCGATCATAAGAGCCTGAAGTATCTATTCTCTCAGAATGATCTCAACCTAAGGAAACAGAGATGCATAGACTTGATTGAGGATTATCACATTGATATACAATATCATCCCGTAAAGGCAAACGTGGTAGCTGACGCCTTGAGCAGAAAGACGAGTTTAGCTAGACTAATGATCCGAGAGTGGAAATCATTAGAACACCTGAGCATTTAGAATCCAACGAGAACTGACACCCAACTTACATGAGCTAACATTTCAGTTAAGCCCGATCTGCTTAGAGAGATCAAAGTCGCGCAAGAAAATGACATGCATCTCCAAAAGTTTAAAGAAAATATACTGAAAGGAGAGATGCCAGAATTCTCAATATCCAAAGACAGAATAATAAGATTCAAGAATCGAGTCTGCATACGGAATGATGGGAAGATAAGGAACAAGATCTTGGCCGAAGCACATCGCTCGAGATATACAATACATCCTAGGGAAAATAATATGTATAAGGACTTGAAGCGAAATTACTAGTGGGTGAACATGAAGAACCAGGTAGCAGAATTCGTTGCAAGATGTTTGACTTACCAACGAGTGAAAGCAGAACACCAACAACCAGCTGGATTACTACAACTATTGAGAATTTCCGAATGAAAATGGGAGTACATAACGATGGATTTCGTGACGGACCTACCAAGAACCAGAGGAGGTCATGACGCTACATAGGTGGTTGTGGACTGACTCACGAAATCCGTGAACTTCTTGCCCATTAAGAAGACTGATATTTTGCAAAGGCTCGTGCATACTTATATCAAAGAGATCATTCGAATGCATGGAGTACCGGTTGACATAGTTTCATACACGGACATGAGATTTGTCTCAAGATTTTGGAAGTACTTACATGAGGAATTGGGAACCTCACTGAGTTTCAGTACGGCAACGCACCCGAGACTAACGGACAATCTAAGTTGGGACTCTCAATTACCATTGGCTAAGTTTTCCTACAACAACAACTATCAGGCCACAGTTGGAGTGGCGCCACACAAGGCACTAGATGGGCGAAAGTGTACATCTCCACTACACTGGGAGATTGATGATCAATGGACTCCAAAAGGGAAACGAAAGTCACTGTCAATTCCGAAGGTGGACTTGTTTCAGGAGGCCATGGAGAATTTCAGGATGATCAAGAAAGCATCCGTACGGCTCAGGGTCGTCAGGAGAGTTATGCGGACAAGAGAAGGAAGGATTTGGAATTTGAAGTTCGAGACAAAGTATTTCTTAGACTCTCACCATGAAAAGGGTTGATCAATCCAAAGAAATGAGGTAAGATGAGTCTGAGATATGTTGGACCCTACAAGATACTACAGAGGATTGGAAAGTTAGCCTACCGACTCGAACTACCATCACAGTTTGTGGGAATGCACGACGTATTTCACGTCTCGAAAGAAGTATTGACCAAATCCCAAGCACATCATCACACATGACACTCCTCCATTGATGGAGAACTTATCATATAAAGAGAATCCCATTCAGATTATTGACCGATAAATATGGCAACTACGAAAAAGAGAGATTACGTTGGTCAAAGTAGTGTGGCAGAATCATAACTGATATGAAGACGCGATGTGGGAGATGGAGGAGGACCTAAGATATCAATACTCTGAGTTATTCTGAGGGGAATTTGTTGACCAAATTCTTTTAAGGAGGGGAGGATGTAAAGCCCCTAGATTTTCAATCTTGTACGAGAGTGTAACCGACGTCATTAGACAACTATGCATATTTGCGACTACTTTTAACGCGTTATTTTGACGGATCACTATTTATAATATTTTCACACCATATTATCATTCTATTTATATGATCAACTATTTGTTTAATTATTGGTCATTTTATTTTTATTTTTGAATTCTATGTTTATTAATCACTTAATTGATCAATTTTGCTACTACTTGAGTAGTTAGTAGACACCTTAGAATTTTAGGAGACCTATTTCACTAAGTGACTTATATCCTATAGAAATAAGAAATTGATTTAGAATAAGTGATTATGAGACTCATAAGTGATTGTGGGAGTCACTATTAATTTTGGGAATTGATATCTTTCACCAATTATATCATTTTTGGGACAAAAAAGAAATTATAAATACCACACACAAGACATAGGGGACGGCCAACATGGATAATGGGTATAGAAATTCATCTCCATCCTTATACAAATACACAACATTAACAAAATCAATACCAAATATCCTATAAAAAATTTAAATTATTTTTATACCCACAAATTTCCACTCACACCAACATTCCCCTTAAACTCACTGCACTCTCCAATTCACTAATCAACCCCATACTTTGACCATCCTCTTGTCCCCTATGCAAACAAAAATTCACAAGACTTAACGAAAATCTTCCTCCCCCTCTCTCATTGTACACGGCCATAGGTAGTAGGAGAGCCAAAAAAATCATTCTTCATCTTGCCATCTTCTCTCATAATATCCCAACTCTCTCTACACTCCTAATCATATTCTTCTCCTTCTTCTAACACTTATCCAAAAAATACAAGAATTTTCCTCATCTCATCCCTAGAAAATTCGAACACCATTGCAACAAAGGTAAGAAAAATTTCTTCTTTCATCTTCAATCTATTCCATAAAATATTCAAGCCTATCTCCTTCATTTACTAACTTGATGAATTTTTCTATTTTGAGGTACACCTAGAAGCTCACACCTTGAAGGACTTGAGGGAGACAAGAGTTAGTCATTAGCTTGAAGAGGACCTTCAAGCCATTTGTAGAAATAAGACAACGAGGTAAAAATTGAGATTTATTACTACCTTTTTCTTTTCCCTCTTTTGATTTCAAATTTTAACACCAAATATGGTTTTAGTGTGAAAATAGGGGCTGACCTTGGGACCTTGGATCAAAGGTGTAAAGGTTGCTAGAAATTTCCCGATTTTAGGCTCAATTTGCAAAACCTACACAAGGTAAGTGTAGGTTCTTGACCCTTACTCTAATCTCTTCTTTCTTATCTCAAATCCTTCAAATCCTAACTCCAAATTCTTGAAAATCTGACACTTACGGGCTGCCTTAAGGTGTTGAGGTCAAAATTCCAAGAGTAGAAAGGAAAGTGCCATTTCTAGACTCACCAACAAAACTACTAAAGGTGGGTGGAAAATCTTTTATAGAAATTCAAATGATGTTGTAAAAATTTCATGTTGTATATTAAAACTTGGATGATGTATATAAATATGTATTTCATGTGTATTTCAAGTATATATGTCCAACAAATTTATAAAAGTATGCTTAAAGATTCAATTTTGCAAAAATAGTTGCATACAAATCTATGAATTACTTGATGAATTCTTGAATGATATGTTAATGCATGCATATGTCCTTGAAATTTTATTTTTTATTTGATTTATATTATGTAAAACTCGAATATATATGAAAAACTGCACTATTGGACTTATATGCAAATTTGGCAAAATTGGAGGATTAAATTGCAAAATATAAAAAACCATAGGATGCCTCTGTAAAATTTTCAACAATGGGACTATACTACTTTTGAAATATGATATTTTAATAAAATAATAAAGTTTTAAAGGTTTTGAGATATTAAAAACCAACCCATGAAAGTCTAAGGACTTAATTGAGGAATTTTGAAAGTTTAAGGGCTAAAAATGAGATTTTTCAAACTGTACAAGGACTCTTCTGTAAAATTCAAAATTTTTAACTTGTGTTAACTGAAAAACTCATATTTTGAGTAAATTCCAAAATCAAAGTGTTTTGAGCAAAGAAAACTAATTTTTGAAATTTTGCGACTAAAGTGTAAAATACCAAACTCAAGGGCCAAAATCGAAATTTCCAGGAATAATACAGCCCATGTACCTAAAAAAATCACTTAATTTAAATTTTATAATATTTTGAACCCATAGTTCAAATTTCATAACAAATAGACCCCAGATAAGCTTTAAGGGCAAAAACTCAAAAATTGGACTATAAATGGAATTTTCAAACGTTAAGGAACTTAAACTAAGATTTTTCGAAAACTGATTTTGTCCTAATACTCCACTGTTATAAGTGATATTTTAAAATTAGAATCACATCAAAAAAAATTCCGGTTTGTGAGATCCAAATATTTTAAGTTCGGGGCCAAAAATGGCAATTTTGATAAAAAGAGGACCAAATCGGAATTTCTCAAAAACTCGACCCCCAAAATCTTGGAAAAACTGATTCTATGAACTGTTTTAGAATTTAAGAACTGACCTTATATTGTTTCGAGGTTGAGACCAAAACTTATTCAATTTCAAACCCGATAAATACTAGTTTTTTCAAAACGGGGCACTTATAAAAATTTCTTTTTGTCAAGGACCTCAATTAAATTATTTAACATGTTACAGCCCTAGATTTACTGACTTATATATTTAATTATAAAATTTTAGTTTTATTAGAAATTCTCGTACCTTAATGGACTTCTTACCGAATTTTACGCATTACGCGTGGCGACTTCCTCGTCTTATAACTATTTGAACTTTCAACGAGGTTAAAATCTCCCGCATAATGTACTAGAATCCATTAAATCAATAGAAGCTTCGTTATTCTCCCGATAATTAGATTCATTTAATATATTTACACTGTCAATACCAATAAACACTCGCGTATATAATTTTCACGTACTTACACTTGTATTGCGTTTTGCTTAATTTGCATATTGTACTCAACTGTCTTGTTGACATATTATAACTGCGTGAACCTACTTGCTTGAGTCAACTTGGTGTGTCGAGCTCACAGTCGGAGTGTACCAGTCGGTAATGGAACCGGGCAGCTCGGTTGCTATTCCATTTACCGACCCTATTGTCCTAATCCCACCACTGGAGGACGAAGTATCCAACGGGAGAAGTGGGTCGTAGACTTGAGGTATAATCATGATTATGACAATCTGGGTCTAATTAGCCCCACTGTGGATTTGTCGTGCCTATGAACGATAAGCTGCCTTGGCCTTGTGCCATCTAGCTCAGGGAGTTACAAGGAAGAACAAAGGAATCGATGTCTGATCCACACGATTCTGGAGTTACTCGAACTGTATTGCTTGTTTACGTTGGTATTACAATTCCATACGCAACCACTACTTGACTCGCTAGAATGTCATTCATGGTGCCTGAATGTTCAGGAGCTATTTTTAACAAGTTATATAAAACTATATTATATTGAATAACACGCTTCTTGTGAATCGTGTGTGATGCACGCCAAGAACCATGCATTCTTCATACAACTATTTTCCTGCATCTATATAAGCCACAATTATACACATCACCCATCCATTGAGAATTTTTGTCTCACAACCGCCTTTTCAAACGACCAGATGGTGACGGTCCACACATTGAGCACGTGGACGAGGAAGATCAGACCATGGAGTGATTCATATACGTGCCCCATCCCACCTTAAGAAGATTTTCTTTACTTCTAGATTATTGTTGGACTCTTTGATTTTAGATCTGTAACCTAAGGGCGTAGGACCCTTGAACAATGTTAAGTTTTTATTTAATTGTAATTTTGGAACTATTTCGTTATGTTGTCGGACTGTAACTTAAGATTTCACTTCGATATTAAACTCTGTTTGGGTTTCTTTTGATGAATGACTCACTATTAAGGTATTAGCGTGATATGAATCCTTTATTGACTTGATTTATTTGGCTTATCATCTGGCTTAAGTTATTGATAACGTCATGGTCCCGTTTGGGACGTGACATGGCAAGTCAAATTATTTGCCATTGTTGGGAACTTCTGGAATCTGCAAAAATTGTGAAATAGAAGACCAGGTGACCGAAGGAGTATTTGGGCTGAATAAAATCCCGAAATTCTCGAAGTTAATGTGTTGCCCCAAAGCCGTTGTAGAGATCTAATGCAAATTTAAAGTTGAAGGCTTCCTGAGTTGAGGCATGGCCGAATAAAAGATTATCATCAGCGGAAAAAAGGTGGGTGGCACTAGGGGCGAGTTTGTTGACTGCAATGCCTTGAATTTTCCCAGATGATTAAAGATCCTTCAAAATAAGGGAAGGAACCTCAGAGCAGATAATGAATAGATAGGGGGATAAATTGTCTCCTTGTCTAATGTCGCGTTGGGCATTAAGGAATCCGAATTGGGAACCGTTTAAGAGGAATGAGAAGGTAATAGTGGAGATGCATGTATGGATGATCGAGATAAATGTATCAGGGTAGCCTAGAGGTGTTAAGACTCTGATGAGGAACGACCACTCAAATCGATCAAAAGCTTTGCTCATGTCGAGTTTGATAGACATAAGCCCCATCTTATACTCGTAGAGCATAGTTTTATAGAGTGGTGGATTTCATAGGCCACAAGAATATTATTGGTCATTAAATGGCCATGAACAAATGCGTATTGAAACTTATATATTATTATGGAAAGAGTATTGCGTAGACGAAGCACAAGCACCTTTAGAAGCTATTTTGTATATAACATTACAAAGGCTAATGGGTTGGAAATGAGATACAGATTATGGGTATTTGATTTTGGGGATTAGAACGATATGAGTAAAATTATAAGATAGCGTAAAGGAATTACGATTTAGAAATTGAAGAACAAAATTAATAACATCAAATTTCACAATATGCCAAAATTTCTGAAAAAAGACGGGACTCATATCTTCAGGGCCAAGTGATTTGAAAGGGTGCATATGATTTTCTACAATCGAATTGAAATCCAAATTCCAATTGTCGGCAATCATTTTCTGACAATCCTTGGATTTAATCCTCATGGCTTCAAAACAGAATGGCTTATGTGATCTCCTAGAACTAGAGAATTGGGGAGATTTATTGGAAAGGTGGATGGAGAGAGCGGAGTGATCTGAAGAGAAATAATGAATATTTTCGACCGAATTGGTGCGAAAGGTAGAATGACAGAGATGGTTATAAAGGCAGCGATTATGATGAGCTCGGACTGTTAATGGGTGGACATTTAGCATGTGCCATGTGAAGAGATCTCCTATATATTCGATGTCATGCAGATTGCAGAACTTTTTAGCTTCCCTAAAAGCTTTGATTTTCCATTGCGCTCTAGGGCCCCGACCTTGAAATTCGCTTTGTAAAAGCACTTCATTGAAGTCACCAAAACAAATCCAAGGAACATCCGGTGTGGATTTGAGAGACTTAAAATATTGCCAAAATTGGCGTCGCAAAGATACATCCAGTTGGCCATAAACACCAGTTGCTCGGACTGAAGTATCAACACATAAAATGTCAACATGAATGAATCGATTTCAGAATGATCGTAGAGAAACCAAAAGGAATTTTTTCCATAATAACGCTAGGCCTCTCGACCGTCCAATGGATGGAGCAGCCAGCCCGAATAAACCAAGGGATTTTTTTATTTTGTCAATTCGTGAGCGTTGCACTTCATTTCACAGAGAAATACAACGTCGAGTGACTTTGCGCGGATAAACTCGTGCAATTCTTAAACTGTTCGAGGGTTCCCAAGCTCTCGACAGTTCCAACTTAGGAGATTCATGGTGATTGGCGGAGTTCGTCCTCGCCAAACTCCACCAATATATTTGATGCTTCAAAAGACTGTGTATTATTGATCTTCTGCTTTTTACCAATCACCTCCACTTGATTGCTTGAAGTTCGCTGTCAAGAAAATTATCTACATTCAATTTGCATTTAGGTGAAAGGTAGGATGATTACGAAGTTGTGGTTGCTTTTTAATGGAGAGAAGAGAATTTTCGGGTGATTTTACGAGTAGGAGTGTCGAGATTCATTGGAACTTGAACTAGGAAGGGACTAGGGGGAAGCTCAAAGGCAGAAGGAGTATGTGGGAGAGGAGATGTGGGTAATTCTATTGTGGGGGAGGGGAAGTATGATGGGTCGAGAGGGTTATATGTTTGAGTTTGAGTTTGAAGAAGTGAAGAAATGGGAGGTATTATGTTGGGGACCGAGGAGATGAGAGAGAGGTATGAGGGGATGGAGAGCGTAGCGCTTTACGAGGGTTGGGTCATAAGGGACAATAGTAGTTGACAAGGGAAGAGAACCATGAGGTGGGGGGAGATTTGTGGGTGTAAGAGTTGAGATAGCTGGGGTCTGGTTCTCTTATAGGATAGAGTTAGAATATGTATATGGAGATGTGGTATGAGTGGGGGGACTGGGGAGGTGGCGAGGGTGGTGCATTGGAGATGTCGGTTTTAGGCCTGGGATTATTTCTTGAAGGATTTGGAATGTGAGTTTTAGTGCTCGGGTTTGTAGGATGGTTAGGGCTTCAGCGAGAAAAGGAGAAATGATTGGAACCCGATGAGGCCCGGATCCAACTGTCGTAGCCCAAGGAATCTTGAATAGAATTCGATTCATGAGACGAGAATCACAATCTTTGAGAACATGGTCAATTATTCCGCAGTGGAAATAGAAATATGGGATACGCTCATATTTCAAATAAACTGGCTATTTTTGTCCATGGTGATCCACATGAATCAGTATGAGGATTGGCTTTGTGATGTCAATTTCCACTTTGATATGGACATAACGTCCAATCATAGATCTAATTACGTCAAAATTGATATCAATGGTTGACCCAATTATATTTCCAGCGACTTTGACGAAATCCTTATTCAGCAATACGAGTGGCAATTTGTGTAGTTGGATCCAAAACGGGCATCTGGAGAAATCAATTTTGGAGGGATGAAGATTCGGGGAGGCATCACTGATGAGAAGAAGCTATCTATCGAATAACCAAGGCGATCCATTAATAACCCATTGCTTATCAAGGAGTTTATCAAAAGAAAAGAGGAACGTGTTGTCATGAATCATTTTGCATGAAAAAAATCCTTTGGGGTTCCACAACAGTTTGAATAGAGAGGGGACTTGATAAGAATTTATGATGCATGGTGCTAAGATCTTTCCCATGAAATAGGAGTTCAGATTCATCGAGTGAGATTCGATTGAGGCTGTAGGGATGGTATCTGATTCTGCCGAAATTAGAGAGAGTTTAGCGTAAAGGTATTCAAGTTCGTCTACCATCCCTCTCAGATAAATTAGGCTTTGAGAAAATCTGAAACCTCTGGTACGTGTGCTTGGTAGAGACAATGATCTGGACCCTTTGGTGGGCGCGAGGCCTGGAAAAAGCAATGAGAGCAGTTAGAGAGGCAAATGAAAGAGAATAGTGAGGATTAAAGGGTGGGGGAGAACGGGATCGTGAAGAATCAATCACGGAAGGAGGAGATCATGTGAAAGAGGAGGCTAGAAACAGTTGATTTGGTTTTTGTTCAGCGGAAGACTTTTCGCCCTTGTTGTTTTAAACTTGTTTTTCGACACTTGTTTTCAATAATGGTTATTATCAGTTGAGTTCAACAATTATAACTTAACAACAGATATAAAAGATATGCAAGAAATTAAAGTGTTGTAAGTAAAGAAGACACAAACAATTTTTATAGTGGTTCGAGGATGGGGTAATTCCTCTAATCCACTCTTCTCCAACTCCTCGAGGAATCCACTAAGTAACTGATCTTGGTTACAAAGCAGTCTATAGTCCGAGTCAGCTTTGATCACATAGCCGGATGCTCCTGCGACTCAGCTTCTTCACAAAACAGTTGTCTTGCTACTTCAGCTCCCTCGAACTCTTGGAATTGATCACATAGCCTTCCAACGTGCCCAAAGCTTCTGAATTGAACTTGAACCTTTCTACTTCTCCTTCAACCTTGGAGAGTAGACCCCTTTTTGTTCTTCAAACAATTTCCTCTTCAACTTGATGATGTAATCTTTCCTTCACTGAGTGTGTTGGATTGAGTTCCTTCTAATTTAGGCTTGAGGATGTCTTTGAAAGCTTGAGAGTATTTGCAGGTTTTTGCTTGCTTGAATGCTTGATTGTCTTATGAAATTCGTTACCTTCTCTCACTTGCTTCCTCAGCCTTTTATAGTTCAGATTCGAAAATATGTCCGTTGAAGATATAGACATATATTTCAAATCTCACTCGTAGGTTGTTAGCATGTCTTGTCTTTGCAGTATTAATGAGGATCGTACCATGAAATCAATGCTCTGCAGCCTTTTCTTAATCTCTGCAGGTTTTCAGGTACATCCCGTTGGTTCCTTGCTTTTTGCACTCTTTTAGCAAAACAGCTTTATTAATGGCAGCTTGACACATGCCTATTTCTAACAAAACTTTGACTTGTGTTGACAACGGATCTCTTTCAGCTTTTCTATCACTTGACTGATTCTTCACTTGGCTTCACACAGTTGACAGACAGTTGGGTCTTCTCTTCGATCATCAGTCGATTCTTGTAATCTTCAACTTAGTTGACTCTAACTCAGCTCATACAACCATATCTATTACAAGTTGAATTACAAAGAAAATGGAGTGCCAACTTCTTATTCTAAGTTTTACATGGTATCATAAAAATCTAAACATAAATTTTCCTAACAGTTTTTGTTATGTTGCTTCCCTCTTCATTGCTTCAATTTGCAAAATATGGTCTAATCGTTTTTTTGCTTTATGGAGATCCTTCATCCGAGTGCCGTCAGCCATACCCAAGGAACGGTGGCTCCAATGATACCAATTGTTGTGTATTGATGTATTTGTAAATATTAATTCAGAAGATAGCTTGTATTTTAATGCAGATTACAATAATAAGATTATCCTATAAATTGTTGAAGAAAGAAAGATAGAATGAAGAGAATTTAGAGAGAGAAAGTTTAGAATTTACTGCCAAATTAGTTCTGCCTCCCATTCACCATCGTCATTTTTAATATCCCTTACAATTGGGGACCACTCGTAACAAATATGAAAATCTAATAACAAAAGATTCTGCCAAAATGATAAACTAATTAAAATAGCAAATAACAGTAAATAACTTGTTAGGCCCACGTGTGAGGCCCAGATTAAATCCACTTTACTCCGATCCAACACTAAGAATTAAATTGTCCTTCTCGAAATCAACACTACAGATTATGCCATTTGTCTCTCTGATATCTCTCCATCTTGACCCCCTTTTTCTTCTCCCAATTCAGACAAAAGTTGCAGCTCTTTTTTTGTCTTCCTCCATCTTCCTTTTATCTCCATAGCCATCCCTTGCTTCTCAGCACCATCCCTCCCTTCTTCTGATAACTTTAAGTCTGGGTTCATAACAAAGACTTCCCATTCGGGAATAGGAAGAAGAGAAGACTACCCCCTCTGGAAGATGAGTGATGTGAAGATTTTCCTCTTGAGAAGAGGATTTTGATCAACCCAGTTGACTTGAGTGATCTGCCTTAAAAAAGCAGCATCAACCACCCTCTAGAAATAGTAAAATATAATTACAACATGTAACATTAATTTTGATAATTCGTGTATTAATTTTGGAAAATAATTATTATATTTTTCTTTGTCTTTCCCTTTTTTAAAATTAATTTTTTGATTCATTTTTCATATAATATATCATATTACTCGTCTTTTTACAATATTCAGTTTGACACCTATATTGCATATATAAAATAAAAACTTTAACATAAAAATTTAAAAAATATAAGAGTTTGTCATGGATTTTTAAAAAATATGCATTCGGGTATATTCATGTATTTTGTCTATTTGTAATATATGTATAATTGTTATTTGAATTTAACCCATTTTTTAAAAATTATATAGAATTATATTTTAGTTGGTTACATATAATTAAAAAATGCTTATTTTAATTGTATTTCAATTTACACATACGAAGAGCTTTTGAAAATAAAATTGCATCCAAATTTACTAAAACAAGCTTGGAATAAAGTACGACCCCAATTTTCACATTTATTATAAATCTAAACATGACTAATACAAAATGGGTAATGAAGTTGTGTCGTGTGCGGTTATATGAAAAATCTGCTCTCAATGATTGAATATAAATACATTGTCTCGAATGTATTTTTCATGATTATGAATTATGATTTAGGAACTGACCTTATAATTTTACGAGGTCGAGACAAAAACTTATTCAATTTTAAACCCGATAAAGATTAGTTTTTCCAAAATGGGGCTAATTGTAAAATTTTCTATTAACAAGGACCTCAAATTAATCATTTTCCTTTATTATAGCCCTGGTACTACTAACTTATATACATTTCTTTATAAATTTAGTTTCTTAAAATTTCACATGACTTAACGGATCCCCTTGACCGGATAATACGCGTTACGCGGGGCGACTTCCTCGCCTTATGACCTTGAACATACAAAGGACTTATATCCCACCTAAATTACCAAACCACCAAAGATTAGTTATCCTCCTGATAATTAACTTCATCCAATAATTACTCCGCCAATGCCGATAAATGCCACGTGCAAATTTTCGCATAATTATACTTGAACCACTTTTTTGAAATATTATACTCTATTGCCTTGTTGGCATGTTATATCCATGATTATCTACTTGCTTGAGTCAACCTGGTGTGTTTGAGCTCACAGTCGGAGTGGACCAGTCAGGGATGGAACCGGGCACCTCGGCTGCTATTCCACTCTCCGGCTCCATTGTCCTAATCCCACTCTTGGCGGACGGAGTGTCCAACGGGAGAAGTAGGTCGTAGTACTTGAGGTATAATCGCGATTATGACAATCTGAACCTTGCAAGCCTTGCAAATACTTGTTGGATTGTCGTGCCTATGGCGTGATGGAGAGGCCTTGTGCCAATGCTTGGGAAGTCATAAGGTAGAACGAAGGAATCGCTGTCTGATCCACACGATTCTGGAGTTTCTCGAACCAGAATACTTGCTTAGGTTGGCACTACACTTAGTACGCAACCACTACTTGACTTGTTTGAATTCACAAATAGTTCTTGTATGTACATGAACTCCTTTCATCAAAACTATATAAGTATATTATTTTTGAATATCATGTCGCTTGCGAGCTATGTGTGATACACGCATCATAACTCACGCATTTTTCACATAACAGGTTTCTTGTATTTATATATATCGCCACACTTTCACACGATCATCTATCCACTGAGAATTTTCGTCTCACCCCCTCCTGTTTTTAAACGGCCAAATGAAGATTATGTGGACGATGCAGACCAAGCCACAGAGTGATCTTTTTCTGTGTTTTCCGACTTTTGGGAATTTTGTTTACCGTTCTGTTGGACTTTTCTTTTCCTTAAGTTGTAATTTGAGGTAGGGATGGCAATGGGTAGGGTACCCGCCAATTTAAGGCTATCCATACCCTAAGGACCAAAATGAAATTTTCAGGACTTATACAGTCCATGTACCTGGAAAAATACCTTTAACTATAATTTTATAACATTTTGAACCCATGGTTCAAATTTCATTACAATTGGACCCCTAATAAGCCTTAAGGGCAAAAACCTAAAAATTGGACTAGAATCAAATTTTTAAAAGTTAAGGGACCTACACTCATACCTTTTTAAAACTGCTTTTGTCCCAATAACCCACTGACCTTAGTGATATTTCAAAATTGGAATCACATTAGAAGCCCTTCCGGTTTGTTAGATCCGGATATTTTAAACTCGGGACCCGAAATAATAATTTTGACAAATTTAAAAGCGAAAGAGATAGTCATCTTGGCTGCCAAAAGTTCAATCTCAAATGCATAACCAATGTCGCAATGCTCAACAAAATAATCCCAAAAAATCCTTTGTGCATACAGAAAACCCCTGCCGTTGTGCAGGAACTTGGAGAACCTAGAGCACAACCATCCATGTTAACCTTAATCCAATCCGGAAGGGGTAATTGCCAATCGAAACTGTTTTAGAGGCCCTGCACGGATGTCCTAACACCTTGAGACGCATAAGATAGAAAAGGTCATGTTGGGTGTTGTTCATGCAACTATGATCAAGTATAGAAGACTCAACAATCATAGCTTAGAGATGAACCACAACCATCGCATCTGACCATTTTTTGTCATTGAAAATAACATCATTATGGATGTGCCAGATTAGACAAATCTAAGAAATAACTGCACCCGGCCATAAGAAAAGAAAGTTGGTCACTCAATCGAACATTCATAGCATGCACCATAAACTCATTAAAGTTGTGACTCGTATGAAAATTTGATCTCAAAGGACTAAAAAATCCAAGATCAAAGGCCCCCGGCAAAAACACATAAAACAAAAAGGTGATCAATAGAGTCAGATTAAGAATGGGCACAAATAGCAAGCCGAAGGCCCAATGAACCCTCGAGTCTAAGAATATCCAAAACGGCAAAACGATGATGAGTAGCTCGCCAAACAATGATGGAACGCCACTCGGGGATGTGAGGTGACCAAATCCAACTACCCTAGCGAACGCTCAGAAGAGAGGCTGGAAGATGGTGTATGCGACCTTAGAAGAGTCATCCCCTTCCAACGAGCGAGTCCAAACACGTTTTTTTTATATAATTTGGAAAAATATATAAAAGAAAGGAAAAAAACCCCAATCACAAGCCAATCAGGTAGCTGAAAATTGGGCCTCATTAAAACCTACCAAGGTAAACGCCCACCCTCGTGGAAAAAACCCTTGGCAGAAAGAGCACCCCTAAAAAGATTAAATGTCCATACGGATATGCAAAAAAATCAATAATCATAAAAACAAACTAAAATCAGAACTGGGTATGACAAAACTAATTATCCATTGTCATCATTTTCGGAAGATTCAACTTCATCCGCATAATTTTCCCACCTCTTGGTAGCAGCCACATTTAGAACTTTGAAACTATCTGATTGAACATCGTCCAAAAGAGTGAGATTATGAATTGGAGGAGTCGATCCTTGATTAAATCATAAATAAGTTGATGCTTAGAAGCCTCCAATGATTTATCCCGAAATAGCCTGACAGATGTGATGAATGGGCTTGGCCAACTTGTACGGGACTGCCTGCGGGCGCCTCTTGATATCAGAAAAGGTAGGTAGGGTGTACCTTGTGAAGAGCGAGGGAACTCTAGATGCATCATTCAATGTGGTGTGATCCAATTCTAAATGTGCCTCCAAAGTAGCTAAATCTGCAAATGGAGAAGACGAAGCTAAAGATGGGTTGGGATGCCCTCGTGTCGCAACCGAAGAGTCTTCCACAAAATTAGAAGCTATGGTTTTGTTTAGATCATCATTGTCGTCCACTAGATCATTCGCATCTTCTAGAGCAGCAAAATAATTCCCCAAAGCAACAATAGGAGAGGAAGCACAACATGCGTAGGAGAATGAACCACAGTATCCACAACGGCACCAAGAGGCTGAGGGGAGGTTGCAACGTCCCTCGGGGCCAACATCCTTGCCTTTATCATGCAGAGCATTAACTGATTGAAACACCTTTTTAATCCAGGATCATCCTCTAGAAGAAGGTCGAACAGTAGCTTCTTTAGTTGGGTTAAACCTCACAACCCGGTAGCAGGATGCCGAAGAATGTCCCGTAATCCAACAATTAACAGAATATTCCGATAATTTCTCGTAACTGAGAGAACAAATGAGCAATGACCCATCCTTTCAACCATTACGTAATCCTGAAGATGTTTAGACATATCAATATCAACCAAGACCAAAACAAAATGACCTAGAGATCCATTCGACGAACGCTCATCAACTGGAACCGGGGTACTTATTGCTTTCGCAATTCCGATAATGAAATCAGAATGTCAATATTCAATACTAAGTTCAAAAATCTGAACCTAAACACTAGCAGTAGACGTAGTAACTATGAACGGATTAAAGTCAGGCACCCAATGGGACAATTTAATAAAACCTGGATGAACAGATTAAGTAAATCGAACCTGAGCTCTAGAACAATCCACAACATTAGAAAATTTTAGGCAAAAGTGTCCTTTCCCAAGAGGAATTAATCGCCAATGATTTGTAATATTCCATAATTCTGTAAGCCATTTTTGAAGTGGCATTAATGCCCAAGGGTTAATTCTTTTACCCAGAACCATCCTCCCAATTAACGAAAATGAAAATTCCATAACTCTTTGCTGATAAATATGTTCATCAATAGTAACCGAGTAATAATCCCCTTTTTAATAGGTTCAGGGATAAAATTTAGTTTACCAAAACTACAGTAGAATAAGATTTGGGATTACCAAGAATTTGTAGGATAACATTCTTGTCGACCAAGAGACCAAGTGCAAGAATATGGGAAACCCTGAAGAGAAAGTAGAAGAAATGGTGGTAAATAGAGAAGGGACCACAGCAGGGAGGACCGCAACCACCTAGAACCATTGCACCATAGGAGAAGTTGTGGGAGGGACCACCAAAGTTGTTGGAGTAACAACCTTCTCCAACTGTTTGAGGGGACCGCCATCTCCATGAGGTAATGGAGGGGATGGTTGTTGTAACAAACTCGTGGGGACCACTGCCACCCCATGAATGGCGTTCTTGTTCAATGAAGGAGAAGGGACGGACGTTTTGTAGGAAGCCAACAAAAGTTGAGAGGCATCTAGGGCATATTCCGCTGCAACATGTACCATGGGAGAAGATGGAACATGACCCATAGATAAAAAATCGAATGGAGAACAAGATGGCGTTGTGGAAATGATAAATCTGGCCATGTCATGGACGAAAAATTTGTCTAGAGGAGCAGCCACAAGGACGGCCATCCTTAGGGGCGAGGAAGTCGCTCTGCGATCGGGTATTAATCGGTCAAATTGATCCGATAAGTCAGGGTTTTGAGAAAATAAAATACTTTAATTAAATCTCCAAGTCAGAGGGTCTAGGGCTATTTTAGTAAAAGAGAAAATAATTTGAGTTAGGTCCTTTATAAAAGAAAATTTGTAATTTAGCCCCGTTTTGTAAAAACTAACACTTTTGGGGTTAAAAATTGAATAAATAAATATCCCGACTTTGAAGAATTAAGAGGTCAGTTCCTAAATTCTCCAAATTGTCCAGAGATTCAGGTTTTTAAAATTTTGAGGTCGAGATTTTGTAAAATTTTCACATTGGCCCCAAATTTGTAAAAATTGCCAATTCGGACCTTAAGTTTAAAAAATTCGGAACTCACAAACCGGAAGGGATTTTAATGTGATTCTAGTTGGAAAATGTCACTAAGGTTAGTAGAATATTGGGACAAAAGCAGTTTTTAAAAGAAATATGTGTAGGTCCTTTAACTTTTGAAAATATCATTTTTGTCCCATTTTGAAATAATTGCCTTTAAGGCTTTTAGGGGTCCAATTGTTATGAAATTTTAACCTTGGGTCCAAAATATAGTTAAGTTATAGTTAAGTTAGTATTTCCAGGTGCATGGGCTGCATAAGTCCTGGAAATTTCATTTGGGTCCTCAAGTTTAGTATTTTACACATTAGTCCCTCAATTTTAGTAAAATTGTTTTCCAAGCCCTATCCACTTGGATTTTTGGAATACTTTTAAAATATGTAATTCCCAGTACCTTAAGAGTAAATATTTCAAATTTTAAAGTTAAGGTCTGGTACAGTTTTAAAAATTGCAAAGTAGCCCTTAAACTTTCAAAATTTTACAATCTAGTCCTTGGGCTCTTAAAGGTTGATTTTATTTATCTTAAAACTCTTAAAATGTTATTAAAATGTCCAAAAGTCATTTTTGAACCTGAGTACAGTCCCAAATTTAGAAATTTGCAGAGGGGTCCTTTAACTTTCATTTTCTTGCAATTTAGTCCACCAACTTTCCATTTTTACATTTTTAAGTCCAAAATTGAAATTTAATCAATTATGCTCGACTTTTCCATGTTATAAGGCATCAAAAACATAGATTTTAAAGATCATACACATGCATGTCCAATACATACAAGAATTCATCAATCAAAACATTAAATTGCACATGCATGCACCTAAAATTCAATAAATAGCAAATTTGAGCAACTCTTGAGAATTTTCATGACTTGATACATAAAATTGACATGCAATACATAGATTATATATCTCAAGGCTCATGATCAATTTTCTACATGCATTTTAATGAAACACCTAAAAGTTGGAAAATATTTTTCCACCCACCTTAAAATTGGAAATTGTGAAATAAAAGGATAATTTCACAATTTTTGGAGGAGGCTTCTTAGGTCAGCCCCTAATTCAAAAAAATATCAAAATTTGGAGTTAGAAAAATGAGAGAAAAATTAAGGAGAAAAAGAAAGAAATAAGGAAATAAGAAGGACTACACTTTACCTTGTGTAGTAGGTGTTTGGAGACTAGTTGAAGCTTAAAATTTGGAAATTTTGGCTCAACTCCAAAATCACCTAAGGTCAGCCCCTATTTCTCAAAAATGAAAAAGGGGTGTTAAAAGGATTTGAAAAAAATAGGAAAGGAAAGAAGGGTCTAGTACTCAATTCTTACCTTGTAGTCTAATTTACTCTACTATTTCTTCTTCAAGCTTGAGGTCCTTCTTCAAAAATGTTGTCAAGCTCTAATCTTCAAGGTCTTCTAAATGTACCTCCAAACCAAATTCAAACTTAAGTTAAGAAGGTGGAAGAGATGAACAATGTGATATCAAAAATGGATTGAAGATGAAATTTCTTACCTTGGTATAGTTTGGTTCGATTTTTTTGAAAAATAGGGAGGAAAAATCTTGAAAATTTTCTAAGTATTGAAGAAGAATGTGAGAGGAAGAATATAGAGAAGTTGGGAGTTTTTAGAGAGAAGGAGGAGGATTTTGCTTGAGAGTAAATGTGTTAGTGAAAAATGAGATGAATTTTGTGTAATAAGGCCATATGGCCGTCCAACTAGTGAGAGAGGGGGAAAGGAATTTTTTTCAATTTGTGTCTTGCATTTTGCCTCATGCATGGGAGACAATTTGAAGGTCAAATGTATGGGCAAGACTTGGTTTGAATGGAATGTTGGAAGACTTCCAACATGTTGGCAAAAATATTATTAAAGAAATAATATAAGAGATGATGTGTATAATGTTTGAATTAATGGTATAATTATACACAAGATGACTAATATAAGGTGTAGGTGTACAAGAGTTGGATGATATTTTTATTCCAAAAATATCCACCATGGCCGTCCACTATGAGGGCAATTTGGTAATTCCATATATTTTTTTTGTCCCAAATTTGATGATAATAGATGAAATATATCAATCTCCAAAATAATTAGTGATTTCCTTGATCACTTGTAAGTCTCATGATCACTTAATCTAAATCAAATTCTTAATTCTATAAGATAAAAGTCTCTAAAATAAATAGTCTCTTAAAATTCTAAGGTGACTAATAAATACAAAAATAGTAATAATGATCAATCAAGTGATCATAAATGCAAAATAGAATTAATAAAGATCATGATCACAAGTAATTAAATAAAATGAAATAAGGTACAAAATATATGTATTATTATTAATTACCCGTCAAAATGACGCGGTAAAATAGTCGATCAAAAGTATAAACGACAATAAGGATCAATTAATAGCTTCGGAAAAATCGGGGCTTCACAAATATTATTTCTAGTGGCTAATGTATAAAATATAAAATAAGGTCTAAACTAATCTATTAGGCCCAATATAATAATATTTTTCAGATTTTCCCCAAAATTTTAAAATCCCTAATTATCAAACAATCAAGCCCTAATTTCGATTTCCCCCCAATTTCTTGGGTACTACAATCATAAGAAGAAATAGAAGAATATAGGGTGTTGGGTGAAGGATTGAATAAAGAATGAGGAGGGTGTGGAAAATTGGGGAAAGAATGTTTGAATGGTTTGAGTAAATGTGGGGAATATTTGAATAGAATTTTAAACTAAGTTGCTGCAAATTGTCCCCCTTTGCTGTCCACACTTTAGTTTTTATCTTTTTTTTGTCCAAATTTGTGAAATTTTGTGTAGATTATCAAGTCCAGAAATTCACCTATCAATCCTACGATCACTTATCAATCCCACAATCACTTATCATAAGTCAAGCTCCTTAAGCTATAAGCTATATATAATGCTTATGTAATAAGTCATCTAGGTTATAATGTGCTAAATAATTCCCAAGTGTATATCATCACTTGTCATCTAAGTTTCTAAATAATCTAGAGCTAATTATTACAAATATATAATATCAACTTCAGCAATTAAGAAATTCCAAAATTAAAAAAACAATTCGAATTATAATTTATATGAATATTTTAAAAATTATAAATTAAAATTAAGGTGATCTATATTAGCATGAGCTCATTTTAATGTAGTCTGAGAAAAAAAATAAGTAATTGAGCACACAAAATTGAATGAGTAACACTACACACGAAATTTTATTATGACATTCCATGAAAATAGTTGTTGAACATATTCTTGGGTCCCTTCTTAACGTGTTTGGATAAAAAATTTAATGGGACAATCAGTACTGAAGAGGATAAGCTTTACAAGTTCACTCGAGGATTGAAACTGGAACTTCAGAAATAGTTGTTGATCGTTGAACGGCAACCTACTCGGCCGCCATGTAAAGGCACTCTCCGCATTGAGTCGGGGCCAATCCGTATTAGATGATTCAAAAAATAGGCCATCGAATGCGATCTTAAGAGGACAAATGCTATGGGACAGCCATCTAAACCGCCTTTGCTAAGTTTGAAAGGGACCGCTTAACAAAATAGATAAAGGAAAGAGACCAAGACAAGGAAAGTCGGGTCAAGAGTGTGCACATTGCCAGAAACCGGGACATACTGCCAACAATTGTTGGCGTAAACAAGGAAGGTGTTTGCGTTGTGGTAGTAATCAAAGACCACCGCAAGATTTTCCGGTACGATGACCGAACTAAACAGATGCGACCCACGAAAACCGAAATGTCCAGGGTAATCGGGCAAGATGCCCGCCGAGCATTTACACTAGCGGACGGACAGGAGGCTCCGGAGGCAACAGATGTGGTGGAAGGTATGCTTCTAGTATCTAATCACTACGCTAAAATATTGTTCGACCCTAGATCAACGCATTCATTTGTTGTACCGCATTTTGTACACAAACTGCATGCATGCATGAAACATATGCCTATATGTTTAGAAGTGTCAACTGCTATGGGTGCAAGTCGGATAACGGATATTATCTATAATGCATGCGGTTAAGATTCTTTGATAAACTTTCCTGCCGATTTAATCCTATTACCTATCTCCGAATACGACGTGATATTGGGGATGAACAGGTTATCTGCACACCATGCACAAATGGACTGCCATAACAAGTCCATTAAGCTATGTGAACCCGGAAAACCCGAAGTGGAAATTTCGGGAAGGGCACGAGTTAAGATTTCCCCAATCATTTCAGCAATGAAAGCAAGGAAGGCAATCACTAGAGGGGCTCAGGGGTACTTGGCGTTTGTAATTAACAAACCCAAGGTTGAGACACAAATCAACCAAGTACCTATAGTATCAGCATATACGGATGTATTTCCACAAGAACTCACCACTGTCCCTCCGGATAGAGAAGTCGAGTTCACCATCGAGGTGTTGCCAGGGACTGCCCCGATTGCCAGAACACCGTATAGAATGGCTCCTCTTGAGTTACAGGAGTTGAAAATGCAATTACAAAAACTGATGGATGTGGGATTTATCCGACCGAGTACGTCTCCGTGGGGAGGACCTGTGCTGTTCGTCAAAAAGAAGGATGGCACATTAAGACTATGTATAGATTATTGTGGTCTTAATAGTGTGACCATCAAGAACAAATATCCCCTCCCGAGGATAGACAAACTATTTGATCAACTTCAAGGAGCAACGGTGTACTTGAAGTTTGATTTACAACAAGGATATTACCAACTGAAGATCCGCGAGGAAGACATTTCCAAAACTGCATTTCAAACCCGATATGGACACTACAAGTTTGTAGTAATGCCTTTCGGTCTGACGAATGCACCAGCAGCATTTATGGACCTGATGCATCGAGTCTTCCAACCTTATTTGGATCAATTCGTAGTGATATTCATTGACGACATACTCGTATACTCTAAGTCTAGAGAAGAGCACGAACGTCATCTGAAAATCATTTTAGAGACACAACGAGAGCATAAGTTGTATGCCAAATTCAGCAAGTGCGAATTTTGGCTTAGTGAAGTCGCGTTCTTGGGACATATAGTATCCTAAGACCTTTGGGATTGCGGTAGATCCTTCGAACGCGTGCAGACAGGTGGTTGAATGGAAACAACCCGAGTCTGTAATGAAAATCGAGAGTTTCTAGACTAGCTGGATATTATCGAAGATTTATCCAGGACTTCTCCAAAATAGCCGGACCACTCACTCGACTAACCCAGAAGCAAGTCAAATTTGAGTGGAATGACAAATTCGAGGCAAGTTTCCGAGAGTCAAGAAATGACTTACTACGGCTCGATCTTAGCCCTTCCAAAGGGAACAAAAACTTTGTCGTCTACAAATGATGCATCAAAAGAAGGACTAGGAGCAAAGTGCTCATGCAAGAAGGAAAAGTTATCGCTTATGCATCACGAAAGCTCAATCCGTACGAGGCCAATTATCCAATGCATGACTTGGAATTGGCAGCAATAGTGTTCGAATAGAAGAAATGGAGACACTATCTCTACGGAGCAACATTCACGGTTTTCACGGACCATAAGAGCTTGAAGTACCTATTCTCTCAAAAAGACCTCAATCTGAGGCAACGGAGATGGATGGAGTTGATTGAGGACTATCACTTTGATATTCAATACCATCTCGGGAAAGCTAACGTCGTAGCAGACGCTCTAAGGAGAAAGGCGAGCTTAGCCAGACTTATGATTCGAGAGTGGGAATCATTAGAAGAGCTGAGCAATTGGAATCTGACGAGAACCAATACTCAGATTTCATGTGCTAACATTTCAGTTACACCCAATCTGCTGAATGAGATCAAAGAAGAACAAGAGAAAGATACACATCTTCAAAAACTGAAGGAGAAAATACTTAAAGGAGAAAGATCAGAATTCTCGGTACCTGAAGATGGAGTTATCAGATTCTGAAATCAAGTATGTGTACCGAATGACGATCAGATTAGGAATAGAATCCTAGCAGAGGCACACAGTTCAAAGTACACTATACATCCTGGAGAAAACAAGATGTATAAGGATTTGAAAAGGAGTTATTGGTGGGTAAACATGAAAAACCAGGTAGCAGAGTTCGTTGCGAGATGTTTAACTTGTCAACAAGTAAAAGCAGAACACCAACGACCATCTGGTTTACTACAACCGTTGAGAATTCCCGAGTGGAAATGGGAACACATAACGATGGACTTCATGACGGATCTACCAAGGACCAGAGGAGGCCATGATGCTATTTGGGTAGTTGTAGACCGACTCACGAAATCTGCACACTTTTTACCCATCAAGAAAACGATAGCTTGCGAAAACTTACACAAACTTATATCCGAAAATCATTCGACCGCATGGAGTACCATCGACATAGTTTCCGACAGAGACCCGAGGTTTGTCTCCAGTTTTGGAAGTGCTTGCACGGGAATTGGGTGCCTCGCTAAGTTTCAAAGATAAGAAAGACATCCACAAACGATGGATGATCTGAGCGAACAATTCAAACCCTTGAAGATATCTTTGCGAGCTTGCACATTGGATTTTCAAGAGAGTTGGGATTCGCACTTACCATTAGCCGAGTTCGCCTACAATAACATTATCGTGGCCACGATTGGGATGGCACCTACGAGGCATTGTATGGGCGAAAATATAGATCCCCACTACACACGGGAGATTGATGACCAATGGACTCCGAAAGAGAAACGAAAGTCGCCCTCGATTCCAAAGATCGACTTAGTTCAGGAGGCCATGGAGAAGGTCAAGCTGATCAAGGAGCGGATTCGCACAGCTCAGAGCCGCCAAAAGAGTTACGCGGACAAGAGAAAAAAGGATTTGGAATTTAAAGTCGGTGATGAAGCATTTCTCAGACTCTCACCACGAAAAGGATTGATCAATCCGAAGAAAGGAGGCAAGTTGAGCCCGAGATATGTTGGACCTTACAAGATTTTACAAAGGATCGGGAAGTTAGCCTACAAACTTGAGTTACCAGCACCATATGCGGGAATGCACGATGTATTCCACGTGTCAAGACTGAAGAAGTATCAACCAGATCCCGAGCATATCATCACTCGAGATACTCCTCCTCTAATGGAAAATCTATCCTACACCGAGAGGCTGATCCGGATCATTGATCAGCAGGTACGACAGTTGCGTAAGAGAGAAATCCCGATGGTTAAAGTGGTGTGGCAGAACCACAACCGAGATGAAGACGCAACGTGGGAAATGGAAGAAGACATGAGGAATCAATATCTAGAACTATTCTGAGGAGAATTTGGGGACCAAATTCTTTTAAGGAGGGGAGGATGTGAAGCCCCGATTTTTCCGAAGCTATTAATTGATCCTTATTGTCGTTTATACTTTTGATCGACTATTTTACCGCGTCATTTTGACGGGTAATTAATAATAATACATTATAACCTAGATGACTTATTACATAAGCATTATATATAGCTTATAGCTTAAGGAGCTTGACTTATGATAAGTGATTGTGGGATTGATAAGTGATCGTAGGATTGATAGGTGAATTTCTGGACTTGATAATCTACACAAATTTTCACAAATTTGGACAAAAAAAAAAGATAAAAACTAGAGTGTGGACAGCAAAGGGGGACAATTTGCAGCAACTTAGTTTAAAATTCTATTCAAATATTCCCCACATTTACTCAAACCATTCAAACATTCTTTCCCCAATTTTCCACACCCTCCTCATTCTTTATTCAATCCTTCACCCAACACCCTATATTCTTCTATTTCTTCTTATGATTGTAGTACCCAAGAAATTGGGGGGAAATCGAAATTAGGGCTTGATTGTTTGATAATTAGGGATTTTAAAATTTTGGGGAAAATCTGAAAAATATTATTATATTGGGCCTAATAGATTAGTTTAGACCTTATTTTATATTTTATACATTAGCTACTAGAAATAATATTTTTGAAGCCCCGATTTTTCCGAAGATATTAATTGATCCTTATTGTCGTTTATACTTTTGATCGACTATTTTACCGCGTCATTTTGACGGGTAATTAATAATAATACATATATTTTGTACCTTATTTCATTTTATTTAATTACTTGTGTTCATGATCTTTATTAATTCTATTTTGCATTTATGATCACTTGATTGATCATTATTACTATTTTTGTATTTATTAGTCACCTTAGAATTTTAAGATACTATTTATTTTAGAGACTTTTATCTTATAGAATTAAGAATTTGATTTAGATTAAGTGATCATGAGACTTACAAGTGATCAAGGAAATCACTAATTATTTTGGAGATTGATATATTTCATCTATTATCATCAAATTTGGGACAAAAAAATTATATGGAATTACCAAATTGCCCTCATAGTGGACGGCCATGGTGGATATTTTTGGAGTAAAAATATCATCCAACTCTTGTACACCTACACCTTATATTAGTCATCTTGTGTATAATTATACCATTAATTCAAACATTATACACATCATCTCTTATATTATTTCTTTAATAATATTTTTGCCAACATGTTGGAAGTCTTCCAACATTCCATTCAAACCAAGTCTTGCCCATACCTTTGACCTTCAAATTGTCTCCCATGCATGAGGCAAAATGCAAGACACAAATTGAAAAAAATTCCTCTCCCCCTCTCTCACTAGTTGGACGGCCATATGGCCTTATTACACAAAATTCATCTCATTTTTCACTAACACATTTACTCTCAAGCAAAATCCTCCTCCTTCTCTCTAAAAACTCCCAACTTCTCTCTATTCTTCCTCTCACTTTCTTCTTCAATACTTAGAAAATTTTCAAGATTTTTCCTCCCTATTTTTCAAAAAAATCGAACCAAACTATACCAAGGTAAGAAATTTCATCTTCAATCCATTTTTGATATCACATTGTTCATCTCTTCCACCTTCTTAACTTAAGTTTGAATTTGGTTTGGAGGTACATTTAGAAGACCTTGCAGATTAGAGCTTGACAACATTTTTGAAGAAGGACCTCAAGCTTGAAGAAGAAATAGTAGAGGAAATTAGACTACAAGGTAAGAATTGAGTACTAGACCCCTTCTTTCCTCTTCTTTCTAATTTTTTCAAATTTTAACACCCCTTTTTCATTTTCAAATTTCATAACAATTGGACCCCTAAAAGCCTTAAAGGCAATTATTTCAAAATGGGACAAAAATGATATTTTCAAACGTTAAAGGACCTACACATATTTCTTTTAAAAAATGCTTTTGTCCCAATATCCTACTAACCTTAGTGACATTTTCCAACTAGAATCACATTAAAAGCCCTTCCGGTTTGTGAGTTCCGAATTTTTAAAACTTAAGGTCCGAATTGGCAATTTTTACAAATTTGGGGCCAATGTGAGAATTTTACAAAATCTCGACTTCAAAATTTTAAAAACCTGAATCTCTGGACAATTTGGAGAATTTAGGAACTGACCTCTTAATTTTTCAAAGTCGGGATATTTATTTATTCAATTTTTAACCCCAAAAGTGTTAGTTTTTACAAAACGGGGCTAAATTACAATTTTTCTTTTATAAAGGACCTAACTCAAATTATTTTCTCTTTTACTAAAATAGCCCTAGACCCTCTGACTTGGAGATTTAATTAAAGTATTTTATTTTCTCAAAACCCTACTTATCGGATCAATTTGACCGATTAATACCCGATCGCGGAGCGACTTCCTCGCCATGCGATTTTGAATCTATAACGGGACTTATGTTCCACCTAATCTTTCAAGATATCGAAGATTGCTTATCCTTCCGATGATCATCTTCATCCAAATACTCCACCATCGCCATAATTGCCACTCGCGTTTTACAAAAATCTTTCTAAAACTGCTTCCCTGAATCAATAATACTCGACTGCCCGGTTGACTGCCTGTACATGTAATTACTTTCCTGCCTGAGTCAACTTGGTGTGTCGAGCTCACAGTCAGAATGGATACGTCGGGGATGGAATCGGGCAGCTCGGCTGCTATTCCACTCTTCCGGCCCCATTGTCCTAATCCCGCAACTGAGGGACGGAGTTTGTCCAAGGGAAGTGGGTCGTAGTACTTGAGGTATAATCATGATTATGACGGATCCGAGCCTTCCAAGCTCCACTGTGGATTTTATCTTTGCCTACGGAGCGATAAGGTGCCGGTCTTGGACCATACTGACTGGGGAGTTACAAGGAAGAATGAAGGAATCGTTGTCTGATCCACACGATTCCGGAGTTATCGGACCCGTTTTGATTGGCGTTACATTTCCGTACGCAACCGCTACTTGTTTTGCATTGGTTGGCGCTACAAATCCATACGCAACCATTATTTGCCTTGCATTGGGATTGACGTTACACTCCGTACGCAATCCTACCTGTCTTGACTGAATCACATAGTGCCTGTGTGACCATGAACTATTTTCGTGAACTGTATAAGTATATTATTTAAATATTTTATCACGACGCTTGCGAACTGTGTGTGAATCCATGCATCATACTCACGCATTTTCATATAACTGTTTTCTCACATTAACTATATTGCGCCACACTTGCACACGATCACCCCATCCACTGAGATTTCTGTCTCATCCCCACCTATTTTCTAACCTTAGATGAGGATTTCGTTGAAGATGCTGAACCAGCTCTGGATTGAGACCTTGTACTCCGCTTGCTGGATTTGCTACTTCTTGTTGTTGATTGGACTCTTTTCTTATGTTGTTGTCGGACTTTTGTATTTCGTTCCATTCCAGTTTGAAACTGAAGGGCGTAGGACCCTTTGACTTTAAGTTGCTATATTTTGTTGATTTTCGGGTTGTAAAATGGATTATGGATTGTAGACTGTAAGTTGTATTCGTACTGGTTATTTATTTTCCGCTGCTATTTAGACTCTGTTCCATTGGGTTCTCGTTGATATCTGTCTGGACTGTTTGGTTATTGTATTTAAGTTGTGGATCGTTCGTCGCGTCCCGTTTGGGGCGTGACAATATTAAGCCCAAGCCTAAGCCCATGTCATCTATCCAAATATGGTATAAAACATAAATCATCCTAAAAAAAATTAATTTATATTTTAATAACAATCAAATTAATTTATAATAAATTCCAACCAAATCAATTTTTAAATCCCTGTTAATCAACATTTTTTCAACTAATCTAACAATGTAATTAGATATTAATTGACAGCAATTACCATATAAAAGTTTTCAATTACCTCAGTTTTGTTAAAAGTAAAACAAAAAGATTAATAATCTATCAAATCCTAATTTAAAAGAAAAAAAAATATGGAAAAAAAAAAGAGAGTTGAGGGAGTTAGAAATGGAGAAGAAAGAAATGGGTTTTCAATGGAGACTTGTAATAGAAATAAGAAAAGAAGGGGAAGAAAGTGACAAAAAAGAAAGAAAGAGTTTACATGAAAAGAAAAGAAAGGAGAAAGAGGGAGGGGGGGCAGGGCTGGGGGTTGGGGGGGGGAGAAGGCTTGGGGTGTGGGGGCGTGGGGTGAGATGAAGGAATAAGGAGAGAAATGTGGGTTTAGCCTTGAGTTTAGGAAATTAATACAAATCCTAAATTTTTACCAAATTAATTTCTAGCCTTTAATTTTAATTCCTATTATATATATAAATTTAATATAAAAGTTACAAAATATTAATACTAGTTTTAAATTTAATTTTAGGCAACAAGAATTTTCGGGCATAGAAATTTCCACTCTTCGACACACTCTACTCTACGCTACTTTTCGAGGTACGGGTTTTTCCGCTTTTATTTGTCCATGTTAAATGTCTTTATATGTTGCTTGATAATTTATGCTTATATGTGCTACGTGTCTATAGTCGTGTGGGACCATACAGAGGTCCGGGGCATAAAAGTTCCCTCCGGTGAAATTCCGGCAGTGCGAGCCATGTTTCAATGTCATAGCTACAGTTACATTTTCAATGTTAAGCATGTTATTTCGTAATGTGTATTGTGTATTTAGCTTGGGCAAATATGCCCTTACTGAGTCGTTGAATGCTCACCCCAAAAATGTATTTCTATTTCAGATGAATGATGGAGTTGGCGGGACATGTGGAGGCGGTGACCCGAATAATAAAAATTAGAATAATAAACTATATTTTTTTATGATTTTTCTTTGATGGATTTTTCTAATGTTTAGTATTAAAAATTTATTTATGGAATGATTCTTGGAATTTTTATCTAATAGTTTTTATATTATCATTTTAAATGGCAAATGATCTTTAGAAAATTTGCTTTTTATTATAAATCATACTATTACTTTATAAATCATATTTTATTGTGAAAACGGGATGTTACAGAAGTGGTATCAGAGCGGGTTGACGGTTTTGTAGACACATAAAAAGCATCTCTTCTTTAAAATTTGGATAAATATATAATATATATACATATATAAAAAAATGAAAGAAGGGGGTTGCCTACTCCACATGTTATGCAGACTCCGATCAAGGTACACATTATTTTTCATAGCAACGATTCCATTAGGCTATTTTACAGTTTTATTCACTGGCTTGATTATAATCTTACCCACATAGTATATATAGCATTGATGAGACAATAGTCTATGAGCATATTTATATAGTGTACAATTTTGACTAATTTTTTAACATTTAGTGTTACATTAATCAATATGCATGTTATACTGCTTTTACAATAATAAATTATATTGTTGACTAAGAAAGATTTTTAATAACATTTATTGCACTTGTTACACAAACTACAGTTTCCATTACATAATAATATTAAATTTGTTTTGTTTTTTTTTTTGTAATATTCCACTGACATACCTGTATAAAAAGTCCTAGAAGTGTCAACTTAGCACAATTCTTATAATTACTATATTATTAAGTCTATAAAAAAAATTGTTACCATTATCTAACTGCACAGTAGGTGACAACCTTAAATATAATAATAACAATAATAATAATAATTAATTTATCAATCATGCATAGAATCTCCTGATTGGCCACAAAAAATAATACACCAAAAATCTGTGTGATAAGTCGCAACATAATAAAAATAATAATAAATATACTTTTTTTTTTACTAAATTGGCATTTTTAATGTTGAAGTTATTTCAGTCTTTTAAATAAGTCTCACAGCAAATATTATCTCTTATGTTATGAATATAATGTATCTTTTGTAATTTTATAAATGAACATATATGACTTGTATCATTAAAATTATAGATGGCTAAAAGATACAGAAGCACAGCTAGGAAATCTGTTATTAATTGGCCACATGACCACCCGGCTTTATAACTGGACCGATATTTTCATTATAGAAAGAACGACACCGACAACATGGGGACTTTCATTGTAACAATGCACCAGGAATGGCTTCGAATCAAAGACCTCCCGAGGGCACCAAATGACTATGTTGCGGATCGTAGGGCAATTGATAAGTTGTCCGACTTGTGGAAGGTTAAGGGTGAACGAATATTGGCACGACTGATAACATATGACGAAAATCATCGGGAGGCCAAACTCAATTATGAAGGGTTCACAGCCTTGATGTTTAGCAAGTGGGTTACCCACGTGGCCCTAGAGGCTCTGCAGCCTGTGGTGGCGCCTATGGGGGGCACCCGTGGATGAGCCTGAAGAAGAGTTAGAGGAAGAGTCGGATGATGAACCTGAAGAAGAGCCTGCTGAGGAAGAGGCTGAAAGTTCTAATTAAGGATGATCGCCACGATGTGGCACAGATTTAAATAACACCTCATGTATTCACTTACTTATTAAATAAAGAATGCATGATAAATTAATAAAAATATTACATTATTATTACATTGGTGTTTATAGTTATGTTGTATGATTGTTTTATTTTAGTCCCTGATGATTCAGTTAAGAATATGACAAATGAGTTTAAACCATATATTAGAGAGAACCAAACAATAAGATGGAATCAGTGCAAGCTTCTGGGTTTACCTCATAATCATTGAGAATTAGATAAATTTTTGATTAAATTTATGGGTTACACGCCTTAGATATTAAGACTTAAATCCTATATGGAATGACTAAGACAATTTATTTCATGATTTTAGATGGCACCACAACGTATTAACCGGAACCGCAACCAGGCCGCAACTGGTGATGAGACACCCGCTGGAAATGCCCCAGTTCAAGGCAATACGGGAAACTTGGAAAATATAGTAGCCAACCTCGTCATTGTAGTGCAAGGTTTGACTTAACACAATGTGGCTAATGCTCAGAATGGCCAAAACCATCAAGCTCCTATAGGCACTACCTCACAAGTGGTTGAGCAGTTTCGGCGCTACAGCCCGCCAGTGCTTACGGGACGTAAAGACCCAATGGTTGTGGAAGAATGGATTGGTGAATTAGAGTCAGTGTTTGACTTGATATCTTGCTCAGAAGCACACAGGGTTTCGTGTGCAATCTTCCAACTGAAGCAGGATACAAAACATTGGTGCGACCTACACCGGCGCACAATCACTGATGAAGAGAGAAATGCGCTAACGTGGAGGGATTTCAAGGAGCTGGTCACACGCCAATTTTTCCCACAAGCTCATAGGAAAAAAAAGGCTAGAGAGTTCATGGGCCTCGTACAAGGGAATATGCCAGTGCCTGATTATGAACGAACATTTAACCAATTGTCGCGTTACGCAACGCACTTGGTCAGCACTGATCAAATGAAGGCCGAGAGGTTTGTGGAAGGACTACGCCTAGAGTTAAGTGGGATAATTAGTATCCTTGGAGATGTTACATATGCACAGACAGTAGATCGAGCTCGAATGGTTGCGGTAAACATGAACCTAGAAGGAAACCCGCGCAAAGCAAATGAGGCACCCAAGAGAAAGTGGGATGGACCAACTCACAATAGTAGTGAGAAAAAAAATAAGATGACTAAGGTTGGAGGAGGTCCTGCTCAACCACCACCACAAGAGAAACCCAAATGCCCAGTGTGTAGTAAGAGCCACTATGGAGAATGCCTCTATGGGAAAGGAGTTTGCTACCGGTGTAAGACACCAGGGCACGTCATAAAGGACTGCACGAAGTACAATGGTGTAGGGACATATGCACAGGTAGTAGATCGAGCTCGAATGGTTGCGGTAAACATGAACCTAGAAGGAAACCCGCGCAAAGCAAATGAGGCACCCAAGAGAAAGTGGGATGGACCAACTCACAATAGTAGTGAGAAAAAAATAAGATGACTAAGGTTGGAGGAGGTCCTGCTCAACCACCACCACAAGAGAAACCCAAATGCCCAGTGTGTGGTAAGAGCCACTATGGAGAATGCCTCTATGGGAAAGGAGTTTGCTACCGGTGTAAGACACCAGGGCACGTCACAAAGGACTGCACGAAGTACAATGGTGTAGGGTCGGGTTAGAAGGAAACTGGGGGAAATGCGAGGATGTATGCTATGACCCAACGCGAGGCTGAGAATGAAGCAGTTACGATGTCTGGTATGATGTCAGTATGTAATGTACCTGTTTTTGCTCTGTTTGACACTGGTGCCACACACTCTTTTATGTCTCCAAATTTCATACTATGATTGGGCAAATAAAAGAACATGTAGATGAACCTCTTGAGATTAGTTTACCGTCTGGAAAGGCAATGATTACAGACTTGAATGTTAAGAATGTAGGCGTAAACATAGGAGGAAGGAATTTTAGTGCTGATTTGTATATACTTGACATGAAAGACTTCGATGTAATTTTGGGTATGGACTGGCTTAGCCGGCATCAGGCAAGCATTAAGTGTAAAGAGAGGGATATAACTCTCAAATTACCAGGGGATGGGAAATAAAGTACGATGGGGCAAGTACTAGAAATGTACCTCGGACAATATCAGCGATGAAGGCAATGAAATTGTTGAAGAAGGATAATTATCAAAGGTATTTGGTAAACATAGTCGAAACCCCGACATTTGAATTAACACCAACAGATGTGCCGATCGTAAGAGAATTCCTGGATGTGTTTCCAGAGGATCTACCAGGAATTTCACTAGATCGTCAAGTGGAGTTTACGATAGCCTTGGAACCCGGGGTAGCACCAGTCTCCAAGGCACCATACAGAATGGTGCCGAAGGAGTTACAGGAATTGAAAATGCAAATACAAGAGTTATTAGATTTAAAGTTCATCCAGCCAAGTGTATCGCCTTGGGGAGCTCCAATACTATTCGTGAAAAATAAAGATGGGACTTTAAGAATGTGTATCGATTACAGGGAGCTAAATCAACTCACGATAAAGAATAAGTACCCATTACCTCGGATCGAAGACTTATTCGATCAACTAAGGAGTGTAGGCACATTTTCTAAGATCGATCTTAGATACGGATATCACCAGTTGAACATTAAGGAGAGTGATATCCCCAAACAGCATTTAGAACTCGTTATGGACACTACGAGTTTGTGGTGATGCCTTTTGGGTTAAGCAATGCACCAACAGTGTTCATGGACTTGATGAATAGGGTGTTTCACCCGTACTTGGATAAATTCATCATTATCTTTATTGAGAAAATACTTATATACTCGAAAAATGAGAATGACCACGAAGATCATTTGAGATTAGCATTCGAAGTACTTTGCAAAGAGAAGTTGTATGCGAAGTTCAGTAAGTGCAATTTCTGGATAGACCGAGTAATTTTCCTTGGATATGTGGTAACTGCGCATGGAATTGAGGTTGACCCAGGTAAGGTCGGAGCTGTCAATGAGTGGAAAGCACCCACGAATGCGAGTGAAGTTCGTAGCTTTCTTGGTTTGGTGGGCTATTACCGAAGATTCATTGAGGGATTTTCTAAAATAGCTGGACCCATGACCCAGTTGACAAGAAAAGGAGAGAAAAATTCAGTTGGAGCGAGAAATGCGAGGAAAGTTTTTAGGAATTGAAACAAAGACTAACCTCTGCACCTGTATTGACAATACCCGACCCTACAGAGAGATTTGTTATTTACAGTGATGCGTCAAAACTAGGCCTTGGGTGTGTTTTGATGCAACATGGCAAGGTAGTTGCTTATGCCTTGAGGCAATTGAAGCCACATGAGCTGAATTACCCTACCCATGACTTGGAGCTAGCTGCAGTTGTGCACGCACTAAAGATTTGGCGATACTACTTGTATGGAAATAAGTGTGAGATATACACGGATCATAAAAGTCTAAAGTATCTCTTCACACAAAAAGAGTTGAATATGAGGCAAAGAAGGTGGTTGGAGTTAATAAAAGATTATGATTGCACTATCAATTACCATCCGGGTAAAGCTAACGTGGTAGCGGATGCTCTAAGCCGAAAAACTAAGAGCAAATTATTCAGTTTGCTAACAAAGCAAGAAGAATTGGTGAAAGAGTTCACCAAGATGAAAATTGAGATCGTGACTTCGCCGAGAAGTACAGAGGTGATGTTAGCAACACTGGTAGTGCGACCCACATTGCGAGATAGGATAAAAGAGACTCAACCATGAGATATATTTCTGAATAAAATGAAAAAACGAATTCAAGAAGGAAGTATTAAGGGTTTTGAGATGATGGCGGATGGCGTATTGGCATACGAAGGGAGATTATGTGTGCCTAAGAATGAAGACTTAGAAGAGAAATTCTTGAGAAAGCTCATAGTACTCCATACACGGCTCACCCTGGTGGTACGATGATGTACGAGACTTGAAAGAAGCATTCTGGTGGAGGAGCATGAAAAGAGACATCGGGTCATTTGTAGCGAGATGTTTGACGTGTCAACAAGTCAAAGCTGAACATCAAAGACCATCAGGCTTACTAAAACCCCTTGAGATCCCAGAATGGAAATTGGAACATATAACAATGGATTTCGTATTTGGGTTGCCTCTATCGGTCAAGAAGAATAATGTTGTGTGGGTGATAGTTGACCGAGTGACAAAATCAGCACATTTTTTGCCAGTGAAAATGACGTTAAAAATGGACCAATATGCAAGGATATATATTACAGAAATTGTAAGGCTGCACGGGGTCCTTGTGACGATAGTATCAGATAGAGACCCACGTTTCACTTCAAAATTTTGGAAAAGTCTACAAACAAATTTTTGGAACGGTTAAGCTTTAGTACTTATCACCCACGCAGATGGGATGGATCGGAAAGAACAATGCAAACACTAGAAGACATGCTGAGGGCGTGTGTGCTCGATTCTGATGAAAACTGGGAGTCAATATTACCTTTGGTGGAGTTCGCTTACAATAATAATTACCAAGCGACCATTAAAATAGCTCCGTACGAGGCATAGTACCCAAGAAATTGGGTAAAATTCGAAATTAGGGCTTGATTGTTTGATAATTAGGGATTTTAAAATTTTGGGGGAAATCTGAAAAATATTATTATATTGGGCCTAATAGATTAGTTTAGACCTTATTTTATATTTTATACATTGTCCACTAGAAATAATATTAAGCCCAAGCCCAAGTTTATGCCATCTATCCAAATATGGTATAAAACTTAAATCATCCTAAAAATCTTTAATTAATATTTTATTAACAACCAAATTAATTTATAAAAAATTCCAACCAAATCAATTTTTAAATCCCTGTTAATCAGCATTTTTTATTTCAACTAATCTAACATTATAATTAGATACTAATTGACAGCAACTATCATATAAAAGTTTTCAATTACGTCAGTTTTGTTAAAAGTAAATCAAAAAGATTAATAATCTATCAAATCCTAATTTAAAGGAAAAAGAAAATCTGAAAACGAAAATGGGGGAGGCTTCAATTAGCAAGTTTGACATTTTAAGAATTTAATGTTATCATAATTTCAGCATTATCATACCAATAAGCAATTTCAATTAAAATCTCAGATTCTAAAAGTCAAAGAGATAAAAAAAAATAAAAAAATACTCAGCTTGATTTGTCAAAATTTTCAGCAAATTGAATATTTAATACCCTAAAATCCTCCTATTACCAAAAAATTCACACGTAATCACACTATATAAATTCATATCTTTCACAATATTCAACCACCCAGCAAATTCTGAAATTTATTCTAAGGTAGGATCAAATACCTGTTCTCCTTTCTGAAATTTATTCTAAAGTAGTAGCAAAATTACTGAAACCCACCACCGCACCACCACCGTTAGTGACGGAGAAATCCGGACAGAGAGAGAGAGAGAAGAAGGGATGGTTGTGGTTGACTCCGTTGCGAAACTCACCGAGCCGCTGTCGCACTACGCATCACCGTCATTCTCCGGCGAGTGTGTGTGTTGGTGTAGGAGAGGGGTTTTGAGAAGAATAAAATAAAGGAAGAAAAAAAAACGTATGGTGGGGGGAGATGGGTCTGTTGACCGAAACAGAAGAAAAAAATATATAGAAAAAAAAAAAGAGTTGAGGGAGTTAGAAATGGAGAAGAAGAAATGGGTTTTCAATGGAGACTTGAAATAGAAATAAGAAAAGATGGGGAAGAAAGTGACAAAAGAGAAAGAAAGAGTTTATGTGAAAAGAAGAGAAAGGAGAAAGAGGGGGATGGGCTTGGGGGGCTGGGGGAAGAAGGCTGGAGGTGGGGGGCGTGGGGGTGAGGTGAAGGAATAGGGAGAGAAATGTGGGTTTAGCCTTGAGTTTAGGAAATTGATCCAAATCCTAAATTTTTACACAATTAATTTCTAGCCCTTAATTTTAATTCCTATTATATATATAAATTTTATATAAAAGTTACAAAATATTAATACTAGTTTTAAATTTAATTGTAGGCAACAAGAATTTTCGGGCATAGAAATTTCCACTCTTCGACACACTCTACTCTACGCTACTTTTCGAGGTAGGGGTTTTTCCGCTTTTATTTGTCCATGTTAAATGTCTTTATATGCTGCTTGATAATTTATGCTTCTACGTGCTACGTGTCTATAGTCGTGTGGGACCATACAGAGGTCCGGGGCATAAAAGTTCGATCCGGTGAAATCCCGGCAGTGCGAGCCATGTTTCAATATCATAGCTACAGTTATATTTTCACTGTTAAACATGTTATTTCGTAATGTGTATTGTGTATTTAGCTTGGACAATATGCCCCTACTGAGCAGTTGAATGCTCACCCCAAAAATATATTTCTATTTCAGATGAATGATGGAGTTGGCGGGACACGTGGAGGCGGTGTCCCTAATAATAAAAATTAGAATAATAAACTATATTTTTTTTATGATTTTTCTTTGATGGATTTTTCTAATGTTTAGTATTAAAAATTTATTTATGGAATGATTCTTGGAATTTTTATCTAATAGTTTTTATATTATCATTTTTAATGGCAAATGATCTTTGGAAAATTTCGCGTTTTATTATAAATCACAATATTACTTTATAAATCATATTTTATTGTGAAAACAGGATGTTACAATGACAACACATACCTTCAACCCATTTTTGCTCCCCATGCAAGACACGACTAGACAACATTCAAATATATATATATATATATGTGTGTGTGTGTGTGTGTGTGTGTTAGGTAATGAAGATGTCGAAAATTTTAGTTCAAAAGGGAGGTATTATTTGCTTTATTTCATCTTCTAACACTCTTCAAAATACTTTTAAGACTTAGCACAAAAATCTCCTTAAAACCCTTCAAGAAAACTCTCCATTTTGAAGACTCAAAGCCTTCAAATCTTCAGCAAACGGTAAGGAACTTAGACTTCTAATTCTTGACTCTCATTTTACCTTCCATCTTCTTACACTATTCTTCAAATTCTAACTTGAACAACTTTTTCTTCTCTTTTTGAGGTTTCAAGGCCTTAAATTGGAAGACAATAGGATCGTGCTTCCAGTTGAAGTTTAAGAAGAAACTGCTTTAGCTTTAAGGATTGTAAGTTAAGAAATTGTAATTTCTAGTACTCTCTTCTTCTCAACTTGAGAACTTAAATTTTGACTCAAGAACTTGAAATTTTGGAACTTAGAGAACTCACCTATAGAGCTCAAGTTTGAGGTTGGAGACGTGAAGAAGAAGTTCGTTTTTTAAGACTACTCGAGGATATTAAGGTAAATAATGGTCATTTTTTGTTTTGTTACACTCATTCCCTTCTTGACTTGAAGCCTCGCACTCCTAACAATAAAATCTTGATTAAAACTATCTAGGGGCTAACTTGGTGAGTTTGGAGCCAAATAATTTGGAGCCAAGAGGAAGAACTCCATTTCTAGAAGACTACACTTGAAGCCAGTTAAGGTGGGTGGAAAAACTCTTTCAAGAACTAGCATTTAATTTTGCTAAAATCATGTAGAGCATGAAATACATAAAAAGTGATTTATAATGTGTTTTCATGAGTATATTGAATATGTTAAGTTTCAAACGTATGGACAAATTGAGCATAACGAGCCTCAACCATAAAACCACTTTTGGGCTAAAAATTCAAATTTTAAACATTTGGGACCTAAACTGCAAGATTTTTAAAACTGCTTTTATCCCAATATCGAACTGTGTTAAGTGACACTTTAGAGTTGGAATCACTTCAAAATCCCTTAAGTATTTTGAGATACGTAATTTCAAAATACGGGACAAAAAAACAAACAAAGGAACCAAACTGAAATTTTTCAAACTGTCGACCCTTCTAAAAATTTGTTTCTCTTAAAATTTTTAACTTTGTTTATATTACATTAAGAACCAATAATTAAAGTTTCATAAAAATCAACTTCAAATGAACCCTTGAGGACAAAATTGATTTTCGACTAGAAATACAATTTTTTAGAATTGAGGGGCTTAAACTAAAGTTTTTCAAAACTTCTTTGTCCCAATAAAAAAATATATATAGTGAAATTTTAAAACTAGAATCACATTAAAATCTCTCCCGGTTTGGGAGATACGCATTTTTTAAAGTTTGAGTTGAAAATGACACTTTTTGGGAAAATAAGAGATCAAACTGGAATTTTCAAAAACTCTGATCCCGACTCTCTGTATTATGGACTCCTTGTGATTTTTAAATAATTTAGAAATTTACCTCACTCTTTTTCGACTTTTGGACCAAGACTTACCGAATTTTAAAACCGATAAGGATAAATTTTCAATAAATACTACTTATAAGATTTTCATTTTTCTCAAGGTCCAAGAAAATATATTTCAATCTTACTCTACTTACGGAAACCAAAACTTTATTTTTATAACTATCCAACAAGGATATTATTTTCATGTCATACCCAGACCCTTTTAATGGATTTTCCATCCGAATAATTACACTCCCAAAATGGCGACTTCCTCGTCTTGAATATGCGAATACATGAGTATCTTGGATTTTGCATAATATACTGAACCAAATACATCTCAAGGCTATATTGTCCATTCGATAACTAGCCGTTAAACTACATTTTGATAAGTCGATACCGGACACTGTGTTATTTGTTCACTCCTATTTACCTTAATGACTTGCGATATGACACTGAAATCTTGAACATGTTATATGTGACTTCGAATGTCTCATACATTAATTTGATTTGTTTATGTGTAGTACATAAGTCGAGTACGAGATTGTGTAGCACGACTACAATCTCTTACGAGCCTCCATCGTCCAAATTCCTACCTTGAGATGGATAGGAGAGTCTGATAGGATGATTGGGTATAGTATGGGTATAATCATGATTATGATGATCTCTGGGCCTCGCAAGCCTTCTATGGAGATGCCTTCTGGGATAACGACTTCGGCCCTATCCATTAGAGGGATAAGGTGATCTGTTGGGGACATAATGATTGAACGGCTCGACTCCGCAAAATAAGGACGGTTTGATATTGCCATCACATTTTGTGAGCAATACTTCTGTTTGATTTGGGTTGAACTTATGATACATACTCAACCATATATGTCTGCATGATCATTATCTGTAAATGAACGATAATTATGTGACACCAACGCATCATGCATCGATTTCATATAACTATTTTCTAGCATAACTGACAGTCGCACTCTCGCACACACGCATTCATCCAGTGATAATTTTTGTCTCACCCCCGTCTTTTCAACGACCAGATGGTGAACATCCGTACTATGAGGACAACCAATGACCTTCAGGCAACGAGTGATTTTCTGCGAGATTAGGCGTTCGATAATTATGTTTTCCTGGACTTCCTATGTAATTGACTATGTATTTGCTATTTCGAATTTCGACACATATTATATATGGCATTGAAGACCCTAAGACTTAAGTATTATCTTGTTTTAATTTCGTTGCCACTCGTACTCTGTTTTAGTTGTATTATATTGACCATGTTGATTGTTTGTATCATGACTCCATTTTGGGCGTGACAATATGAGTTTATTTATGTTAGGATGTGGAACGTCATTTTAATAAATGTTTCTGGATTATTAGTCGTTTCAATTATTAGTATTCATTCCTTTGTAAATGTTTTGAACAATGTAAAGTATATTTTCTTTTTGTCCGTAGTTTTATGCGTTTTAAAGTGTTTCAATTTTAGTTACTTATTTTTCCGCACTAAAATTCAAACAAGCTACAAAGGGTGCTACAATTCTGGTCTTTTTATTTATTTCCGATGTATGTGACTTTAAATGTGTCTACATCTATGATCATTTCTATACTTTGTCGAGCATTTAGAATATCTACACGCTAAAGTTCTTTCAGTAATCTACAATTTGGGAACTAATTATTTATTTCAATAATCTGTACTTTTACCCCGGCGCTGCAACTAAGATATATACACTAAACAAATTATTCTTTTGTTTGAGTATCTTGATATCGAAGTAAAAAATTCAAAATTTGAAGTAAAATACAAACACCAAAAATTTAAGTAAGTGCTCATCAACCAAATGATTATTGTATAAAGCCTGATGAAATCTAGGCATATCCAATTACACAATTCTCCTTAACCAATTGATGACAAATAATGATCCCAACGATTTATAGAATTGATTTTTCTATTGGAAAAACAATAATATTTATTTTAATTATGAGTTGTTAAATATTAGTAATAATATTACTTAATGCTTATGCACTCTAAAGCTGTTATTTCATATAATTTAACCTCAAAACTCAGCATTATTTATTCCCACCTAGTACCACTAAGTCATTTAATAAATAAATAGAAAATATTGAGTTGATGGGGCTTAATACCAAAGTTCAATGTTTGTTTTAATAATCTAAAAATTCAAGGTGATCCACATCCAGCTGGTTGATATAATTTTTTTTTTTTTAACTCAGCTTCCAGGCTTATGTCGACTATGCCGAGGACAACGACTCGCTCCTCATTCTTGCCAAGGTAAACCGCGGATGTGCACGCACCGGCCGGCGGTGTTACGGCGGGTCTGGCGGACGTACAACCGATCCTCCCGAGGTAAAGAGAACAATTATGTTCGACCCCCCAATCTACTAATAACGATCTCTCCCCGAATCGAACCCACACGGATGCTATTCAGTATGAGTTCCCACCAAATCTTCACCAGCTCGCATATGCCCCGGGGAGCAATTTGATGGAGAAGAGATATGAACCTCTGACCTCCACCCCACAAACAATTTGATGGAGTAGGGATTTGAACCCCTGACCTCCATCCCACAATTGCTTGTGGTGGCCAGGTGGGCTAAGCCACCTGATTAGCTGGTTGATATAATTGCCATTACGTAACCTTGGACTTGCTTAAAACCAGCATAAAAAATTTGGTGGAACCAAATTATCCAAGTATATGGCCCAATCTTGACCCCACAGGATTAAGAGGTATATGCTAAACTCACCATTGATTACAGAAAAAGACTAATCTCATTGATCATTGTTGGATGCAATTAGATTGCATCCATATTTGAAATAATAGGGAGTCCTATTTAGGTTAGCTTTATCCAGAAATCTCTTCCATCGGGAGTGTTCCAACTGAGATATGGGATTACTAAGATATATATATTCATATCTCTCGATCCCTACATTATCAGTCTACGAAAAATATACGTCTTTCGCACAACAAAAAATAATCTCTCTCCTAAAATTTTTCTCTATGACTTTCCTCTTGGAGCATCACCAATGTTTTCCAAGTTGTGTACGCATCAAATTAAATAACTCTAGTAGCTATTATACCAACCAGAAAGATGGTCAGTGATCTTGTTCGTGGTTTGCTCGCAGTTCAACTAATCTACGGGGTTTGTTCGTTGTTCGCAATTCAACCATTGAGCAGTGGTGTATTCATGATTTTTAAAATGGGGATACAATATATAGAGCTGACAATTGGTTGAGTCGGGCTAGCTCGGCCCTAGCCCAAAGGGCCAAGCCATAAAATCAAACCGGTTTGGCCAATCCAAGATTTCATCGGTAGCATTTCTTGTGGCCCAATCTAGCCTAACAAATATATTGTTGGTCGGGGCGTTCGGTTATGTCGAGCTTCGGACCATTTAAGCTTGGCCAAAGTAGCTAGGCTTAGTCTTTTTCAGACATTTGAAAATGAAGCTCAATCCAACCCTATATGCAGGTTGGTGGGGTCGGGCTAATTTTTTTGGCTCTAACGATATATATTTAAAAAAACATGCATATAAATATTGTTTAATATAGAAAATCGTACAACCCAAAATATGCAAATGAAACATACATACAATTAACAATAAAACTTGCAATTGCATTTGGGTCTAACATGTCTTTATTTTTTGAAAGCGATCTACGATATCATTGGAAACTTGTCGATATTTGTTTGTGGGGAGAAGGAAAATGTGGAAGCTTATTGAATCACAAGTTGAGAAAAATATTTTAGTTGTTTTTTTAACTTTTAAATGATTAAAATATAATTTTGTGTAATAATAGGGGTACAAATGTATTATTAATATTTATTTTTTAAATATTTTATTTTTGAATTTTTTCAAATTAGGGGTACAACTGTACCCCATGTCTCCATGTAGATACGCCCCTGCCATTGAGGCTTGTAGACGGGTTTAATCCTGGCTCGTGGATCAACAATTACACTACAAATATATATACTCAATCCACTCTTTACGTGAAATATGTAATTTTTAATTTAACCGATATTTACTAACAATCACAATCTCACATACAATTTATTAAATCAGCTACATATCATTCTTCCACAAGTGCATTTAGCTAGCTAGCATTCCTCTACAGTAAATACAAAATTATATTTAGGTAGGAAACTAAACATGGTGGGTGGTGACCACAGACTTTAATATAAAAATTTATTTAAATAAATAATTATATCATCACTTATATATCTTCAAACTGTCTTGTAGACGACCATATTTATCGATCGCTTAATCCATGCAAAATCACACGCATGAGAGCCAGAGAAAAACATGGAGGATCCTATTTGCGTGCAAATGAGGATTTGTGTGTCTGGTATATATTCATGTAGAGCGGATCACAAGGATCAAAAGTCAGATAAAGATTAACGTTAACAACAAACAACAGAGAAAAACATGCTTGTCCATATATTGTTAAACCGACAATAAAATTCATCCATTTCGTTGTTTATAATTATAAATACTGGCCTTCATCTCTTATCAGAAAAGATCAAGCAAAATAAATTAATAGTACGTCGTCTGCAGGGCAATAATTAAAGATTGTCACGCAGATGTAGATTGATAGAGACGACAAAGCAAATAAAAATAAAATAAAAAAAGAAGGAATAGAAAGATTCAGAGGTCTATTATATATATCTCTAAAAAAAACCAAAAATATATATATATATATATATTATATGTACATATTATACAAAGAGCCTCTGTATATCTGAAAACCTTCTTTTGTGGTGTATAATTAAAGTTTAGTGCATATAGTAGAGTTAATAAATAAGATGGCAGTTGGCGGAGTTGTTGTTCCTTCAGGAAACTATGAAGGAAAGTTACGCCTTTCGTGGTTGTGACCTGTTTGGTTGCTGCTACGGGCGGTCTGATTTTCGGTTATGACATTGGTATCTCAGGAGGAGTTACTTCCATGGATGAATTTCTGGAGAAATTCTTCCCATCAGTTTACGCAAAGCAAAAGGACGCATCGGGGCACGAGAGTCAATACTGCAAATTCGAGAATCATTTACTGACTCTCTTCACTTCTTCCCTCTATTTGGCTGCCCTCATTGCTTCCTTCTTCGCTTCTGCCACTACAAAAAAGTTTGGTAGAAAGACATCAATGACTGTTGGAGGTGTTGTCTTTCTAATCGGCGCTGTGCTTAATGGTGCTGCTATGAATGTTGAAATGCTAATCATTGGCCGTTTACTTCTTGGTGTTGGCATTGGATACGCTAACCAATCCGTCCCTGTTTACCTCTCAGAAATGGCTCCTGCCAAGCTTAGAGGCGCACTCAACATCGGTTTCCAGATGGCAACCACACTCGGCATTTTTGGTGCAAATCTTGTCAACTATGGCACCTCAAAAATGAAAGAGAATGGATGGAGAGTTTCACTAGCCTTGGCAGCTGCCCCTGCTTTGATCATGACAATTGGAGCAATATTCCTACCCGACACTCCCAATTCAATGATCGAAAGAGGTCAGAAGGAAAAGGCCAGAGAAATGTTGCAGAAAATTCGTGGGACTGACAATGTTGACGCAGAATTCAGCGATCTTTTGGAAGCTAGCGAAGCCTCACAGCGGGTGGAGCAACCATTGAAGAAAATATTGGAGCGTCAGTACAGACCACAATTAGTTATCACAAGTTTGATCCCAATGTTCCAGCAACTTACAGGCATTAATGTAATCATGTTTTACGCTCCTGTTCTTTTCAAGACCTTGGGATTCGGAAATGATGCTGCTCTAATGTCTGCCGTCGTTACTGGATTGGTGAACGTGTTTGCAACATTTGTGTCCATTTTCACTGTCGACAAGTTCGGTAGGAGGGCATTGTTCCTTGAAGGTGGAGCTCAGATGATAATATGTCAGATTAGTGTTGGAGTGTTGATATACAAGGTTTTTGGGGTTGCTGGAGAAGGGGCATTCACCCCAGCATTAGGCAATCTAGCATTGGCTTTGATATGCATTTATGTGGCGGCTTTCGCATGGTCCTGGGGCCCATTGGGTTGGTTGGTTCCTAGTGAAATACATCCTTTAGAGACTCGATCCGCAGGACAGTCTATTAATGTGTCAGTCAACATGTTTTTCACTTTCATAATTGGACAACTTTTCTTATCAGCGCTATGCCATTTGAAATTTGGATTGTTTTTCTTCTTCGCGGGTTGGGTGGTGTTGATGACCACATTCGTCTATTTGTTCGTACCTGAGACAAAGAATATGCCTATTGAGGAGATGAATAGGGTTTGGAAGGCTCACTGGTTTTGGGGCACCTACATTCCAGATGATGCTGTGGGTCTTCAACATCACGCTGTTTAAATTTAATTAAATTATTACTTTATAAATAAAATAATATATTATATATTTACATCGATCATGATGTCTTACTATATATTGTTTCAGGCTGGGTAATTAACTACTCCTACTCCTACCTATATTTGTTTTGTCGTTAAATGATTTAATATCAATTGAAGACAGCTTTTATTATTTGTACTACGTACTGTATGTGTTCGGATATATATAAATTCGTTAATTTTTATATTGATATATTTTATTTTATTTTTTCTAATTAATTCTCAACTGTTTTCTTAAGAATCATATATATTTTTAGCAGGATTATTGATATGAAAAATTAATCAATTGACAGACATTGATTTGATAAATTTAGTTGTTTTTGAATATAAAGTACAAAGATATTGGACATTTCCTGTTTTTAAATACTAGTAAGAAACACGTGCGTCGCACGCAATCCACACAACTTTACCAAAAATAATTTTATTATTTAATAATTTTATTGATTAATATTAAAATATTAAAAATAAAATAAATATTAATTAAATTTAAATATTACACAATATTTAATATATATTTTGATTTACTTTAATTGTAGATCGATATGAATTGTTAAATAATCATTTTAAAGAACTCAATCCCACAAAAATTTAACAATTATTATAACAACAAAATAAGTTTTATATTAGCTTACAATCACATTCATCGGTCTTTTATTTCATTGTAATGGCTAGAAAAGTATTTTCTCTTTCATGATTTTCGAATTCTTTTAGCATTGGATGCATTTTACATAATCAAAATAATTTAGCTTATAAATCATAAGCTAACGATTAGTTAATCACATGCAAGTTATCCCATTAAAAAACATAATTAATTAAGTAATATACCAAAATCCATCATAATATCACCATTTTATTTGTTATTATTATTCAAATAAAATAAAATAAAATAAAGGTTAGTCAAATTCTTATACTTCATGTGCTTACTTCTTTTATTAAATCTCAGTTCTTCGATTAAAGAAATGTAAAAAAAAATTACAATATAATATATATGTAAAAAAAATCATATATTATTTTAATTCTAGTAACAAAGTTAATATTTTATCATTAACACTTAAACTTAAAGTTTGTAGTCCTCCTATTTCTAGTGTCTTAAAAATAATAAACATTAACCTAATTTATAAAAAAAATCCATTATTTTTATCGAAAGTCAGGTATTAAATAATACTATGAAAAAGTGATAAGTCAGAATCTGAGTTTTGAAGCTGTATTCAATTGTACACAAAATATAGTAAATAATAAAACCAAAGACAGTCTAATGGAAAAAAAATAAGTTAACAATTTCACGTGTCAATCTTCAATAATTAAATATAATACTAATTAACTTTATGTTTGAATTTATTTTTGCATTCACTTATGTTTTTAAAAGTTATACATAATAAACTAAAAACTAATATAGTTTTTTAAAATTTCATAAAGTTTTAGAAAGATATGTTATACTATTAGAGTTTGTACTTGCAATTGAATTTGGCTATTTTGGTTATATTAAAATTTACATAATTGTAAATTTTGTTAGCCGTATAGTTATGAAAATTGCAATTATTCTTAATATACTGAAACTAATCTATATTTATTTGAAGAGACTGTAAATTTAAAATTGATCTCATTTAATCTCGTTTATAAAATCATATTATTTATTGTAAAATAAAATTATCAATCCATTTTTAGTGCCTTTTATTGACAAAATGGTATATAGTACTTTAATCTTTATTTAAAATTTTGATTGGATTTTTGATCAAATAAGAAAATATAGTTGCCAAACATTTAGATATCATGTGTTAAAAAAAAAATCCTTAACTATTCTCTTTCGCCTCCTTATGTCCTGGAATAATTCATATTACTTGAAACTAAGCATGGTCACTTCACTCCAAGTTATTATTATATATAGTTTAACACAATAAATTTGATACATAAATATTATTTCGAATATTTTGATTATTATATTGGTACCTAAATTAACATGTAATTTAAGAAATATTAATCTTTGACATAGATGATATCAAACTATTTCGTATTAAATAAGTTTAGTTTAATTATTTGTTTGTTTACAATTGTATATACACACAGTGACTTTCCATTTCTGATTCTTGTTTTCAAGTTTTTCATAATATTTGATTTTTTAAAGATTAGAATAATTTGTACCCAATTTTATAATAATTGCCGTTGTGCTTGAATATTTATAAGTCATAGAGGTGTGCTATTAAAATGAACTGAGATGTATGGAAAATGTCAAATTATACATATTATATGAAAGCCATTTACTTTTATTTTTTTAACTATTTACTTTTATTCTTTCAAATATTTATAATATATTTCATTTGGTTTAATCCTAGACTATCTAAATATGTGAGATTAACCCCCCCCAAATTATTTAGATCAATCTCAACTCATTAATGTCAAAGTATAACCATTTATTTTTCAATATTATTATTCTTAGTTTTCACTCTTATTTATTGTAATTATTTAATTTATTTACATTTTATGAATGTTATGTTAGTATTTGAATTAATATATAATTTGTAATATATAATTACTTTTTCAGTAGTCAAATTGTTACATATTAAATGAGTCTATATTTTGTTTTCCTTTTGCATAGCAGATATGATCTTTTAGACTAATCCAATTTTAGCTCTTATTTCACTCTTTCCCACCATTTTATTAAAATTTAATTATTTTGGTATACGTTTTTATTATAAATATGTATCATGTTGATAATTTAAACTTATAATTTTTAAGGGTGTAAATTTCAAACGATATTCAAGTTTTATCACAAATGTTTTTAATACATATGGATTTTTTTATTAAATTTGTATTCTTTATTTTGTTTTTTTTTATAAATTTATATATACAACTTTTAACACTTTTTTGCATTTGTTCTTAAAATTTCTAGGATATAAAATAATCGAAAGATTGAGATCATGATATATGAAAATATAATAAATTAGAAACTACAACTTATAATGTTATATATAGAAAATTAAGTAAAAGTCATATTAACACATATTGTTAACATTTAAAAGGTAACTTTTTTGTCGCGACAAACTTGTTTTGGTTCTTGTTCGCTTTTTTTTTCATGTCAATCTTATTCCTTTTATTTTGTACTTTTTATTTTACTGATATGGCTAATTAAAATAAAATATACATGAAATTGCAATAAAAATAAACTATGAAACTCTCTTATTTTTAATATTATTTCTTTAACAACATCAATAAATTAATTTTTAAATTACATATTACTAATTCAAGGAGAATGTTTTGACCATAAAGGAATTATATATTTTCTCTAATTTTTATTTAGCATCAAAACCACCTAAAATATATTTTTATTTTATTTCTTCTTATCGTGTATATTGTAATTTGATCTTTTTCTTATAAATTATAATAAACATATTTACTTATTAAGAAAATTTAAAAGAATATAATAAATAGCTAAAATTTTCTTCTATAACGACTTGTGTATATGTTTAGAATATATAGTTGTAGATTTTGAAACCTAGTTTAAGTTTATAATTGATTTTATAAAAAATTTAAAGTATTCTTAGTGTTATGATTAAAAAAAATATATTTTCAGATTCTGAATTTTTTTTGGCTATAATGAACATCTCTCATATAATTAAATAAAAAAGATTAAATAAATAACAAAACTATAGAAAAACATAAATTCTTAATTTTTACATAGTGTTGAACTTTATATTGTTAAAATGTTCTCATGTGAAGTCCTTATATATGCTTATGGCATACGGTTAGAAAGCTCTCGAAATCTAGATTAATATGAAGCTAATATTATTTGAAAATTCCAAATATTTTAAGAATTATAGCTGAAAGAATAAATACTTTTAAAATGTAGAACAAAAAATATGAAACTCTCTAATTTTCAATATTATTTCTTTAACAACCATCAATAAATTAATTTTTAAATTACATATTACTAATTGAGGGAGAATTTTTCGACCATAAAGAAATTATGTATTTTCTCTACTTTTTATTTAGCATCAAAACCACCTAAAAAAATTTTATTTTATTTTTCTTATCGTGTATATTGTAATTTGATCATTTTCTTGTAAATTATAATAGACATATTTAATTATTGATAAAATTTAAAAAAATATAAGAAGTATACAATTTTGCATCATACTGAAAGTTAAATAGTTAAAATTTTCTTCTATAACGACTTGTGTATATGTTTAGAACATATAGTTGAGATTTTGAAACCTAGTTTAAATTTGAAATTTATTTTATAAGAAATTTAAAGTATTCTTAGTGTTATGATTAAAAACATATATTTTCAGATTCTGAATTTTTTTGACTATAATTTACATTTCTCATATAATTAAACAAAAAAGATTAAATAAATAACAAAACTTTAGAAAATATAAATTCTTAATTTTTACATAGTGTTGAACTTTATAATGTTAAAATTTTCTCATGTGAAGTCCTTATATATGCTTATGACATATGGTTGGAAAGCTCTTGAAATCTATTTTAATTAATATGAAGCTAATATTATTTGAAAATCAAAAATATTTTAAGAGTTATAACTAAAAGAATAAATACTTTTAAAATGTGGAATATAAAAGGTCACATTGTCTTATTGAACAAATAGAAGATAAATAAATATCAAATTACTTAGTTGTCCTAAAATTTTACTATCACTAAAGGATATTTTTGTCCAATCAAAAATTGCAAGAAACATTCACACTTTTAAAATAGTATAGATATAGAAGATAGATAGATAGATATAGATTTGTTCGTTTTATGGATCAAAGAGGGATCTCCTACAAGATCTGATCTCCTTTAGGTGTCGGTCGTACCCAAATAGGGATGCTTGAATGATCATTTCTTTTCACACCTCTTTATCTCCTTTCCAACAATATTCTAATATGCTAGATTGACCAACTAGATTCAACCAAAACAAGACAAAAAAAGGTGCAATTGTTCATATTGTAATTGATACAATCGGCCAACACCACTAGAAAGAAAGTGAGGTTTGTCATTCACTAGACCCCTCATTTTTTTGTCTCTCTATCACTTTCACACTTGGCCATTTTCTCTAAACAACAAGCAAAAAGAAAGAACACTTCATTTCTAGAACTAGAGGACCGAAAATACAAGGAAATAGGTAAGAAATATTTGTCTTTTATTATTTTCATCCTTCTCAAGCTTCAAGTCCATCCTTCATCTTCCTAACCTGAAGCACAATTCTTTCTTAAAAATTTTTCTTACGGCCGTGAGATACTAGTGGTAGAGGAGAAGAGAAGAAACCTTGATGTTAAGTGGAGATTTTGAGACCTTAACCTAGTTTCAAGATTTGATGAAGGTAATGGTCATTTTGATTTTGTGCACCTTATTTTTTTTTTTGGACCAAAAATATGGAAAAACATGGATTTAGGGGCAGACCTAAGGGGTTGGATCTTGATGTTGAGAGCTTGAAGAAGGAAGACCATTTTTAGAGTCTCCTACCACTACTACATGAAGAACTTTAAGGTGGGTGAAAAATATTTCGAAATTTGGCAAATGATTTTGATAAAATGCATGTGGTACATGAAATTGTATTAAATTACTATATATATATATCATAATTTTTTTGATATGTATCAAGTTCAAGAAGTTTCACAAAAATGAGCATGATTTTGATTTCTTGCACAATTAATGGGGACATACTTGCATATATATCTTAATTTCCTGTTCAACTCTTGATTAATGTGTAAATGAATGTGTTATATGCTCAAAATCATGTTCTATACTTAATATATATTCTGGAAAATATGACCTTGTGCACGAATTTGAACAAATATGTCATTTGTGCAATTTTGGATTTGTGCAGGTCGTAGTACTTGAGGTATAATCATGATTATGACAATCCGGGCCTAGCTAGCTCTACTGTGGATTTGTCTTTGCCTATGGAGTGATAAGGTGACAGGTCTTGGACCATCTTGCTCGGGGAGTTAGAAGGAAGAACAAAGGAATCGCTATCTGATCCACACGATTCTGGAGTTACTCGGACCCATTTGGTTGGCGTCACACTCCGTGGGCAACCACTACTTGCTTGGATTGGCGTTACACTCCGTGCGCAACCATTACTTGTTTGGGTTGGCGTTACACTCCGTACGCAACCAATACTTGAACTACTTGAAATGCATACATAGTGCCTGAATGATCACGAGCCATTTACATCAAACTGTATAAAGCTATATTATTTTGAATACCATGTTGCTTGTGAATCGCGTGTGACGCACGCATCATGAATCATGCATTCTTCATATAACTGTTTTTTCTGCATCTATATAAGCCACACTTACACACGATCACCCATCCACTGAGAATTTTTGTCTCACCCCCACCTTTTTTCAACGGCCAGTTGTTGATCCACCATATCATGAAGAGGTCGATGAAGGAGATCAAGTGATAGAGTAATTCCTAGACTTAGTCCGGCGATCTAGCTTTAAATTCCATTTATGAATAATTTACTATGTTTGATGTAATAGAGGGGCATAGGGCCCTTCGCATAGACAATTAGTTTGTAATAGTATTTTCCGATGCAACCATCAACTCTGTTTCCAAGAAGTTATAAAGAACTATGTCTATTCGAAAATTAATATTGCTCAAATACTTGGTGGATTATATTCTCAAATGGGAGAACTGGCTTAAGTTATCGTTGGGTAGCGGCTCTAGCTTCTGGGTCGTTACAGATGGTATCATCTGTAACGCCCCAAAAGTGGAGTCGCTATGCAACGGGTAACTTATGTCAGTTCTCCATTCTAAAAATATAATCCACCAAGTATTTGAGCGACATTAATTCCCAAATAGACATAGTTCTTCATAACTTCTTGGAAACAAAGTTGATGGTCGCAGCGGAAAATACTAATACAAACCAATTGTCTATGCGAAGGGCCCTACGCCCCTCTATTACATCAACATAATAAATTGTTCATGGACGAAATTCAAAGCTAGATCGATGGCTAAGTCTAGGAATTACTCTGTCGCTTAATTCTCTTCGTCGACGACTTCATGATATGGTGGATCAACAACTGGCCGTAAGAAAACAGGAGGGGGTGAGACAAAAATTCTCAGTTGATGGGTGATCATGTGTAAGTGTGGCTTATGTAGATGCATGAAAAATAGTTATATGAAGAATGTATGATTCATTATGCGTGCGTCACACGCGATTCACAAGAAACATGGTATTCAAAATAATATAGCTTTATATAATTTGATAAAAATAGTTTGTGATCATTCAGGCACTATATATTCATTGCAAGTAGTTCAAGTAGTGGTTGCGTACGGAGTGTAACGCCAACCTAAGCAAGTAATGGTTGCGCACGTAGTGTGACGCCAACCAAACGGGTCCGAGTAACTCAAGAATCGTGTGGATCAGACAGCAATTCCTTCATTCTTCCTTGTAACTCCCCGAGCAAGATAGTCGAAGACCATTCTCCTTATCGTCCAGAGGCAAAGACAAATCCACAGTAGAGCTAGCTAGGCCCGAATTGTCATAATCATGATTATACCTCAAGTACTATGACCCGCTGCCCTTGGACAAACTTCGTCCCTCAGTTGCGGGATTAGGATGATGGGGTCAGAGAGTGGAATAGCAGCCGAGCTGCCCGGTTCCATCCCCGACCATTCCGAGTATGAGCTCGACGTACCAAGTTGACTCAAGCGCAATCAGATTCACGAAGTTCATATCATGTCAACAAGGCAGTCAAGTAAAGCATGGCGATACATATAAAAGCAGTACAAGATATCAACAAGTTAAGTTTAAATTTGTCCAAAGGCGAGGAAGTCGCCACACGTAGTGCGTATAGTCCGGAGATATTCAAGAAAAATATGGAAGTATAATTAAATCATAATTAAATCAGTTCTAGGACTGTAAAGAAGAAAATATTTTATTTTGGGGTCCTTGATAAAAGGAAAAATTTGTAAATAGTCCAATTTCTTGGAAAAAATACTTATCAAGTCGGAAATTGAATAAGTCCTAGTCTCGACCTCGGAAAAATGTAAGGTCAGTTTCTAAATTCTTAAAATTGTTCAAAGATTCAATTTTAAAGGGTTTGGGTCGAGGTTTTAGAAAATTTCAGTTTGGTCCCTTCTTTTGTCAAAAATGTCATTTTCGGACCCAAAATAAAAATTTTTAGATCTTACAAACCGGAAGGGCTTTTGATGTGATTCCAATTTTAATATATCATGTATAATAGTAGGATATTGTTACAAAAACAGTTTTGAAATAAGGTCAGTTTATTTAGCGCCCCAATTTTGAAACAAAATGTAGTTTTGGGCTTAAGGAACGCTACATTAGTGTGTACCTAACTTTAAATAACTTTCAACATGGGCAAAGCATTTCAAATCAACATCAAATAACCACTCTCACAGGCGGGTTAGCCCAATTCACAAAATACAACGGAAGCATTATATAAGTTGATAAGTCACAGCTCATCTCAATAGCAAACAAAAGAAAGTTTATTTACAGACTTCAATTTATCAGTTTAAAGTTTAAGAAAGAGGGAAATAAGAACTTTGGGACTCCAAAAATGTTTCATCATGCCCAAGTCTTCGTGTCGTGCCTCGCCTCAATCTGAAATATAATGTGGGGTGAGTGCTATGAAAATACACTCGGTGGGGTACACTTAAGCGACTACATAATTAATTACAACTAGCAGAGATGCATCATACGTGACATTTGTACGGACGGATCGTAACTTTTTAATATGTACGAGCTCATAATGTGAAGTGATCGTTACCACAACACATAAATATGTAACATGTACGGTACAACCGCAACATGGGATTCATGCAAAACATACTAATCATGATTAATTAAACGGTTAAGTGTAAAGATAACCCCACATTTTTTATGTGCAAAATGATTGTGTAGGATGCAAGTCCTAGTTCCCGGGCTTAATCTCGTCTCCTACACAAAATAGCATAATATATCTTAGAAGCCTAGAATGGAAATATAATAATATATAATGATTTAAATATACTAGATAAACCTATCTTTAAAATTTGGGGGCATTTGGCTGTGAAATGAAGAAATTAGGAGCGAAACAGAATAATAAGGATGTTCGGGTCTCGTTTTCTTGAAATTGGAAGATTGAGGGGCCATATTTTGATTTTGAATAGACATTGCATATAGAAAGGTATAACGAGACTATGGTTCAAATTTGAGGTCAATCGGTGTTCGCTTGACCCCTTTCGGATCGAAAACGAGAAAGTTAGGACTTAAGGAATTTAAATTAAAAATGTTAGGGGTCAACTTGCAGAATTCTAATAATTGAGTTGGGGTCAAATCATAATAAGCTGAAAGTTGATATGAGAGGACTAAACTGAAACTTGGAGGGGGTCAAACTAAAGTTTCGAAAATTACAACCAAGTCTAAAAGAATTTCAAATTCCGAATGGCCTCCCCAAAACTCCATTACTCCTCACCCTTAACCCCCTACACCACCTCCACCCCTTTTCCCGTCGCCGACACCGCTCGTGGCCGGCGGCGATGATCTTCCGGCCACCTTACCACCTCAACCTAATCAAACTCACACACATACACACCCATATCATACACACACACAGCGGGCACACACACACACCCCCTGCACACACACACACACCTACACGCACACACACCCGCACACACACCACCTACACGCACACACACCTCGGCGCAGGGAGAGAGAGGAAGAGAGGGAAGGAGAGAGAGAAGGGAGGGAGATAAGATGGAAATATAGTTGGAAAAAGAATTAAAATAAGCCAAAATTCATCAACTTCCAACTCCGACTCCCGGTGGAAACGAACTCCGATCATGAAATTGTTCGATGGGTTTTAAATCCCCTAAAGAGACAAAGAGAACGGGGTAAGGCTCGTCAATTTTGGACCGGTGGATTGCTGGGAATCGGCGGTCTAAGATGACGCCGCCGGTGATTTTGGAATTGAGTTTTTTACAGACGTCTCCGGCGATTTTCCAGCGATCTAGAACTCCGATCTGAGATTGGGAGATGGAGTTAGAAACCTAATTGAATGGGATTTCTAACGGTATAAGGTTTGTGAAAATCTAACGGTCGGATCTCCATATATCTTGAGTAAAATGTTTCGAATTTTTAATTTTACCGGCGATTTGCCAGCGAACGGGGATGCAAATCGAAATTCCGACTTCGGATTTATAACGAGGGCGATGAAAGGGTTTGAATGAGGTATGGTTTGTTAATTTCCACCGCTGGTGGCTGGCGGCCGACGGCGGCGGTGGTGATGGCTGGCGACCGGGAGTGATCAGAAAGAAGGGAGAGTTTGCTTACCCAATAAGGAAACTTTCTCCTTGAAAATAGAAAGGTATATAAAAAGATATAAATGGGTTTTGGGGTATTTGTGATAAGATTGACAATTGGGCCAAAAATTTGGGATGGAAACAATATATCTTGATGATTATTTATATTTTGTTGGGCTTGAAATAAATCGATTTGTGAATTGAAAATAATAGGAAGTCCCGTAATTAAATTTATAATTTTTCTACCCGAATTATATAATTTAAATAATACTCTTAATTAGCTATAAATCCCAATAAATTACTAATCTAATACCTTAAAATTGCGAAAAATTTATCCTAAATTTTAAGATTCAAATTCTAATACCGGGTATTACAGTTTAAGTCCTTGAATTTTTTCAAATTCCATTTCTAGTCCAAAATTCGGTTTTTGCCCTTAAGGGTTTATTTGGTGTTCGTTTGTTATGAACTTGAACCATAAGTTCAAAATGTTATAAAGTTTAGGTTGCGAAATTTTCCAGGTGTCTGGGACATTTATTTTCTAAAAATTTCATTTTGATCCATAGAAATTTGAATTTTTATACTTTAGTACTTAAAGTTTCAAAAATTGGTTTTCTCAACCCAAACCACTTTAACCTTTTATAATTTCTCAAAATATAAGTTTTTCAGTTTGAGAAAGTCAAAATTTTGAAAGTTTTAGAGGGGTCCCTGAACAGTTTTTTTTTTAAAAAAAATTCATTCTTGCCCCTTAAACTTTCAAGTGTCCATATTTGAGTCTCTAAAATTCCAAGGATGGGTTTTCTTATCTCTTAAACTATTATTATTAACTTAAAATATTAAATTTTATAATTAATACAATCTAAAATTTCGAAATTTACAGATTGGTCCTGGACAGTTTTCGAAATTACGGTTTAGTCCTCAACTTTACAAAAATTGCATAAATGGCATATTTGTTCAAATTCGAGCATAAGGTCATATTTTCCAGAATATATATCAAGTATAGAACATGATTTTGAGCATATAACACATTCATTTACACATTAATCAAGAGTTGAACAAGAAATTAAGATATATATATATATATATATATATATGTAAGTATATCCCTATTGTGCAAGAAAAAATCAAAATCACGCTCGTTTTTGTGAAACTTCTTGAACTTGATACATATCAAAAAAATATAATATATATATATATAGTAATTTAAAACAATTTCATGTACGACATGCATTTTATCAAAATTATTTGCCAATTTTCGAAAGATTTTTCACCCACCTTAAAGTTCTTCATGTAGTGGTGGTAAGAGACTCTAAAAAGGGACTTCCTTCTTCAAGCTCTCAACATCAAGATCCAACCTCTTAGTTCAGCCCCTAAATCCATGTTTTTCCACATTTTAGGTCCAAAAAAATAAATAAGGTGCACAAAATCAAAATGACCATTACCTTCATCAAATCTTGAAACTGGGTTAAGGTCTCAAAATCTCCACTTGACATCATGGTTCTTCTCTTCTCCTCCACCACTAGTATCTCACGGCCCTAAGAAAAATTTTAAGAAAGAATTGTGCTTCAAGTTAGGAATATGAAAGATGGAGTTGAAGTTTGAGAAGGATGAAAATAATAAAAGACAAATATTTCTTACCTATTTCCTTGTATTTTCGGTCCTATAAATCTAGAAATAAAGTGTTTCTTTTTGCTTGTTGTTTAGAGAAAAAGGCCAAGTGTAAAAGTGATAGAGAGGCAAAAAAAAATGAGGGATCTGGTGAATGACAAACCTCACTTTCTTTCTAGTGGTGTTTGCAACTTTTGTAAAGTTGAGGACTAAACCATAATTTCGAAAATTGTCCATAAATTTTGAAAATTTGGACGGTATTAATTGTAATATTTAATAGTTTAAGTTAATAATAATAGTTTAAAGGTTTTGAGAAACGAAAACCAATCCTTGGAATTTTAGAGACTCAAATGTGGAAACTTGAAAGTTTAAGGGGCAAAAATGAATTTTTAAAAACTGTTCAGGGACCCCTCTAAAAATTTCGACATTTTGACTTTCTCAAACCGAATAACTTATATTTTGAGAAATTTTAAAAGGTTAAAGTGGTTTGGGTTGATAAATCTGATTTTTGAAACTTTTAGTACTAAAGTGTAAATATTCAAATTTCTAAGGACCAAAATGAAATTTTCAGAAACTAAACGTCTCAGACACCTGGAAAATTTCGCAACCTAAACCTTATAACATTTTGAACTTTTGGTTCAAGTTTCATAACAAACGAACACCAAATAAAACCTTAAGGGTAAAAACAGAATTTTGGACTTGAAATGAAATTTGTAAAATTTCAGGGACTTAAACCTACCCTATTTCGAAACTGTTTTTGTAACGACATCATATTTGTATACATGATATTTTAAAATCTGAATCACACCAAAATCCCTCCCGGTTTGTGAGATCCAAAATGTTTAAAATCGGGTCCGAAAATGATATTTTTGACAAAAGAAGGGACCAAACTAACATTTTCCAAAACCCTCGACCCAAACCCTTTGAAAACTGAATCTTTGAACAATTTTAAGAATTTAGAAACCTGAGCTTACATTTTTCCGAGGTTGATACTAGGACTTATTCAATTTCCGACTCGGTAAGTACTTTTTCCAAGAAATTGGACTATTACAAAAAAATTTCTTTTATCAAGGACCCCAATATAAAATATTTTCTTCTATACAGTCCTAGAACTGATTTAATTATGATTTAATTATACTTCCATATAATTCTTGAAAATCCCCGGACTATACGCACTACGCGTGGCGACTTCTTCGCCTTTGGGCAAATTTAAACTTAACTTGTTGATATCTTGTACTGCTTTTTATATGTATCGTCATGTTTCTTTTTACTCGACTACCTTGTTGGCATGATATGAACTTCGAGAATCTAATTGCGCTTGAGTCAACTTGGTGTGTCGAGCTCACAGTCGGAATGGATACATCGGGGATGGAACAGGCGCTCGGCTGCTATTCCACTCTCTAGCCCTATCGTCCTAATCCCGCAACTGAGGGACGGAGTTTATCCAAGAGAAGCGGGTCGTAGTACTTGAGGTATAATCATGATTATAACAATTCGTGCCCAACTAGCTCTATTGTGGATTTGTCTTTGCCTATGGAGCGTAAGGTGACAGGTATTAGATCATCTTGCTCGGGGAGTTACAAGGAAGAACGAAGGAATCGCTGTCTGATCCACACGATTCTGGAGTTACTCAGACTCATTTGGTTGGTGTCACACTCCGTGCACAACCACTACTTTCTTGGGTTGACGTTACACTCCGTACGTAACCACTACTTGAATTACTTGCTTGGGTTGGCGTTACACTCCGTACGCAACCATTACTTGCTTGGGTTGGCGTTATACTCCGTACAGAACTACTACTTGAACTATTTGCAACGCATTCATAGGGCTTGAATGATCATGAACTATTTTCTTCAAACTATATAAAGCTATATTATTTTGAATACCACGTCGCTTGTAAATCGTGTGTGATGCACGCATCATGAATCATGCATTCTTCATATAACTATTTTTTCGGCATCTATATAAGCCACACTTACACACGATCACCCATCCACTGAGAATTTTTATCTCAACCCCACCTTTTTCAACGACCAGCTGATGATCCACCATATTATGAAGACGTCAACGAAGACGAACAAGCGACGGAATAATCTCTAGACTTAGTTCGTCAGTCTAACCTTTAAAAAATGCTTGTGCTTTGATAACGGACAATTTATTTCATTCGATGTAATAGAGAGGCGTAAGACCTCTTTTGCTTAGACAATTGGATTGTAAAAGTATTTCCGCTGCGACTTTTGACTCTGTTTCCAAGTAATTATGACGAACTATGTCTATTTGAGAATTAATGTTGCCCAAGTACTTGGTGGATTATATTCTTAAAAGAGAGAAATGGCGCAAGTTAACCGTTGCGTAGCAACTCCAAATTTCTGGGGCGTTACACATATAGTTGAAGATTTTGAAACCTAGTTTAAGTTTGAAATTGATTTTATAAAAAATTTAAAGTATTCCTAGTGTTATGATTAAAAAAATATATTTTCAGATTCTGAATTTGTTTTGGCTATAATGAACATCTCTCATATAATTAAACAAAAAATATTAAATAAATAACAAAACTATAGAAAAACATAAATTCTTAATTTTTACATAGTGTTGAACTTTATATTGTTAAAATGTTCTCATGTGAAGTCCTTATATATGCTTATGACATATGGTTAGAAAGCTCTCGAAATCTAGTTTAATGAAGCTAATATTATTTGAAAATTCAAAATATTCTACGAGTTATAGTTGAAACAATAAATACTTTTAAAATATTGAACATAAAATATGAAACTCTCTTATTTTCAATATTATTTCTTTAGCAACCATCAATAATGTAATTTTTAAATTACATATTACTAATTGAGGGAGAATTTTTCAACCATAAAGAAATTATGTATTTTCTGAACTTTTTATTTAGCATCAAAACCACCTAAAAAAAATTATTTTATTTTTTCTTATCGTGTATATTATAATTTGATCTTTTTATTATAAATTATAATAGACATGTTTAATTATTGAGAAAATAAACGAATATTAGAAGTATACAATTTTGCATCATACTAAAATTAAATTGGTAAAATTTTCTTCTATAACGACTTGTGTATATGTTTAGAACATACAGTTGAAGATTTTGAAACCTAGTTTAAATTTGAAATTAATTTTATAAAAAATTTAAAGTATTCTTAGTGTTATGATTAAAAAAAATATTTTCAGATTCTGATTTTTTTTGGCTATAATTTACATTTCTCATATAATTAAACAAAAAAGATTAAATAAATAACAAAACTATAGAAAATATAAATTCTTAATTTTTACATAGTGTTGAACTTTTTAGTGTTAAAATTTTCTCATGTGAAGTCCTTATATATGATTATGGAATATGGTTGGAAAACTCTGGAAATCTAGTTTAATATGAAGCTAATATTATTTGAAAATCCAAAATATTTTAAGAGTTATAGCTAAAAGAATGAATACTTTTAAAATGTATAATATAAAAGGTCACATTGTCTTATAATTGAACAAATAGAAGATAAATAAATATCAAATTACTTAGTTGTCCTAAAATTTTATTATCTCTAAAGGATATTTTTGTCCAATCAAAAAGTGTAAGAAACATTCACACTTTTAAGATAGTATAGTGTATATATATATAGATATAGATATAGATATACATAGATAGATATAGATAAGTTGATAATTTGATATTTACAATGAGATTGGGTAAAACAAACTGATTTATATATATTATATTGTAAAAAAAGGGGAAAAACACGAACCAAATACAATCAATTGAACTATGTCAGGTTACCACTTCGGCGCAATTACCCAACAAATTAAAACTAACGTCAAGCCACAACATACATCAAGTCAATAACTAAGTCAAACTGTAGAAGTACATTCACAACCAAAAAAATCCAAGTAGAATTACATCATCCAAACTTAAGGGTCCAAATACCCTATGATTACAGATCAAAATACCAAAGTACAAATGATATAGCCAGTACAATATAGTAGAGTCTGCAAATAAATCCTAAACAAGTTGAGCAATGATATAGATTACTCAGTCATCTGATATTTCTTGGCATTATCAGTCGGGTATATAGGATCAATACTTGGTCGTTGAAAAGGCGGGGTGAGATGAAAATTGTCAATGGATAGGTGTAACTGTGCAAGTGGGGCTACAGTTATGCAAGAAATCATTTTCTATGAAAACGATGCATGATCGTGATGCGTGCAACACACATATGAAATCTCAACACTCAAGTAAATCTTATACATAATATAATTTTAGTTGATCAATAATAATTCATGCGGGGCATTCAAGCACAATGAATATGTGTTAAGTTGGATTTTTACCAATAAATTAAGTATCCTAGACTTAGAAATTGTGTTATTTTTTAGTAGATTGAGTAAAAATTATTGTTGAAATTGTATATCGAGTTGTAATAGGTATCAAGACATCAAAGAATCAAGAAAAGAATGAAAAATGGTGAAACATCACTACAGAAAAATACGAATAGACATCACCAAAAAGACATCATTTTCCTGATATTTCTGTTGTTTAATGTGTTTTAACATCGATTTTCTTGCCGATAATAGACATCGGTATCACTACACCGATGTCTAAACTGATGTCTATTTAAGAATAGACATCGAGGTTTGCCACGGTTTTGGATGGCGATGTCGATTAATTCTTTAACATCAGTGAATAGGTTTAACCGATGTTAATTGAATGAAAAATTCTTTTACTTTTAAAAATAAATTGAAAATTCGACTTGTTTTTTTTTTGGTCCAAAAACACGTCTTATACATTATACAAATTTATACATAAAATTTACTTAATAGTATATATGCTCATATTTTGAATAGCAATACTCAAATATAACTAAGCAAAAACATAAAATACTATCAAGTAAAAATTAATGTCTTGCATAATACAAGTATCATTATGATGTTCAATTGCGTTCAATCATTCATCATTGGGGAAAAAAACAATAGCTATCGACAAAAACTATGATTTGATAAATAAACAAATTATGAACTTGATTTGTTAGAAAAATAGTTAGTTTCACATACTCGTGAACTAATTCTTCGCATTTCAAGCTGTCAACAAGAGCAGGCTGGACGAGCCAGCCCACGGGCTGGAAAAGCCCGCCAGTTGGTGGGGCGGTCAGGCCGGCCTGGCCCGCCATTATGGCGGGTTGGAAAAATACTGGCCCAGCCCAACCCACCGTGGGCCGTACGACCCAAAAAATAAAAAAATATATTTTTTGCATATTATTAATTAATTGTAATGATTTAAATAAAATAAAGGATGACAAATACATATATTAAAAAAATATTACATATACTTTTATAAGAGATAAAATATAAAATATGAATTATACTATTTTTTTCTACTTCTTCCTATTTTTTCTTCTCATTTTTTCTTTTTTTGTTAACGGTGGGCGTCCGCTGGCTTGCCGGCCCAACCCTCCAAGTCCGCGCCCTGCAGTGGGCTAGCCCGTTTAAGCCCGCATCATGGCGGGCCTCTAAACACCTAGCCCGCCCCCTGCCTTAAGCGGGGCGGGGCAACCCGGCGTGTAATGCCCCAAAATTTTAAACTATAAAATGTACACATACATTCGTTTTGCCGAATACTTTTTTTTTCAACATAAGAAACATGAGAAAGACAACTCGTTATAGCGAGCCATTTAATTTTTAAAAGAACAATAATTACAGTGGAAACAATCGCATAAAATAATTTGAATAAAATTTGACATCTACATATAATTCTAACAAACCATTTGACAGTGAAAGACTTTGAAAAATATCGCGTACATACTTTTATTTATAAGAGAAAATAGGCCTGTAAATATATTTCATTTAAAATTCAATAGCGACAGCGGAAGCAAATTATAAAGTGTAGAAAATTCATATATTCATTTATTTCTAAGGAATTCGCTCATTTACTGATTTGTAATATAATGAAGAAATATCCATTTTTGTCTATTTACATAAATAAGCTTAGAAAATCATAGTAATTCATCATTTATTATTACAACTCAAAAATTCCCTAGAAACTGGACGTTTGTTCTCAACACCAATCAATTATCACGCAGAGTCTAGCATCGTAGGTAAATACTTAGAAAATAATAATTTGTTTAACAATTTCTCATTCATTTGAAAATTAACATTTAGAAAAAGACATCACTCTAGCAGTTGCATAGGAAAATCATAATTCACTCAATAATTTCTTGTTTAATTAAAATCACCATTTAAAAATAAAAAGAACATTACTCCAATAGTTTCATAGGCCACCCATTATCCACCGCCAATAACCATCGCCGACTCCTGAACCTGAAAAGTTTGTTATATGTGGGGTGAGCGACATAGCTCAGTGGAGTATTAATTGTCCAAGCTAAATACACAGATATCTCACATAGACATGCAAATACAATCCAATAGGACATAACATATATCTTTTGAAAAACCGTAGACATAGACATGGGTAGCACTGCAGGGGTTCCACCTGAGGGATACATCGACCCCGGACCTCTTGAGTCCCTGGCTCATGGGGCCTAAGCAACTGTACTACATATTCATGCAAAATAATCTAAGCATTTAACAAGGACAATAAAGTTTAGAAAAACAAACCCCACCTTGAAACGTAGCTTGAAAATAAGTAGAACTTAAAAGTGTTGGATGCAAGCACGCCTAATCCTCGTTCGATAAATCGCCTAACAGTAGAAAAATAATACTAGTCAAGACCTCGAATATTCTAAACTTAAAACTTAAAAATAATAATCTAAAATCCTAATTTAGGGGCTCTTTAGAAATTAGTATTTTATAAAGTTGAAGGGTTGAATGAAGTGTTTAAAAGATCATGGTCAAATCTGGAAATAAACTGGAATTTGATAGAGCATAAAAATAGTACTCTAAATTTTGATTAGGGGCTTTAGTGGAATATTTAATAAAATGAGAGGGTAAATATAAGTTTTGGTAATTATAGAGATCATGTCAGTCACTATTGTAGCTATATGATACGAGAGGGGTGGAATTAAAAATTTTGGAAGTTTAGTGTTAAATCCCCAAATCAACTGAAAGTAAAATTAGATTTCTACTCACAATCTCCCATCTTCTTTACTTTTTCTTTTTCCTTCTCTGTTTCCCAGCAACAATGTCCTCCAAATCCCCTTTTCTTTCTTTTCTTATTCATATTTCTTCTTCTTTCCATCCCCGTCTCTGTTTCTCCTCTCACCTTCTTCTTCTTCTTTTTTTTTTTTCCTTACTATCTAGTCTACCAGAATACAACGGCAAAGAGGGGACACGACGCGACGGCGCGACGAGCAATTTCCGGCTGCTTTTGGGCAGAAAGAGATTGGTTTCGGGCTTAACAGGTTTGATTCGGGTTTGTTCTTTGACGGCGGTTTTGGGATTTCCGACGAAAATCAAGATTTGGTTGGTATCTCACGACAGTGATTCGGTTTTAGCTGGGTTTATTCGGGGATTTTCGGCAGGTGTTCGTGCGTTTCAAATTTTAGGTCTGAGAATTGATTTTCTGGTTTGGGCAGTAGAAAGTTAATGTGAGGGATGAGGAAGATGATGGTGATAAGATTGGGGTAGTTTGGTTAGTAACAGATGGTGGAATTGAAAACAAAGAGATTGTACCCTTTTTCGTTTTTTTGAAATATGATTTTGTTGCCAGGAATGAAAATAACAGAAGAATAGCAGAATGCTTGATCGTGTGTATGAATAGTGTAATTAGGGTTATGGGTTTGTATTTATAGGTTTAATTAGAGTTAAGTGTTTTTAATCTCACAGGACTCCAAACATATGCTAAAAGATACATCAAGATTCGATTTATATGGAAATTTGAAATTGGTATCTTGATATTCTAGAATACTACTAGAATTGGACTTGAAAGATTGGGCTTGAATAAAAAAAAATATAATTAGCCCCTAAATAAAAACTAACTAAAAATCAAAAAAATCCACAAACTTAATAAAAGCCCAAAATATAAATTTCGGGTATTACACGGCGGGCCTGACCCATTTTGACGGCTCTACTCGCGTTCATCTACTCTACCAACTCTACCATCCCATATTGGGCAAAAAGAAAATAATTCTAATTGATAAGACAATTAGCTTGTCGAGTGAAGCGAAGAATATAAAGTGCAGAATCACACAATTGAGAATATGAGGTGAAATAATCTTAAAAAATATATATTAGAATTTCAATTTCAAGTTCAAGAAATGATATAAATCAAAGTAACACCAGAAAAACAAAATTAAATAAAATTTGTTATAATGATATAAATCAAAGTAACACCAAAATGTTTTTTTTTTTGGTCCAAAAACACGTCTGTACATAAATACCATTTTATATAATTAGTTTTTTTGCCCAATTTATGTTAAACTAAAACATAATTAATATCATTCTTCAAAAAAAAAAAACATAATTAATTTACTCTCTCTTTTTTCCTCACAATTTTTCTCCATCCCCTTCACGGTTCTTACTGTACATTCTGCACCCGAGTTCATCCGCGCACCCGAGTTCATCCATGCCTTCCACGCACCGAGTTCGCTGTAGAGTTCTTCGCCGCATAGTACCCCGATTCCGCGGTTGTTCCTATTCCAACCACCGGTCGATTCAGTTTTCGCTGCTGGTAAATCCCCTAACCCTAAGTTCTTGATTTTTCGTTCGTTGATTCAGTTTCCTTTTCTCGTGGTTACTCTCTCACGGGTCTTCAACTCTTGCTCTGCCTTTATTTATTGCTGGTGATTTTTTCTTTTTGTATTTGTTTTTTCAATTTAATTATCTGTCAACCCACCAAGAAAAAGAAAAGAAATCTGCATTTTTCTCGTTGTCACTAAGAATGTGATTCGATATCGTGGAGGGTTTTCTGATTTCTCGACTGTTAGGTATGCCGAACACTTGCCGCTGCAAATTTTGGGATATTAGTTTGTGATCTACTGGATTATTTGCGTGTTTGTGATGCTATTTTTCAAATTAATGAGTATCGTGTCGAGTAATGCTTTGATCTCTAGGTACATTCGCCAATATTTGTTGCATATTTTCTTGATTTGGCGACAATGGCTATGTGTGCTCACCATGATAAGAGTTTACTTCCCTTCTATTTTTTCATGATTTTAAATTTTTTATGTCCCATCGAATTGAAGATGTTGCCATCGAGGAAATTGGACAGAAAGTCGAAAAGAAATAGGCATATATATGTCATCCTCAGGCATGTCAAACTTGGTCACTCTAAAAAGGGCTCAGGTAAAGAACGCTTCTAATGGTGCTGCCTCTTCTCAGGATTTTTCTTTTGGTGACTTCAACCAGGACTAACCAAGAAAAAGGTAGTATGCAACACTCTTTGTATCTTGTTTTTTATTTTTTGCTTAAGCATCTCATTTTGAGCTAGTTCCCTGTTTGATTTGTTGCTTAAGCATCTCATTCTGTGCGTTGTGAATAATATGCTTAGCAACTTTTGTATGGCTGCCACAAGATCTCCTTATTCGTGTACGCTTATATTTTCTGAGTTGCAGAACTGCCATTAACTGTGTAAAGGATGAAAATATTAAACTCATGGAACCGACATACTTGGTCAGAATGGCTCATGGCTCGTGAAGTTGAAAAGATTCACTATGCATGAGCTTACAAATTCTGGTTAATACCTTCTTATTTCATGTTATTTTAAGCCTCTTTATTCATTGCATAACAAATTCTTTGAAGATCAATATTATACTACTTATTTATTCTTTTCCGGTAGCCATATATTGAAGGGTAAACTTGCATGTGTTATAATTCCTTCTTTTGTCTTTTACTCTTTTGATTGTGGTCCATATCAGCAGTTTGGTATAGAGAAAGGGTACATCTTGTAGTTCTTTTTAATTGTTAGAATTTACTATCCCTAGAAGCTACACCTAGCTTTCTTGGTTCGTCTAAGTTGTGGCCTTGGTCTTGTGTTCATTGACCTTAATTTTTTATCCAAAACCTATGTACATTTTCTAGTTAAAAGCTTTGACCCTGAGACTGAAAATGTTTTAATGTTCACATGTTACAATTCTTATATTCTGAAATTGCTTGTTCCCATTGCAAAAATGAGAAATTATAAGTCAGATCATGACCTAATGAACTTGCCTAGATCTTTGAATGGGAAAGCTTGTGTCTTATAACATTAGATTAGGATAACATAAGAGATCTGTGTTCGCTAATGTAATTTCATCAAATATAGAACTTAGTTGTAACTTTTTTATCATGTGTTGTAAGAATCACTCGATCATTGTATTGAACCTCATGGCCATGTAAGTTTCGATGTTATTTCATTATTCTTTTTGGTTGTTTGGTTTCGGTTCTAATTTCTTTTTCTACCGATCATACTCGCACTGGAGTTTTCATTTCATCTTTGTTTTATACTGTATTTGGTTTTCACCCTGAATTTCATCAAAACTGCTAAAGATGTCTCCTATATTTGTAAATGCTCATATCTTTAGTGTTCCCCAAAATGATAAATGAGAAAGACCTACTATGATACTATCCATGGTTCATTAATCTGTTTGAACTTTTCTTCAAATAAAAAATGTTACTATTCCACAAAATCAAAGCTCTCGGCGTGCCTTGGATTCATCTAATCAAACTAATAGTTTAGTCTGCTTCCAAGTCGGGGGGTTACTTTTATGTGGTGGTGCTATCTCATTTTTGCCTTTTGCTCCAGTTACGTGAGATAGGAAATTAACAGGGGCACATTGAAAATGTCTTTATGAGTTTTCAACCAGCCGACTCTATCGTTGTACTAAGCAGTGCGATGATGTTTGTATATGTGTAGTGTTTTAAGTTATAGTTGGGCTTAAATTTGGTATATGAATTTCCTCCTGATGCCTTGCTTGATTAGTTTAAGATGTCTGTTGCATCATATTCTCATGTTGAAGAACAAACCTTGGATTATAATCATGGTGTTGAAATCTATTAGGTTCTGGTTATTGGCCCTTTGGATTTTTGAAATTAAGTGTTGTAATTGAGTTCATTTGGGAAGGTAACTTTCCAGCTCAAATAGATAAAAGTAGTTCTTTTGGATAGTGTTTCTATCTCTGAGAAGGCAAAAAATTGATACAAAAGATTGGCTGCCTTTTTATATGGCTTTAGTTGAGTTTGTATTAATACAATCTTTGGCTTTCTCAACCAGCATGATGGGTTTTTGTACATGCTTGCCACATGCTATTACATTTATGATGAGTTAACAGGGAATTTTAGTTTTTTTTTTTTTTTTTTGATTTGGATATATGTCTCTCTGCAGCTGCAAGCTTATCTCTCAGCCATTTTGTACCATTATCTTTATTAATTTTGTCTGGGTAACCTATACTTCAACTATCTATATAGTGTCCATACATAGTAGAAACTAATGCCAACCTGCTCTTGATAGTTTGTTTATTACTAACTTGTCACATTTTGCCCTTCATACTTGCTTGTAATATGTGAAATTTCTTAAATTGTTATGCTTCAGCTCAACCAGTAATGCTATTTGACAGCATTGTAATTTACATGAATATCTTTTTATGTTTCGATATTGGTAAAGATCAACATTGATATTTTCCTTTTTGTTTTTCACTCTACTTCTTTATTTTCTGTTGGTAGTCCTAAATCACTTTATAACCGATGTTGTTTGTCTTTTTAACTGATTTCATTTGGTGCAACAATATTGAGTTTTTTACCCCTCTAATTAACGACAATAACCCAAAAATTCACCAATCTAAATCAACCAACAATTAATTACAATCAAAATTAATAAATATAACCTGCATTAAGCCAGAATGTGCACGAGTATACGTAAAGGCCAAAATGTGGCTATACAAACGAGTACTTAAAATACTAAATGATGCAACATCCTCACAATTCCTAATTTGTCAACTTACAATGAAAATCCTTACTAGTAAAGTTTTAAACAAAATCGAGTGCTAGTGGAAATGGAACAGACACATTGTGAAACATCATTCAACTCCTCGTACAGAAACATCCTTCGACCCCGCTGGTACATGCTTCGGTCCCTGGTTACCTAAACAAATGGTTCAAAAATCTCATCATCTTCAATTCAATAATATGTATCCAAGATAAAAAAAAAAACTTAAGCCAAGGTCCAAAAATTAACAAGTGAAGCAATATTTAATTTCTTAACTTGCATGTGAAAGAACTTACATGGCATACAACATCTCTCTAAGTATCATCACGAATGCGGGGGCTAAGAGGATCCAAAACTTTTTTGTGGAGCTAAATTAGATACGTTGGCAGCATGGAAGAAAAATACTGAGAGACTTGAAGAAATAATTGCATTTTGGATAGTCTTATTTTTAAAGTAAACTATTCTATACGGCATTTTATCAGTCTTCACTAATATTGCTTACATGGCATACAAGAGCCTTCTTCACAACTTTCAAGTTTTTATACCCATATAGCTGTGACAGAATAATATTAGCAAATCGTTATAGATACCTCTTTGTTGACAAGTCTTAAGAACTCTTATCACTCCCTGCTGAAAGCAGAGGAACAAGTCAAACTTTTGTGACATGTAATATTAAGCAACATGTAATCAATAAAATGTAATCACAACGGTTATTCTCATATAGACATCGCTTTCGAAACTGAAACGCTTATCAGCCGTTGTGGTTTCAAGCATCCACATCTGTTGAAAACCGATGTTATAAAGTGATGTTGTTATGTGAAACAACATCGGTTAAAAACGTTGTTAAATAATTCGCACTTTAACAACAAGGGCTTTAACATCACTTATGTTCCTTAAAAGACATCATTTCTAAACCGACGTTGTTTCAGTTATTGACAACGGTCAAGAATCGATGTTGAAAACACCCCCTTTAACAACAGGGTTTTCCACATCGATTTTTTTTCATCATTTGACATCGGATAAAATGTCTATTAGCTTTTTTCTTGTAGTGACATGAGCCACACCGGTGACAAAACTAAAGAAAAATAAAAGAAATTAACGGTACAAAGCAAAGTGCACTGCGGTACAAAACAATCATGTACCTCGGTACAAGATTGTGTATCGTAGTACACCTTAAAAAGCAACACCTGTAATGCGGTAACCTTAACAACTAGCACTGTCTGGTAGTGCGTGTACAAGGTGCGTGTCTGCATGATACACAATTGTGTTTCACGTATGCGGATGTGCAATGTTTTGTGCCACGTTTCAACCCCAATTCCAGATGCTTTCTACCACGATACATTCAACGCATACCGCGGTACCTATCGAACATCTTTTAGCAATAATTCAACTTTACACGATGAAAAAACACGAGAAGCTTCCTTTACAACAAAGAAAGATTAATCAGCTGAAAGAGTAGAAAAGACACAAGAGTACAGATCAAAAGAAGAGATTAATGGAGGACATCAGATAATGGATAGCAGAATAGTCCAATTAACAGGAGAAAATAATGGAACAACAAGATCAAGCTTTCTGTTATAAATATGCATGAGTTCAGCAACAGAAAACACTGGGGGAGAACGAGGAGACCCACAAAAGGAGAATATGATACAGAAGATGGAGCTCAGTTGGAGAAAATGCAGCAGAACAGGAAGGGAACCATATTAATTCTTCAACAAATCCTTGGAGAATTACTGATCAAATCATCAAACATAAGGTCTTCCTTTTTCTTCTTCTTCTCTTTCTTTCGGGTATAATTCTTGTATTAACTCTTATATATCGAATTTCTTCTGTGCGTTGTTTGATGGATTAATTAGATATTCTAGGAGCTTGATGAAATCTTGTTTGATCTTATGTTTGGTTTGTAGATCTAATTTATTTCATGCAATTCATGGTTCATTGTGTTATTTGTGTTAATTACATCTTGGTTACCTGAACATTTATCTTTGATGTCTGATGTGTTAATCCACATTCGAGAGAAGGAATTCAATACCAGATCTAAAATAACACAATATAGAAAATTATATAATCGAGAGACTTATAAATCCTTTGAAGTTGTAAAAATTTCACTGTTCTATTTAGAATTATAATTCTTGAATTTTTTATAGATATATAGAAATCATATTTTATAATTTAAAATTACTAGACACTCGAGAGAGGTAGTTGATTAAATTGGGTATTTCAACCTATAAACCATTGCTTGAAATATATAGATTATTTATTATATATAAGTGATAACTTGATGAAATCAACCTCTAGAATAATTCTCCTGTAGATTTAGCATTTAATTATTATTACCTACAAATCATCCACCTATTATTGATCAATCAAATATCACAAAAACTTCTGTCAGATCGTCTAACGGATCTGACCTGATAGACGGACCTGACCCGCGGATCCGGTGGCATTTACGTAATATTACCAGTGGTGTTTTATTAGTTTTCAAGGAGCACATGTATTATTAGTCATTCGAAATGTATTAGTCGTCCTTCTAAAAGTATTAACAGTTCTTCTGAAATGTATTATTAGTTTCCTGAAGAGTTTTTTAGTATTTCTCCTTAATATACTCTCGAAATGTATTACCAATCCCTCAAAAAAGTATTAGTAATTCATCGAAAAAATATTAGTAATTCCTTGAAATAAATTAAAATTTTCTCACGAAATGTATTAAAAGTCCTTTTGAAAAGTATTAAAAAAAAGTCCCCTAAAGAGTTTTTTTGGTATTTTTTCTCATGAATATACTCCCGAAATGTATTAGTCGTCCTTCTAAAAAGTATTAGCAGTTCTTCTTGTGAAGCCCCGATTTTTTTTCCGAGCTTATAATTGATCCTTATTGTCGTTTATACTTTTGATCGACTATTTTACAGCGTCATTTTGACGGGTAATTATTAATAATATATACATTTTGTATTTTATTTTATTTTACTTAATTAATTGTGATCATGATCATCATTAATTCTATTTTGCATTTATGATCACTTGGTTGATCATTATTACTATTTTTGTATTTATTAGTCACCTTAGAATTTTTAAGAGACTATTTATTTTAGAGACTTTTACCTTATAGAATTAAGATTTTGATTTAGATTAAGTGATCATGAGACTTACAAGTGATCAAGGAAATCACTAATTATTTTGGAGATTGATATATTTCATCCATTATCATCAAATTTGGGACAAAAAAATATATGGAATTACCATAATGCCATTGTAGTGGACGGCCAACATGGTGAATTTTGGAGTAAAAATATCATCCAACTCTTGTACACCTACACCTTATATTAGTCATCTTGTGTATAATTATACCATTAATTCAAACATTATACACATCATCTCTCATATTACTTCTTTAATATTATTTTTGCCAACATGTTGGAAGTCTTCCAACATTCCATTCAAACCAAGTCTTGCCCATACCTTTGACCCTCAAATTGCCTCCCATGCATGAGGCAAAATGCAAGACACAAAATTGAACAAAAATTCCTCTCTCTCACTCACTTGGACGGCCATATGGCCAATTTTGTGTCAAATTCATCTCATTTTTCATCTAACACATTTATTCTCTAGCAAAATCCTCCTCATTCTCTCTAAAAACTCCCAACTTCTCTCTACTCTTCTTCTTACTTTCTTCTTCTATACTTAGAAAAATTTCAAGATTTTTCCCCTATTTCTTCAAAAAATTCGAACCAAACCATACTACAAGGTAAGAAATTTTATCTTCAATCCATTTTTGATATCACATAGTTCACCTCTTCCACCTTCTTAACTTAAGTTTGCATTTGATTTGGAGGTAAATTTAGAAGACTTTGAAGATTAGAGCTTGACATCATTTTTGAAGAAGGACTTCAAACTTGAAGAAGAACTAGTAGAGGAATTTGGACTACAAGGTAAGAATTGAGTACTAGACCCTTCTTTCCTATTCTTTCTATTTTTTTCAAATTTTAACACCCCTTTTTCATTTTTGAGAAATAGGGGCTGACCTTAGGTGATTTTGGAGTTGAACCAAAATTCCAATTTTAAAGCTTCAACTAGTCTCCAAACACCTACTACACAAGGTAAAGTGTAGTCCTTCTCATTTCCTTACTTCCTTCTTTTTTCTCCCTAATTTTTCTCTCATTTTTCTAACTTCAAATTTTTGATATTTTTTGAATTAGGGGCTGACCTAAGAAGCCTCATCCAAAAATTGTGAAATTATCCTTTTATTTCACAATTTCCAATTTTAAGGTGGGTGGAAAAAATATTTTCCAACTATTAGGTGTTTTATTAAAATGCATGTAGAAAATTTGATCATGAGCCTTGACATATATAATCTATGTATTGCATGTAAATTTGCTATTTATTGAATTTTAGGTGCATGCATGTGCAATTTAATGTTTTAATTGATGAATTCTTGTATGTATTGGACATGCATGTGTATGATCTTTAAAATCTATGTTTTGGATGCCTTATAACCTGAAAAAGTCGAGCATAATTGATTAAATTTCAATTTTGGACTTAAAAATGTAAAAATGTAAAGTTGGTGGACTAAATTGCAAGAAAATGAAAGTTAAAGGACCCCTCTGCAAATTTCGAAATTTGGGACTGTACTCAGGTTCAAAAATGACTTTTGGACATTTTAATAAAGTTTTAAGAGTTTTAAGATAAATAAAATCAACCTTTAAAAGTCCATGGACTAGATTGTAAAATTTTGAAAGTTTAAGGGCTACTTTGCAATTTTTAAAACTGCACCAGACCTAAACTTTAAAATTTGAAATTTTTACTCTTAAGGTACTGGGAATTAGATATTTTTAAAAGTATTCCAAAAATCCAAGTGGTTAGGGCTTGGAAAGCAATTTTACTAAGATTGAGGGACTAATGTGTAAAATACTAAACTTGAGGACCCGAATGAAATTTCCATGACTCATGCTGCCCATGCACCTGTAAGTACTAACTTAACTATAACTTAATTATATTTTGGACCCAAGGTTCAAATTTCATAACAATTGGACCCCTAAAAGCCTTGAAGACAATTATTTTAAAATGGGACAAAAATGATATTTTCAAAAGTTAAAGGACCTACACTTATTTCTTTTAAAAACTGCTTTTGTCTCAATATCCCACTAACTTTAGTGATATTTTCCAACTGGAATCACATTAAAAGCCCTTCCGGTTTGTGAGTTCCGATTATTTTAAACTTAAGGTCCGAATTGTCAATTTTTACAAATTTGGGGCCAATGTGAGAATTGTATAAAAACTCGACCTCAAAACTTTAAAAACCTGAATTTCTGAACAATTTAGAGAATTTAGGAACTGACCTCATAATTTTTTAAGGTCGGGATATTTATTTATTCAATTTTTAACCCCAAAAGTGTTGGTTTTTACAAAATGGGGCTAAATTACAAATTTTCTTTTATAAAGGACCTAACTCAAATTATTTTCTCTTTTACTAAAATAGCCTTGGACCCTCTGACTTGGAGATTTAATTAAAGTATTTTACTTTCCCAAAAACCATTGACTTATCGGATCAATTTGACCACCGAATACCCGATCAGCGGAGCGGAATTCCTCGCCTTGCGATTTTGAATCTATAATTGGGACTTATGTTCCACCTAATCTTTCAAGATATCGAAGATTGCTTATCCTTCCGATGATTATCTTCATCCAAATACTCCACCAACGCCATAATTGCTACTCGCGTTTTTTTCAAAATTTTCTGAATCGCTTCAATGAATCAATAATACTCATTGCCTGGTTGATTGCTTGTACTTGTATTTACTTTCTGCTGAGTCAACTTGGTGTGTTGAGCTCACGAGTCGGAATGGATACGTCGGGGATGGGCAACCGGCGGCTCTGGCCGCTATTTCACTCTTCCTACCCCATCGTCCTAATCCCACAACCGAGGGACGGAGTTTGTCGAGGGAAGCGGGTCGTAGTACTTGAAGTATAATCATGATTATGACGATCCGAGCCTTGCAAGCTCCACTGTGGATTTTGTCTTTGCCTATGGAGCGATAAGGTGACCGGTCTTGACCATCCTGCCTGGGAGTTACAAGGAAGAACGAAGGAATCATTGCCCCGATCCACACGATTTGGAGTTATCGGACCCGTTTGGTTGGCGCTACAAATCCGTGACGCAACCGCTACTTGTTTTGCATTGGTTGGCGCTACAAATCCGTGACGCAACCATTAATTGCCTTGCATGGGATTGGCGTTACATTTCCGCACGCAATCCTACCTGTCTTGATCAATCACATAGTGCTGTGTGACCATGAATGTTTTTCTCGAATCGTATAAGTATATTATTTAAATATATTTATCATGACGCTTGTGAATCGTGTGTGAATTCATGCATCATACTCACGCGTTTTCATATAATGTTTTCTCGCATTATCTATATATCGCCACACTTACACACGATCACCCCATCCAATGAGATTTTTGTCTCATCCCCTCCTCGTTTTCTAAACCTTTAGATGGGGACTATGTTGAAGATGTCGAACCCGACCACGATTGATGACCATCGCCGCCTGTCGATCTTGCACCTTTTTACTTGATGATTGTTCTTATTTCATGTACTTTTCTTGATGTTGGACTTCCATTTATCCTGCTACTCTTTTCTCTCTTTGATGTAATTTAAGGCGTAGGACCCTTTGACTTTTAAGTTGTTATCTTTAGATCATATCGGCTATGTAATTTGGGTTATGGATATTGTGGACTGTAAGTTGTAAATTATACTTATTCTTTACTCCGCTGCTATTGACTTTGTTTCATTGGGTTCTCGATGTAATTCGTCTAGACTGTTTGGTTATTTGTATTTAAGTTGTGGATCGTCGTCGCGTCCCGTTTGGGGCGTGACAGTTAGAGTGGTATCAGAGCTCGGCTAGTAAGATGGAAACTTACACCGAGCCCGACCCAGGATAGTACCCTCGATCCGTGTTTTGGGTAGTCTGCGACTTGACCAATTAAGTGTGAAATCGATTTCAAATTGGCATAGAACCGTCTTATTGATGTTTGAACTAAGTTAGAACGCATATTTGGAGATTCAATAGTCATACTTGTCTTGACTTAGTTGATTATTGACTGACTTCCTTTATTCATTGTTTTCTTATTCCCTCCTTATCTTTCCTTTACCTTTGACTGATCCGCCTTAGTTTTGTTGTTACTTTCCCTGCGATATCACTTGCTTTACACAAATAATTATTGTATTCATTTACTCGTGAATCGCAACTAACACTTCAAGATACAGAATGGCCGAACATCGAGGACGTGGGAGACCTCGCTGCGTTCCCCGAGGGGATGACGACGTACCCAGGGACCGGGTACCCTCCCCTGAATTACCACCGCCTCCTCCACCTGCTGCAGGAGACAACTTGACCGCACAGGCCCTACAACAAATACTGGTTTTCATGAGGCAACAGGCAGAGCCTCAACCCCGTGCTCCCGAACCCGCTAGAGAGGCGAACGATCGCACGTTGGAGCGATTTCTACGGTTCGACCCACCAGCTTTCTTAGGAGAGCCGGGTGATTTGAAGGCAGAAGAATGGATAGAAAAACTGGAGAATATCTTGATGCTCTCAATACTCGGATGAGCGAAAGTCACACTCGTCGTATTTAAATGCCTGGAATCATTTGCTAGACCGTGGAGGGCATTGAAATGAGATGGGAACAAGACCGGGTAGTCGAACATGGGAAATTTCTTGGCCGAGTTCAATGAACAGTATATTCCACAGGTTGTGAAAAGAAGCACGCCGAGATGAATTCCACAGTTGAGGCGAGGAATCGACGTAGCTCGATGACAGTCCGAATTTCACCGATTGTCCAAGTATGCTCTGGGGACAATCGATCAGAAAGAGGATAAGCTTTACAAGTTCACTCGAGGATTGAAACTGAACTTCGAAACTTGATTCTTTGATGTTGAATCGACAACCTACTCGCCGCGGTAAAACACTCTCGCATTGAGTCGGATCGAACCGTATTGGGATGATTCATAATAGGCCATCGAAACGATCTTAAGAGGACAAATACGGGACGACCATCTAAACCGCTGCTAAGTTTGAAAAGGACCGATTAACAAAACAGATAAAGAAAGAGACCATGTCTGAAGGAAAGCGGGTCATGTGTGCACATTACGAGAAATCGGGACATACTTGCCAACGATCGTTGGCGTAAACAAGGAAGATGTTTACTGTTGTGGTAGTGTCGGCACGATTGCAAGATTGCCCGAAACGATGATGACAAACCAAACAGACCACCCACGAGGCGTGAAATGGTCGGGGTAATCGCAGGGGTAATCGGGCAAGGATGCCCGCTCGAGCTTTTGCACTAGCCGGGACGGGAGGCTCCGGGAGGCAACATATGTGGTGGAAGGTACACTTCTAGTATCTAACCACTACGCTAAAATATTGTTCGACCCTGGATCAACGCATTCATTTGTTGCACCGCATTTTGTACACAAACTGCATGCATGAATGGAACATATGCCTATATGTCTTGAAGTGTCAACTCCTATGGGTGCAAGTCAGATAACAGATATTATCTATAATGCATGCGAAGTTAAGATTCTTTGAGATAAACTTTCATGCCGACTTAATCCTATTACCTATATCTGAATACGACGTGATATTGGGAATGAACCTGGTTGTCTGCACACCATGCACAAATGGACTGCCATAACAAGTCCATTAAGCTATGTGAACCCGAAAACCCAAAGTGGAAATTTCGGGAAGGGCACGAGTTAAGATTGCCCCAATCATTTCAGAATGAAAGCGAGGAAGCGATCACTAGAGGGGCTCAAGGGTACTTGGCGTTTGTAATTAACAAACCCACGATTGATACACACATTAACCAAGTACCTATAGTATCAGAATACACGGATGTATTTCCACAAGAACTCACCACCGTCCCTCCCGGATAGGGAAGTCGAGTTCACCATCGAGGTGTTACTGGGGACTGCCCCGATCGCTAGAACCCCATATAGAATGGCTCCTCTTGAGTTACAAGAGTTGAAGACGCAATTACTGTAAATGGATGTGGGATTTATCCGACCGAGTGCGTCTCCGTGGGGAGCACTGTGTTTGTTTGTCAAAAGAAAGATGACACATTAAGGCGTGTATAGATTATCGTGGTCTTAATAGCGTGACCATCAAGAACAAATATCCCCTCCCGGGATAGACGAACTATTTGATCAACTTCAGGGAGCGACGGTGTACTCGAAGTTTGACTTACAACAAGGATATTACCAATCAAGATCCGCGAGGAAGACATTTCAAAATCGCATTTCAAACCCGATATGGACACTACGAGTTTGTTGTAATGCCTTTCGTCCCGACGAATGCACCAAAGAGCATTTATGGACCTGATGCATCGAGTCTTCCAACCTTATTTGGATCAATTCGTAGTGATATTCATTGATGACATACTCGTATACTCTAAGTCAGAGAAGAGCATGAACGTCATCCAAAATCGTTTTGGAGACACTACGAGCATAAGGCCGTATGCCAAATTCAAAGAAATGCGAATTTTGGCTTAGTGAAGTCGCGTTCTTGGGACACGTAGTCTCGGGCACGGCGGGATTGCGGTAGATCCTTCGAAGGTACAGGACGGTGGTTGAATGGAAACAACTCGAGTGCGTAACGAAATCGGGAGTTTCTAGGACTAGCCGGATATTATCGAAGATTTATCCAGGATTTTTCCAAGATAGCGGACCACTCACTCGACTAACCTGAAAGCAAGTCAAGTTTGAGTGGAATGACAAATGCGGGCGTGTTTCAAGAGTCAAGAAACGACTTACTACGACTCGATCTTAGCCCTTCCAAAGGGGACCGAAAATTTTGTCGTCTGATGATGCATCAAAAGAAGGACTAGGAGCAAGTGCTCATGCGGGAAGGAAAAGTTATCGCTTACGCATCACGAAAGCTCAAGCTGTATATGAAGCCAATTATCCAACGCATGACTTGGAATTGGCGGCGATAGTTTTCGCGTTAAAGAAATGGAGACACTATCTCTACGGAGCAACATTCACGGTTTTCTCGGATCATAAGAGCTTGAAGTATCTATTCTCTCGAGAAAGACCTCAATCGAGGCAACGAGAGATGGATGGAGTTGATTGAGGACTATCACTTTGATATTCAATACCATCCCGGAAAGCTAACGTCGTAGCGAGGCGCTCTAGCGAAAGGCGAGCTTAGCGGACTTATGATTCGAGAGTGGGAATCATTAGAAGAGCCGAGCAATTGGAATCGACGAGAACCAATACTCGGTTTCATGTGCTAACATTTCGGTTAAACCCGAATCTGAATGAGATCAAAGAAGCACAAGGGAAAGATGCACATCTTCAAAAGCGAAGGAGAAGATACTTAAAGGAGAGAGATCGAATTCTCGGTACACAAAGATGGGGTTATCGATTCGAAATCGAGTGTGTGTGTACCTTAGAATAATGACGAATGTTAGGAATAAAATCTGTGAGAGGCACACTGTTCAAAATACACTATACATCCTGGATGAAACAAGATGTATAAGGATTTGAAACGGAGTTATTGGTGGGTAAACATGAAGAACCGATTAGCGAGTTCGTTGCGAGATGTTTGACTTGTCAACGAGTAAAAGCGAACATCAACGACCATCCGGTTTACTACAACCGTTTAGAATTCCCGAGTGGAAATGGGAACACATAACGATGGACTTCGTGACGGATCTACCAAGGACCGAGAGGAGGCCATGATCTTTATTTGGGTAGTGGTAGACCGACTCACGAAAATCGCATACTTCTTACCCATCAAGAAAACCGATAGCTTGCGAAACTTGCATTATATCAGAAATCATTCGACCGCATGGAGTACCGGTCGACATAGTATCCGGACAGAGACCCGAGGTTTGTCTCCGTTTTGGAAGTGCTTGCACGAGGAATGGGTACCTCGCTAAGTTTCAAAGACAACACATCCACAAACCGATGGACGATCGAGCGAACAATTCAAACCCTTGAAGATATCTTTGCGAGCTTGCACATTGGATTTTCAAGGAAGTTGGGATTCGCACTTACCATTAGCCGAGTTCGCCTACAATAACGATTATCGTGCCATGATTGGGATGGCACCTACGAGGCATTATATGGGCGAAAATGTAGATCCCCACTACACTTTGGGAGATTGATGACCAATGGACTCGAAAGAGAAACGAAAGTCACCTCAATTCCAAAGGTCGACTTAGTTCGGAGGCCATGGAGAAAGTCAAGCCGATCAAGGAGCGGATTCACACACTCGGAGCCGCCAAAAGAGTTACGCAGACAAGAGAAGAAAGGATTTGGAATTTGAAGTCGGAGATGAAGTATTTCTCAGACTCTCACCACGGAAAGGATTGATCAATCCGAAGAAAGGAGGCAAGTTGAGTCCGAAATATGTTGGACCTTACAAGGTTTTACAGAGGATCGGAAAGTTAGCTTACCGACTCGAGTTACCGGCATCATATACGGGAATGCACGATGTATTCTACGTGTCGAGACTGAAGAAATATCAACCAAATCCCGAACATATCATCACTCGTGATACTCCGCCTCTAATGGAAAATCTATCCTACACCGAGAGGCCGATCCGGATCATTGATCAGCAGATACGACAGTTGCGTAAAAGAGAAATCCCGATGGTTAAGGTTGTGTGGCAGAACCACGACCGAGACAAGACGCAACGTGGGAGATGGAAGAAGACATAAGGAATCAATATCCAGAACTATTCTGAAGAGAATTTGGGGACCAAATTCTTTTAAGGAGGGGAGGATGTGAAGCCCGATTTTTTTCCGAGCTTATAATTGATCCTTATTGTCGTTTATACTTTTGATCGACTATTTTACCGCGTCATTTTGACGGGTAATTGTTAATAATATATACATTTTGTATTTTATTTTATTTTACTTAATTACTTGTGATCATTATCACCATTAATTCTATTTTGCATTTATGATCACTTGGTTGATCATTATTACTATTTTTGTATTTATTAGTCACCTTAGAATTTTAAGAGACTATTTATTTTAGAGACTTTTACCTTATAGAATTAAGATTTTGATTTAGATTAAGTGATCATGAGACTTACAAGTGATCAAGGAAATCACTAATTATTTTGGAGATTGATATATTTCATCCATTATCATCAAATTTGGGACAAAAAAAAATATATGGAATTACCATAATGCCATTATAGTGGACGACCAACATGGTGAATTTTGGAGTAAAAATATCATCCAACTCTTGTACACCTACACCTTATATTAGTCATCTTGTGTATAATTATACCATTAATTCAAACATTATACACATCATCTCTCATATTACTTCTTTAATATTATTTTTGCCAACATGTTGGAAGTCTTCCAACATTCCATTCAAACCAAGTCTTGCCCATACCTTTGACCCTCAAATTGTCTCCCATGCATGAGACAAAATGCAAGACACAAAATTGAACAAAAATTCCTCCCTCCCTCTCACTTGGACGGCCATATGGCCAATTTTGTGCCAAATTCATCTCATTTTTCATCTAACACATTTATTCTCTAGCAAAATCCTCCTCCTTCTCTCTAAAAACTCCCAACTTCTCTCTACTCTTCTTCTTACTTTCTTTCTTTCTATACTTAGAAAAATTTCAAGATTTTTCCCCTATTTCTTCAAAAAATTCGAACCAAACCATACTACAAGGTAAGAAATTTTATCTTCAATCCATTTTTGATATCACATAGTTCACCTCTTCCACCTTCTTAACTTAAGTTTGAATTTGATTTGGAGATACATTTAGAAGACTTTGAAGGTTAGAGCTTGACATCATTTTTGAAGAAGGACTTCAAACTTGAAGAAGAACTAGTAGAGGAATTTGGACTACAAGGTAAGAATTGAGTACTAGACCCTTCTTTCCTATTCTTTCTATTTTTTTCAAATTTTAACACCCCTTTTTCATTTTTTAGAAATAGGGGCTGACCTTAGGTGATTTTGGAGTTGAACCAAATTTTTCAATTTTAAAGCTTCAACTAGTCTCCAAACACCTACTACACAAGGTAAAGTGTAGTCCTTCTTATTTCCTTCTTTTTTCTCCCTAATTTTTCTCTCATTTTTCTAACTTCAAATTTTTGATATTTTTTGAATTAGGGGCTGACCTAAGAAGCCTCATCCAAAAATTGTGAAATTATCCTTTTATTTCACAATTTCCAATTTTAAGGTGGGTGGAAAAAATATTTTCCAACTATTAGGTGTTTTATTAAAATGCATGTAGAAAATTTGATCATGAGCCTTGAGATATATATAATCTATGTATTGCATGTCAATTTTATGTATCAAGTCATGAAAATTCTCAAGAGTTGCTCAAATTTGCTATTTATTGAATTTTAGGTGCATGCATGTGCAATTTAATGTTTTAATTGATGAATTCTTGTATGTATTGGACATGCATGTGTATGATCTTTAAAATCTATGTTTTGGATGCCTTATAACCTGGAAAAGTCGAGCATAATTGATTAAATTTCAATTTTGGACTTAAAAATGTAAAAATGGAAAGTTGGTGGACTAAATTGCAAGAAAATAAAAGTTAAAGGACCCCTCTGCAAATTTCGAAATTTGGGACTGTACTCAGGTTCAAAAATGACTTTTGGACATTTTAATAAAGTTTTTAGAGTTTTAAGATAAATAAAATCAACCTTTAAAAGTCCATGGACTAGATTGTAAAATTTTGAAAGTTTAAGGGCTACTTTGCAATTTTTAAAACTGCACCAGACCTAAACTTTAAAATTTGAAATTTTTACTCTTAAGGTACTGGGAATTAGATATTTTTAAAAGTATTCCAAAAATCCAAGTGGTTAGGGCTTGGAAAGCAATTTTACTAAGAATGAGGGACTAATGTGTAAAATACTAAACTTGAGGACCCAAATGAAATTTCCAGGACTTATGCAGCCCATGCACCTGGAAATACTAACTTAACTATAACTTAATTATATTTTGGACCCAAGGTTCAAATTTCATAACAATTGAACCCCTAAAAGCCTTGAAGGCAATTATTTTAAAATGGGACAAAAATGATATTTTCAAAAGTTAAAGGACCTACACTTATTTCTTTTAAAAACTGCTTTTGTCCCAATATCCCACTAACTTTAGTGATATTTTCCAATTGGAATCACATTAAAAGCCCTTCCGGTTTGTGAGTTCCGATTATTTTAAACTTAAGGTCCGAATTGGCAATTTTTACAAATTTGGGGCCAATGTGAGAATTTTATAAAAACTCGTCCTCAAAACTTTAAAAACCTGAATCTCTGAACAATTTAGAGAATTTAGGAACTGTCCTCATAATTTTTTAAGGTCGGGATATTTATTTATTCAATTTTTAACCCCAAAAGTGTTGTTTTTTACAAAATGGGGCTAAATTACAAATTTTCTTTTATAAAGGACCTAACTCAAATTATTTTCTCTTTTACTAAAATAGCCCTGGACCCTCTGACTTGGAGTTTTAATTAAAGTATTTTACTTTCCCAAAAACCCTTGACTTATCGGATCAATTTGATCGATTAATACCCGATCGCGGGCTTCCTTCGCATTGCGATTTTGAATCTATAACGGGACTTATGTTCCACCTAATCTTTCAAGATATCGAAGATTGCTTATCCTTCCGATGATCATCTTCATCCAAATACTCCACCAACGCCATAATTGCCACTCGCGTTTTTTTTCAAAATTTTCCTGAACTGCTTCCCTGAATCAATAATACTTTCATTGCTAGTTGGTGATCGTATACTTGTATTTACTTTCTTGCTGAGTCAACTTGGTGTGTCAAGCTCACGATCGGAATGGATACGTCGGGGATAGAACCGGCGACTCGGGCCGCTATTCCACTCTTCCGATCCCATCGTCCCTAATCCCGCAAATCGAGGGACGGAGTTTGTCCAGGGAAGCGGGTCGTAGTACTTGAGGTATAATCATGATTATGACGGATCCGAGCCTTGCAAGCTCCACCGTAGATTTTGTCTTTGCCTATGGAGCGATAAGGTGACCGGTCTTGACCATCCCGCCTGGGAGTTACAAGGAAGAACGAAGGAATCACATCCGATCCACACGATTTCGGAGTTATCGGACCCGTTTGGTTGGCGCTACAAATTAAACGCAACCGCTACTTGTTTTGCATTGGTTGGCGCTACAAATCCGTCGCAACCATTAATTGCCTTGCATGGGATTGGCGTTACATTTCCGTGCAATCTACTGTCTTGGCCGAATCACATAGTGTCTGTGTGACCATGAACTATTTTCTCGAATCGTATAAGTATATTATTTAAATATATTTATCACGACGCTTATGAATCGTGTGTGAATTCATCATCATACTCACGCGTTTTCATATAATCTGTTTTCTCGCATTAACTATATATCGCCACACTTACACACGATCGGCCCATCCACGAGATTTCTGTCTCATCCCCTCCTGTTTTCTAAACCTTTAGATGGGGACTATGTTGAAGATGTCGAACCGACCCGCAGATTGATGACCATCGCCATACCTGTCGATCTTGCACCTTTTTCTTGATGATTGTTCTTATTTCATGTACTTTTACCGATGTTGGACTTCCATTTATCCTGCTACTTTTTCTCTCTTTGATTGTAATTTAAGGCGTAGGACCCTTTGACTTTTAAGTTGTTATCTTTAGATCATATCGGCTATGTAATTTGGGTTATGGATATTGTGGACTCGTAAGTTGTAAATTATACTTATTCTTTACTCATTTCTATTGACTCTGTTTCATTGGGTTCTCGATGTTATTCGTCTAGACTGTTTGGTTATTTGTATTTAAGTTGTGGATCGTCGTCGCGTCCCGTTTGGGGCGTGACAGTTCTAAAATGTATTAGTTGTTTCCCTGATTATAATTAAATTATTATCCCAAAATATATTAACAGTCATTATGAAAAGTATTAGCAGTCCTTCTAAAAAGTATTAGCAGTTCTTCTAAAATGTATTAGTAGTTCCCTTGAATATAGTAAAATTTTTCTCTCAAAATGTATTAACAGTCCTTCTGAAAAGTATTAGTCCTCTTTCTAAAAAGTACTAGCAGTTTTTCTCCCAAAATGTATTAGTCGTCCTTCTAAAAAGTATTAGCAGTTTTTCTAAAATGTATTAGATGTTTCCCTAAATATAATTAAATTTTTATCCCAAAATATATTAACAGTCCTTCTGAAAAGTATTAGCCATCCTTCTAAAAAGTATTAGCAGTTCTTCTAAAATGTATTAGTAGTGTCTTCACTATTGTTCTTATTCTGATTGTTCTCATAACATTCGTGTAACAGAGTTCTCAATTTGCAATTCTTTTTTTCATAGTAATTTTCATGGCCTTGAAACAACTTTTATTTTAAGAGATTTGTTATTTTCTCAAGAAAAGTGCGGTCGAAAACAAAGATGGAGAAGTTTATAAACAAACCCTGTTTCCGAATTTTACTACTTTGTATGCTCGTTTTGAACCTGAGACCTAAAATCTGCTTTGCTAAGAAAATCACTTGAACAACTTTAAGTGCAATACCTAGTGGTTTTGAATCCTTGTAGAAAATTGAGTCTGGACAAGAATTTCACCGAGTCTCAACAAGTTTGGTTTTAATCTTTAAGAAAGCTAAAATCCTGGTGTATATTAGAGCCTGTGGAAAGAGATGAAGCCTCCTTGAAGATGAGATGATTTAATCAGCATGTGTCGGTGATTATGAAGATAATGAACATTAATCTAAGGGATCCGTCTAACGGATTTAGATCCGTTAGACCGTCTGACAGGAGACTAGCTCATCAAATATAGCATAGGTAATTTAGATTTGGTACTTACACACACACACACATTCCTTGTGGATACGACAACCCTACTCACTACACTATATTAAAACTTGACAACCGTAAACTTGTTGTAGATTAGGTGAGTGTTTTCATGTCTAACAAGTTTTTAGCGTTGTTGCTGGGGAATGTGTTTTGTGTGATATCATGGGTGGTTGCCTAGTTGTAATTTGACTATTTTTTATTTTTATTTCTTTCTTTATTGTTTTGATTTGTTTAACTTTTTTATATTGGAGGAACTTCGTTGGATAAAATATAATGTATGCATATAATTGACCAACCAATGATGTTACGGGAATTTTTGGAAGTCAAAGAGTGAACACTTTTGTTCCATATTATCCATCTCAAGAAAATGTATGGGCCCAAAATATTGCAAATCATGGAATCTCTCATCAGCTACAAGAACAATTGTCTAGCTTGGAAAAAATATTTTATCAATTTCTAGATGACGGTGAGGCAAAAAACAAGTTGAGATAAAATGTCAGTCCAAGTTGGAGGAAATTTTTGCTCAGTTTATCGTATTGAGTACGATAATGCATGGGGAAATTGAGTGAAATAATACTACGAGCCAAGGCAAGATTTCAACAAATTGAGATTAAATGTCGACATATATCAAAGTCACTCCAACAAATGATTGACCAAATTAATAATGAAGAGTTGTCATCATTCTTGGAACATGATGAAGTAGACAATCACGAACCTGAATTGCCCATTATTAAAGAGGTGGACATCCTTCAAAATTTGGAGGAGACTTTTGAAGTGTGCAATCTGATCTTACAAGAGGAGCCATGTCAAATTAACGCAAGGAGTTTTTCTATCTCTCACTCAATTGAAAATCCTCTTTCTGATAAAAATGTGTGCACTCCGGATGTTAGCTTTATGACAAATTTATCAGATTTGTACAATAAATGGAACAATGTTTGAAAATGGTGATCAATTCATATGCTCTACATATTCATTGATATTTAATATGAATAAACATAGAAATAACTTTACTATGATTGAAAAACCATTTTTAATTGTTAGTAACACATTTTTTGATTTCCAAAATATCCTCAAAGTGATCCAAAATCATCTACATCCTACATGCACTAAATGATCACCTATACTATTGGAAAATACTAAGGTGTGGTATGATCGACACTTGTTTTTAGATCCAAGTTGAGTAAACAATAATCTGGGTGAAAACCATAAATTTAGCGCTTCTTGGGAGGCAACCTGAGGTTTGTGTGATTTATTTAAATTATTATGTGTGCGCGTTTGTATTTTCCAATTGTTAATGGGGATAATATTTTAACATATTTTTATATTTTCCTATTTTCAATTTTCTGATTTAAAAAAATAATAATAAAACTTGTACCGCGGTACACACCAAATTCGTATGGTACATGGATTTACCGCATTTAAAGACACAACCGTGTTTTTATTAAAAAAAATATTGAACACGGTCGTATTGGACCGTGTCGAGAAATTCCCCATTTCGTGAGGGCAACACGACCCTCCCGTGTCTCAGTATTTTATTTTTATTTTTATTTTTTATTAAAAAAATGATGTACAACGGTACACAAATGCATCAAACTCTTGTACCGCAGTACGATCTTTATTTAAACTTTCTTTTTTATTGAAATTTCAATAAAAAGAACGATTTTTTTTTCAGAAAATTCTAAACTCAATTCAGCTCTAATGTTTTGCTTTCTTCTAGGATTAAACATGTTAAAAGGTAATTATATTCCCCTTATCACTCAAAATTCATGTAAATTGGTAGAATTTTTCCATATTTGAAGCATATGAACCATACTTTCGAATCATTTGAATTTTCATGAAATTGTAATTAATTGCTTATGATAATTGATGAATTGTGATAATTTGAACTTGTAGAGCATATTTTAAGAATTGATTATGATTTTTGGTGTGAGACCCTGACTTTTTCCAACATAAGATACAATGTTGTATAGTGATGTATTATTTGGCTTAGTGTCGAAAACTTAGTATTTATGAAACGTGACGCGACTTTTATTATTCCTTCTAACGTCAATTTGGTTTTCTTTATTTTTGAGTGTACCAACTTTAGTTCCTTCTCTAGTATTAATACTTGACCGACTAACTACGACCTTAGAAATATTAGACCCTCGATAATTTAGGTGTACATTCCAATCCTTACCCAAATATTTCACCTTATTCTATAATTCATTCCCAACCAACTTCTAATTTATTTTTTTGGAAATACACCTTTGTTATTTCACATCCTAATTTTGAAACTTCTAAATATTTAATTATGAAAACTTATACATTTTATCTTCCCGCAATTTTATAAAAGAAACAACAAATATTTTTTTCTAATTTTCGACCCAACCCTTGTAAATGGGAAATTAACTCTTTTTTTCTATTATTATTCATTTATTATTTTTGTTTCTCCCAACAAGAATATATTATGGGACAAAAAAAAATTTTGACATATTTTTCTCTCCCAAAATCCGGCCATAGCTATTAAAGTAAGGAAATCACTCAATTTTTTTGTTTTCTTCTTCTCCTAACAACTTTACACAATAATTTAAAATCAAAACAGAAAAATAATTTCCCCCCTAATGAAACTTTCGGCTATAGCACATAGGGGGGAATCAATTTTAATCCTTTTTTTTTTATCTTAATTATCACTACAAGTCACCATTCAACATTAAATTACAAAACAAAGAAAAGGAAAGTTCCCAACCTCTCTCTCTTTCGGCCATAGTACTCTTAGGTAGGGAATCATGTCAATTTTTTTTGTTAACCCTCAAATGCTAGGCCAACTTTTAATCAAAAGAAAACAAAAAAATTAATAAAAATTCCCCTCCCAAGCCAATATTTCGGCTATGATATAGTAGGGGTAATCCAAAATTTTGTTCTATCTATTCAACCATCCAACCTCCTTTCATTTCATCTTTGAGTAAGAGAACACAAGACACTCTTCCAAAAATTTCTAAGGGACGGAAAATTTACTAGCAAGGTAAGGAATTTTTTTTTCCATCTTCATTCTACCTCTTTTGAAACCTCAAAATATACCTCCAATTCCTAACTTTATGAATCAATTTTTTTGAGGTACCCCTAGAAGAAGTTTTCATGAAGAATTAAGAGAACTAGACTTGACTACAAGCTTGAAGAGGAAATTCAAGACTACACACTTTTAAGTTGAGAAAATTGTGGTTTTAGTATATTTCCCTTGACAAAATGAAGAATTAATTTTTGACTCAAGGATATGGATTTTTGAAGCTTAGGGGTTGACCTACATCATCTCAAATTGAAGTTAGAAGCTTGAAGAAAAAAAATTCATTTTTAGAGATCACTTGAAGACATTAAGGTAAGTAGTAGCCATTTGATCCTATTATATTCCTTTAAACTTGAGACTTTAATTTGAACACCAAAATATGGTTTGGATGCCATATAGGGGCTGACCTTCAATATTTTGATTCAAGAAGTTGATACCTAGAAGAAGACTTCATTTTAGATCAACCCGGAAAAAACTACTACGAGGTGGGTGAAAAATCTTTCAAAAATAGGCAAATAATTTTGATAAAATGCATGTAGTACATCAAAATATTTTATTTAATATATTTATATCACATGTATATTTTGATATATATCAAGTTCAAGAAATTTCACAAAATGGGCATGATTTTGATTTCTTGCAGAATAGGGACATACTCGCATATATATATTTTAATTTCTTGCTCATCTCTTGATTTATGTGTTAATGAATGTGTTATATGCTCAAAATCATGTTCTATACTTGATTTATATTCTGGAAAATATGTTCTTGTGCTCGAATTTGAACAAATATGCCATTTATGCAATTTTTGCAAAGTTGATGACTAAACCGTAATTTTGAAAACTGTCCAGGACTAATCAGTAAATTTCGAAATTTTGTACCGTATTAATTGTAAAATTTGATATTTTATGTTAATAATAATATTTTAAAGATTTTGAGAAAAGAAAACCCATCCTTGGAAGTTTAAGGACTCAAATGTGGAAACTTGAAAGTTTAAGGGTCAAAAATTAAATTTTTAAAAATTGTTCAGGGACCTCTCTGAATATTTTGAAATTTTGACTTCCTCAAACTGGAAAACTTTTATTTTGAGAAATTTTAAAAGGTTAAAGTGGTTTGGGTTGAGAAAACCGATTTTTGAAACTTTAAGTACTAAAATATAAGAAATTCCAATCTCTAAGGACTAAAATGAAATTTTCAGAAAAGAAACGTCCCAGATACCTGAAAAATTACATAACCTAAATTTTATAATATTTTGAAATCATAGTTCAAGTTTCATAACAAACGAACACCAAATAAACCCTTAAGGGCAAAAACCGAATTTTGGACTAGAAATGAAATTTGTGAAAATTAAGGGACCTAAATCGACCCTATTTAAAAATTGTTTTTGTCCCAATATCCCACTATTATATATGATATTTTAAAATTATAATCACATCAAAATCCCACCCGGTTTGTGAGATCCAAAATTTTAAGTTTGGGTCCGAAAATGACAATTTTGACAAAAGAAGGGACCAAATTGAAATTTTCTTAAAACTCGACCCAAACCCTTTGAAACACTGAATCTTTGAATAATTTGGAGAATTTAGAAACTGATCTTACATTTTTCCGAGGTCGAGAGTAGGACTTATTCAATTTCTGACTCGATAAGTACTTTTTTCCAAAAATGGGACTATTTATAAATTTTTTCTTTTATCAAGGACCCCAAAATAAATTATTTTCTTCTCTACAGTCCTAAAACTGATGTAATTATATTTTAATTATACTTCGATAATTTTTTTGAAAATCTCCGGACCATACGCACTACGCGTGGCGACTTCCTCGCCTTAGGACAAATTTAAACTAAACTTGTTGATATCTTGTACTGCTTTTATATGTATCACCATGCTTTTACTCGACTGCCTTGTTGACATAATATGAACTTCGTGACTTTAATTGCACTTGAGTTAACTTGGTGCGTCAAGCTCACAGTCGGAGTGGACTAGGCGTATTTTGGAACCAAGTAGCGCGGCTGCGATTCCTTACCAGCCCCACCATCCTAATCCCACAACTGCGGACGGAGTGTCCAAGGAAAGTGGATCGTAGTAAGGGTATAATCATGATTATGACACTCTGGGCCTTGCAAGCCATAATTGTTAGGGTTGTCTCACCCGGGAAGTAATAAGGTGATATGGCTATGTGTCAAACGTGCTTGGGGAGTCATAAGGTAAAACATAGGAATCGTTATCTTATCCACATGGTTCCAATGTTACGTGCTTGGGTTGGCGTCACACTTCGTGCACAACCATTACTTGCTTGGGTTGGCGTTACTCCGTACGCAACCATTACTTGCTTGGGTTGGTGTTACACTTCATGCACAACCACTATTTGAACTACTTGCAATGCATTAATACTGCCTGAATGATCATGAACTATTTTCATCAAATTATATCAAACTATTCTTCATATAATTATTTTTCTGCATCTATATAAGCCACACTTACGCACGATCACCCATCCACTGAGAATTTTTGTCTCACCCCCACCTCTTTTCAACGGCCAGTTGTTGATCCACCATATTATGAAGATGTCAATGAAGAAGAACAAGCGACAGAGTAATTCCCAGACTTAGTCTGTCGATCCATCCTTAATATTCATTTATGCTCTGTTATCAGGCAATTTATGTCGTTTGAAGTAATAGAGGGGCGTAGGACCCCTTCACTTAGACAATGTGTTTGTATTAGTATTTCCGCTGCGACTATTAACTCTGTTTCCAAGAAGTTATGATGAACAATGTCCATTTGGAAATTAATATTGCTCAAATACTTAGTGGATTATATTCTTAGAATGGAGAACTGGCGTAAGTTATCCATTATGTCGCGTCTCCACTTTTGGGCGTGACAGTTATGGTATCATAGCTCGGCTAGTAAGAAGGAAACTTACACCGAGCTAACCCAGAATAGGACCATTCGCCTGTGATGGGAATCACCACTATTAGATCGTTCATAATAAATAATTCCGTAATAATTAGAAACCATAGGAATGGATAGACTATATTATTAATTGTCCACTGATATTAAATTCCTACTGAGTAGACTTGACTGAGTGCATAATTTCTTACTAAGATTTATGCCTAGGATAATATCATATTCTCGATTCTGACAAATGCTAGTTATGTTTTGTTTAGGAATGGCGTCCAAATTCTCGACATGGTCAATGGTGTACGGATTGACCGCCGACAGAGACTATCACAAGGAGGCAGCCTCATACTGGCACACACAGTTCGTGCATGTTGATGCTCAGTTCAGGCTAGAACAACAACGCACCCGATCGCTAGAAGATGAATTAGCTTATATGCACGACAAAGGAAATGCCCTTGCTATTCAACTCGAGGAATGACGTAGGACTATACGAGCATGAGAGGACCAGATACAAGTACTCTAAGAGCGACTTGATCAAAAAACATGGGATACCTTTTGGGAAAATGAAAAACACCAAAATCAAGTGTCGGCCAACCACGAGCTACAGGAAAAGATCGAACGATTCGAACTCTTGGCTAACCAACAATGCAAAATGATACAGGATCTTGAGGGCCAAGTACAACAATACCTGGGTACTATCAACAACTCGGGTAGGACAGAAACATTTTTACGAAACCAAGTCACGACTCTACAAGTCCAAGTAGAGAACCAGGAGGAACAAATGGAGTTAAATCAGGCAAATTTCCATGCACAACTTCAACTACTGCAAAACCGGGCTTTGGAGGCCGTCAATATCGCTTTGGAGGTAGCCCCATGAAATGAAGAAGAATTGGAAGAAAATCTGGAAGAGGATCCCGAAGAAGCTCCTAAGGAAGATCCAGAAGAGGAACCCGAAGAAGATCTAAAAAGAGCCGGAAGAGTATCCGGAGGAAGAACCCAAAGAAGATCCAGAAGATGAGCCTCAAATGGACCTAATGGACGAGCTACCGGATCTGGAAGAATGGCAGGAAGATCCGGCTCAAGAAAATGATATGGATGATGACAACGACGATGATACTCATAGCGCCGTCATCGATTATATTAGCCTTATTTGTTGTACTCTACTTTATACCTCAAACTCTGTAATCGCGAAGCTTCGTATGTAAAGTATTGTAATGCTATTGTATGTCATTTGACTGAGTTATTATAATTCGAATGCAGTATTTTGTAACACAGCTCTTGCAAATATCTTATATGACTGTACTTACATTCCACACATTTACTCCATCGAATAAACATCATGCATCACTTATCGTTGTACGTAGCTTGTTGTATTATATACATAAGTGACTGGATGCTAATTTCTCTATACACAGATGGCTGGTCATAGAAGCAGAGGGAGGCCACGTAACATAGACAATGAGAACATTGACCCTCCACTTGAAAGAACCCTATCGCCCGAACTTCAACCACCACCCCAGCTGCCGTGCCCGATCTGACTGCATAGGCCCTTCAACAAATCTTGCTATTCATGCAACAGCAGACAAGGCTGAACATAAATATGCTAGAACCTCCCCGAGAGGCTCATGATAGGACCCTTGAACAGTTTCTGTGATTCGACCCGCCCGCCTTCCATGGTGAACCGGACGACGTTAAGGCTGAGGAATGGCTCGAAAAAATGGAGAGCATATTCTCCGTCCTGCATTATACTGATGAACAACAAGTTACTCTAGCAGTTTTTTGACTGGAATCTGCTGCAAGAGACTCGTGGAAGTCAGTTGATAGAAAATAGGGACAGGAGAGGAGAATGCGGACATGGGCAAATTTTGTGACGGAATTCAGGAACCAGTACATCCCTCAAGTTGTTAGAGAGGCGCGAAGAGACGAATTTCATTGTCTAAGGCAAGGGAACATGACGGTCGCATAATATGAGTCGGAATTTCATAGACTGTCTAAATATGCCCTAGGCTCCATCAGCATTGAAGAAGACAAAATGTACAAATTCACTAGAGGTTTGAGGCTTGACTCACAAAAACAATTACTGACGGTGGATCAAGACACTTACTCCAGCGCAGTCAATGTAGCTTCCCACATTGAGAGTGGCCTGAATCGTATTGGACAGCTACAGCAGAATCGGAATGTTAACAAAGGGCCAACTAGCGGCTTCAAGAGGCAAGCTATAGGACAAACATCTGCGCCTCCTGTTAAATTTCAGAAGGATCATGGTGGAAAGATCGATAAGGGAAAGAAGCCGATAGAAATTAAACTGTGTGCTTATTATCATAAGGCGGGACATACAAGGGAAGTGTTTGAAATGTTAGGGTGCAAAACACAAGTATAAGGATTGTCCGTCAATTGTTAATGGTGGGAACAGATTAGCTAAACCGCAAAAACCGGGGAATAGGCAGGAAAAATGGGCAAGGATGTCAGCCCGAGTGTTTGCCTTAGCGGGACATGAGGCTCCCGAAGAAACCAATGTGGTGGAAGGGACACTTCTAGTACCAACCACTATGCTAAAGTGCTATTTGACCCTGGGTCATCACACTCATTCATTGCACCACATCATGTACAACATGTGCATGCATGCATGAAATGTATGCCTATATACTTAGAAGTATCAACTCCCATGGGTGCGAGCCAATTAACTGATGTTATTTATAAGGCATGTGAAATAAAGATTGGTGATGTGAACTTTCCTGCTGATTTGATTTTGTTGCCTACATCTGAGTACGATGTTATTTTGGGTATGGATTAGTTATCTGCACATCATGCACAAATGGACTGTCACCACAAGACCATTAAGTTATGTGAACCTGGGGAACCTATAGTGGAAGTATTGGGAAGAGCACGAGTCAAGATTGCTCCAACTATTTCTGCCATTAAGGCTAGGAAAGCAATCACAAAGGGGGCACGTTGATACTTGGCATTTGTAATTAACAAACCTAAGGTAGAGACTCAAATCCACAAAGTGCCTATAGTGTCAGAATACCTGGATGTATTCCCACAAGAATTCAATGCCCTTCCTCCCGATAGGGAAATTAAATTCACCATTGAGGTTTTACCAGGGACGACACCAATAGCAAGAACCCCGTATATGATGGCTCCCGTGGAATTGCAGGAGTTGAAAAGTCAGTTGCAGAAATTGATGGAGGTAGGAGTCATTCGACCAAGCACATCTCCGTGGGGAGCTCCGGTGCTCTTTGTTAAGAAAAAGGATGAAACATTAAGACTATGTATAGATTATCGTGGGCTTAACTGTCACGCCCCAATTTAGTACCCAATAAAATAGAATATCATCCAATATGGTACAATCGAAATATTCAAATTTAGGCTTACCAAGTGTTACTATTTTTTTTAAAGCAAAATAACACACCGTGGGGTGGGGGATTGAGGCGTGATCCCCTACCTGTAGATCAAATAATCGAAATGTCATACAATGTCATGTCCCGTCAAAGCGGGAGAAAATTAAAGAACAAACAACCTATCACTACGATATCTAGAAAGACTATCATAATGAGATATCTAAAAAATAAAAGGAGAACCAATGATCTATGAAAATCTGAAGCTCGGATATCCCAGCTGGTCCATCCGAATGAGCGCTAGGAGGTGGTGAGAGGCCGTGCCCTCATCAACAATGTGATCGCCAAGGCGTGACTCCCAACTCCGCTAGGTGATCTGTGGTCGATTCCCCTCTCTGTGTATGTGGGAAATCGAATCAAGGTCCTCGGCATGTTCCGAATGCGAATCGGGGTGTCTTGAACTGCCCAAGATCCAAGGCCACGAGAAGTGATCGTGGTGACCACCGCCGCTGAGTCCAACTCGATCCAAATCTGAAGAGAAAAATGATGGGCATGCCGCAGTCCCATCTCTAGTGCTAGTAGCTCGGCATGAAAGCTAGACACCGCCTGGAAAGAACAATGAAAAGCCAACATGAGTCGCCCGAATAATCTCGAATCAATTCCCCTCCACCAAAGAATCAATCAATGTGTCTCGATCAAACGAACCATCCATGTTTAGCTTGATCCGAGGAGACCGAGGGCTCGCCAAATCACCATCCTTGGTGCGTGAAACCCGTGGTGGAGCATTCCCCAAAAAAGCTCACCGTATGGAAGCATCCGGACCAATCTGATGGGTTCGAGCCGACCAAACAAGAATCCGGAGATACCGCTCCACCGCCAAATAATGTGAGATGCCAAGAAAAGAAGGTGTTGATGCTTGACACTATTCCTTTCCGTCCCGGACAAACCATAAAATCAAGCGGGGAACCAAGAAACTCAAGTGCCTCGTGTGTGACTGTGTGTGCGATTCCTCCAAAATGAAAGGAACAATATCATATCGGTGGTGTGTGGAAGTGTAGTGTCAAACCAAGGAAGAAAGTGATTCCACACGGACTAAACAATATCATTCATCAAAAAGAGGTGAGGGATAGATTCGACTGAGGAGATGAATGTGGATTATTCAAGCAACAACAACAACGTGAGGCAAGGGAAGTGCCACGTGCCGAAGCTTGATATCCACAGAAGACGATTACGAAGGATGCGCCAAAGAAATATAGAGATAGTAGGAATAAGAGCATCGTTCCAAATGGCACCATACTGAAGGTTTTGAGCATTTCTACCCGGAGAGAATCCCAAGCGAAGACATAGAGAACCCACCACATGAGAGGTAAACATCCACCGCATGATATCCTCGGACCACTAGCGAGAATCGGAACCCCGATATATCCTCAATGAGACTCTCGGGAAGCCCACATCCGGAGACCAAGACTGATACAATCTATCTCTATCCCACATACCATCGCGAATGAACCAATCCACCGTCATATGACCCAACGACCGATCCAAACAATGATCCGCATAGCGGTCGATGCCCAAACCAAGTATCATCCCGAGAAACTAACACGGCTACCACGCCAATAGACCGGAAAATCCGCTCCTGGGCTCAAATACCGATCCGTCTCAAGCGCCTCCACCGATGACTATGATTATGTGTTCTGAGGGCTCTACAGGGAGACCAAAGCCCATTGTAACAATATTTCATCGATCAAGAATTGAGCCCACAACGAATGGCCCTCGCGAAACCTCCACCACAACTTGTAATCAAGGCGTCGGCAATATCGAAAGTCGGCGCAACCCCTGACCCACCCTCGTAAATAGGATGATAGATAATATCCCAATCGATCCAATGAGTCTTCTTACATCCCGCATAGGATCCCCGAGGAAGAATCTAGCCATGATCTGCTCCAATCTGCAAGAATCTGTCTTTGGCGGCTGCATAACCTGAAGAATATGCAGGGGGTGGCCATTAGCGTGCTCCAATAAGAGCGAGCCTACCACCAAAAGAGAGATATCGATCGACCACCCAAAGAATCTCTATCCAACATCCTCTCGAATCACTGGGAAGAAGAGCTCTTTTCGTCATTCGCCCCTTGAAGAAAGGGACACCCAAATAAGTCATCGGCAAGTCATCGCGAACAAAGCCTCGCCACCATGAACCATGTGCTCCCGGTAAATCAATGTAACGTGGGGCGAGAAAGAATCTACTATTCGGACACGACCACCGGCCGGCGAAGTAGCGAGAATAGTGCTCAAGAAAGTGCCTCAACGTGGCGAGGCCATCGTCGGATGCCCTAGTGAAGATAACAACATCATCGGATAGGCCAAATGAGTCACCGGAAAACCCCGTCGCGTCCGATAAATCATATCTCGGTGTCGTCTAATAATGGAATCAATCCGGGATAAATACTCTGCCGCTAAACAAACAAGGCGGAGATAGAGATCCCCTTGCCGCAGATCCCGAGTCGAAGGAAAATATCCGAAGGGATACCATTAACTAGAAACGAGAAAGCCGCAGATGCTCAATACAAATGCCAACCATATCAATCCACCGAACGGGAAGCCCATGTGAATCATAGTCAGTATACAAGAAATCCCATTGCACCCTATCATAAGCTTTAGCCATATCCACTTCATCACCACATTAGGAATCCCCGTGGCTGGTGATATCATGGATAAGCTCTGCGCGAGTAATATGTTATCCGAGATGACACGACCGGTGTGAAACCACTCGATTCGGCGACACAATCAAAGCGAATCGAGACCAACCACACATTCATAATCTTATAGATAATCTTATTCGTCACGTTGCACAAAGTCGGCCGAAACTCGGTCCACTTCGAGGGTGAGGAACCTTTGGAATGAGAACTATAGATGTAGTTGTGAACGTGGACGGCATGAGATTACCCGAGAAAAAAGTCAACCACCGCATCCTCAACATCCGATCGGACGAAATCCCAACAATCTTTGAAAGAACATCGATAAAAATCCATCGGACCAAAACACTAGGCGAAATCAATCCCAAACACCGCATTGCGAACCTCCCGAGCGGTCGGCATAAAGACAAAGTCCATCAAGATCAACGGAATCGGAAGCGGGAAAGAACTCATCGACAGGGGGAGTCGGATACTCCAAGTCGGAGTCATAAAGACCGAAAGAATCGAACTGTTGACTTAGAATATCGAAATCTGTGTGATCACCACTCCATCATCGTCAATCGAGTGAATTCTAGCGCGACACCGCTTCATTTAACAAATCCGTGGAAAAACATAGTGTTGCGCTCCCCTCGCCACTTAACTACAACTTTAAAGGCGCCAAAAATCCTCCTCCATTTTCAAATGTAGCTCGTGCTACTCGGCCACACAACGATGTAGCTCGGCCGATGAGTAGGAGACGGATCATTATCATATACGGCTGAGCCACTGGAACGCCTCATCGGCCAATCTAACCCGATCAAAAACATTACCAAACGTCTGGTGATTCCAAATCTTGAGTCTCGCTTGACCCTATTCAACTTGTCAGGCCGCAAGCTCCTCATTCCAAAACAACCCGTTAGATGCCCCCATGCTTCCTTGACAACCTGCAAAAAGTATGGTGACGTATCCACATATCTTTGAAATCGGAAAGAAGAAACGAGGCACATGTGGTACAAACCGACAAGATATGAGTAAAGGAGCATGATCAGAGCGAACACGAGATAAATGCGTAACAATAGAAGAAGTAAACACACCAGCCCAGTGTTCATTATACAAAACCCTATCAAGTCTCTCCTGAAGCCCACCTCTAGCCCACGTAAAGATAGGCCCCTCACACCCCGCATCAAATAACTCACAATCAGCAATCATGTAAGCGAAATCCAACATCTCATCCGACCTATTAGTAGTACCACCAATCCTCTCGTGATCATGCAAAAAGATATTAAAGTCACCACTAACAAGCCAAGGTAACCCCTCCGTACTAATCGCAATCTCACGCAGGTGTTCCACAAATCATATCTAGCTACTCTCTATCACATTTAGCATACAAAAAGTCAAATAAATAAATGAGGCAACAAAGCAGATGTCAACCTACAATGTAATAGTTGTGCATGACCAACAAGAATGTCAAAATGTAAATGAGCAGCAGACATAATCCAAATATGATTAGAACAATTACTCAAGCCACTATCAAAGCCAAATCTACGACAATAGAAACTAAACTCCGGCAAAGTCAAAGGTTCTAAAAGCGCAACAAGAGGCAATCCTTGTATGGAAGTCTCATCGATCTCAAAATGTTCGGTCTCTGAAAAGTTTTATAAAATCGTGGGGTGAGCTAAATGAGCTCAATAGGTTGGGGTAGGGGAATGCAATATTGAAAAGCTAAAATATTTTCTTTATGGTTGAGAGTACTTAGTGTGCCAAAAAAAATATTCATGTATGCAGGACAATGGTGCACAAACGATTCATTAATTTTATGATGCTAGCAGTGATGCAATACATATTGCACAACAGTTAGTCAAGTACAGTAAATATTTTTCTTTTCAGATGGTAATAATATCTAAATCTTTCAAACCAATAGAGATATATCGTTTTAAAATAAATTCGTTTTGATAAAAATGGTCAGTCAATCAATCCGTCAACCTGAAACAAGAAACGTAGGATCAATGTTGATCGGAGACTGATCCTATCCGTTCTCCTTATTGCTCCCAAGAATATTTGGCCGAAGCCCAGTCACCTTATCCCTCCCACTAGGCTCGACGTCTCTTTAGCTATGGGCTTTTGCCCAGAGATCGTCATATTCATGAATATACCGTTCTACGACCCAAGTTCTGTCGCCGTCTCCTCGACCCAAAAAAAGTGGGAGTAGGCAAATGGGTAATCAAACAGGGATCACATGCAGCCTGTTCGATCCATTGTCTAACCTACCCACACCGCAATGGACTCAGTCATTCAATAAATTTGTCAAAATGACATTTATTTGCCCAAATGCCAAGTTAAACGATTCTGAGTTAAAATGCAAATGAAAATGTAAATTTAAACCATGAATGGTACCATTTATATTTTCTTTACAACTAAATTATTTTGAAAATAGCGTATCTTAGTGAAATCATGAAATAGTTTAATGTCGTGAGGTTAATGAAACAACTAATGTCGTGAAATTTATGAAATTAAAAACAAACCCAATTTCCTTTAGAAAAATGTTATTTTGCCCACCTTTGTTTTGATTTCTAAAGTCCTCCCTTCATATTCTCAAGATTACCAAGAATACCAAATATAAGTATGATCTCCAAGATGAAGCAAACAATACCCCAAATTAACTTCAAGATTGATTAAGCTTCCAACTTCAGTTTTTGATCTCGTAGCCATGATACTCCTGAAATTTTCACCTCAAATTATTATCTAATTTTTATACGAGTTATAATACATTTATTAGTTTAACTATTTCATGTATTTATATTTTACTTACTTTATATCCATACCTTCAAATACAATGAAAGGTTAAAGAATCAATTAATCAATGGAAATCCTCAAACAATTCCACTCTACAAATTTGTACAGGTGTTTTACTATTTAATTTATTAATCGGCAAACATAAAATAAATAATCAACTAATATGCTTAACAATAATCATTAGTAGCCCCAAACCACCTAACCTCAGTTGGATTACTAAAGCAGCATAACCAAGGCATTTGAATTTCAAACCTCTAAAATTAGAATTGAGCAATTATAATATAAAATAGGGATTACCTTCACTAGAAGCTGTTTTTCAATCCCACAGTCCTCCGAGAACTTGAATCATATCAATCCTTAGTAGCAAGCAGAAGTATATAATGTGTGTGTCTATAACCTAATGGTAGAAGATATATACATATAACGTATAGTAGGGTAAGACGGTGAAGTTTATCCCCCAATTTGATTATCTTAATTTACGAAAATAGAAAAGTTTACCACTCAGGCACTCACACATTAGCTCTTAGGTGTACCTCATATACATCTATCACTACAAAAAAATAGTAGTTTAGTGACACATATTTAGTGGCGGTTCACTAACCGCTGGTATATTATTATATAATAGCGGTTAGAACAACCGTTGCTGATTAAGCGGATAAATTGAATTTAGGAAATAATAGTGGCCTACTTTCGCTGCGGTTCAGTGAAAACCGTCAGGAATGCTTTTTTTTATTATTATAAATTACAATTATTAATTAATTATTATTAAAAAAAGGCTTTGAACCTTAAAAAGGACAGGGACATAGGGTTTTGTATTATACAGAAAGAAAAGGCCTGCCTCCGCCGTCGTTACTCTTCTCTCTTCTCCCGCACAACGCCTGCCTCCGCCGTCGACTCAATCCCACCCGCTGCCTCCGCCTACGGTATGTAGCAGTCTACGGTCATCCCTGAGGACTCAAATTGTGCCTCCGCTTCCAATTCCCACGTTCAAAGCCTTCTTCCCGACGACATCAATGTCCGTTGGTACTTTCCTCTCTATTTTGTCTCTACTTCTGCACGTTATTGCCGATTTCTATTTTGCTATGGTGTCGCGCAGTAACTCTTCTGGTTTCCTCTACTTTGTGATTTCCTCTTTTGATATTTTGCCGATTTTCTCTTTTTTAAAACCCTAATTAATTTCTCTTCTGGTTTAAATTGTAGAAAAGAACTATGACTATTATTGAATTCCTAAGACACCGAAATTACTTTACTTTACCATTGCTGTCCACATATACACTGGCTAATTAGTTTTTATAGTTTGCTTTATTTTGTTTTTTTTTTTAAATTTTATTGCATTTGAAAGGTTTTCAGTTTACTGGATTTCATGTAGTGATCTGTATTTAATATCTCAACATGTATGGAACTATTAGTTGGTATCTTGGTAAACTGATTTGCTTTAAATTAGGTGGGAAATTTTATGCTAGTTCCATGATATATATAGGTTTTGTTTTCGTCAAGTCGAAATGTACCTTCTGATTCTGCCACTTGAGGCTATTTGTTGAGTCAGAATAATACCTTTAGATTGTGCTACTTAAATCGATATTGCTTGCTACTTTATTAAGCTAATACTTTCACAATGATGTTTCATTGCTCCTGGCAGAGGCATATTTGCTGTTTGTTTATGGCTATAACAAATGTGTAATTGCTCCATATACTAACATTAGGAAGTTTGATCATGGTTTGGAGTGACTTATCAGTTTTTGCAAGTCCCTTCGCCATCTGCCTTCTTGCAATTAGCAGCAATTATACCTTTTTTCACTAACTGAAGGACAGAGCCCTTTGACGGCGAATTTTCTCTGTCCTGAAGGTGCTACATTTTTTTTGGCGCTATATATTACTAGTTATCATATCCATCTACTGGTCATTAGTGGGAGTTTGCTTGGTTGCTTGAGACATAATGCTTCTGGTTTTGATTTTCAGTACATGAATTTGTGCTTGCATCTCCATCACTTATGTTGCTTGCTAGTATGACTGACTGGACTTATTTATGATCTTGTTGGAAGCTAATAACACTTATTTATAAGGTGTTTCCAGATTTTAGTGCTTTACAGTGACATGAATCTTTTATGTTTATTTATAATCTTTGCTCTTAATACAGTGAAACTAAAATAATTTAGAAAAAATTCCTAGATGATTTCAGTTTTCATCTTGGTGCAGTTTTGTGACAGGATTTATGAGTCATGCACCTTTTTGTTAATGTGCAGCTTCTGGAAGAACTTAACATGGGAGCCCTTGGAATTGGAGGTGAGGAAGGTATAATATCAATCTTTGAAGTTCAAAATGCTTCCTCTGTGTGCGTCTGAAGTTCATAATTGTGCCTGCAATGTGATATTTTCCCATCTTGAGACTTTTCCATGGACTAACGTGTGCAATGTACCTAACGTTACAACCATTTATATATGATAGAATCATGTGCACGGTTAATTGTCCCGGGATTTAAATTTTTTGGACCTTTTTATAAATAAAATGATGAGAATAAAACTCTCATTCTTGTGCTTTCACTGTAAAATTCCAATGCTCGTACTATTTGAGATTATCAGCACCGTTTTGCATCTATTGCTACATAGTTAGGACAATATTTTGTCTAGAGTAGGCGTTATCTCTATGTGCTGAAATTGTGATGCTTGTCACCCTGGTTCTTTCATTTGAATGGATGAGAAGCTCAAATTTGTTTTGCAGATTGCTTTGGAAAGGTAACTGGTTTATACAAGAGAAGAGCTGTAAGATACTTTCTTCGATAGTAAGGTGTGCAAAGACATAAATTGTGCATACAAAATATATTAGTTGTCTTCTGCAGAACTTACCCTTTTTTGCCAATTTCAGTGGAAGGCCGAAAGCTCATGAGAGTGCCATTGCTAATGGGGCATCACATTCAAAGAAGGAAATCACAACCGTAAATGAAGTTTTGAAGGGACTGTTTGTGTGGTTGTGCGCTCAGGTTTGTGCTCTTTCAATTCTTTGGCAGTCTATAACATGTCTTACCATCACTGCAAATGAAACACTAATAATTTCAAATAAACCTCTCTCTTACCATTCTTTGGCCGACTATACCATCACTGGAAGTATATAAACTATGCAAGAACTTCATAAACCTTTCTCTTGCGCAGAAAATGATAAATGAACTAGTAAAACCCAGAATTGGAGAAGTACAAAATAGGAAAGTGTGGTTGTATATGCTTGAGAGGAAATTTCAGAATATCTATTTTCGGCTTTTTTGCTTTAAAGAAAGGAAATTTATACACAATCACACTGAATCAAATGTGTTAAAATCAAAGGGAGAAAGGTATCATCTCATCATGCAATTAAACTAAATGTTTCACAACTCTGTAGATCTAAATTACTACTCTTGGAAGTCTATTGAACAAATTAGGTAAATAACATGGACCAATCTAAGAGGTGACTGTTGGTCATGTTGCATGCATGATACTGATTACATTGTGATGATGTAGTTTGCTAGTTGAGAAAATGATTTCCCATCTATAACTTTTCAAGCTGTGCAAGCATTTTGAATAATCCGTACTATTTTTTGAGTTGATAATCTCATTAATTTTGAAAGATAAATCTAAGATTGTATAGTTAGCTTGGAGACTGGTCTTATCATGAACTTTGTTGAGGGAATAAATTAGTGAGTATACCAATAAGATCCTTCAATTGGGAAAAAAAATCTTAGATTATCAATCAATAATGTATTAACCGCCAATTCATATTTGTGTACATATACAGCTGAAGAAGCCAGCTCATCCTAGCGGTGGCATTCCAACAACTATAAGTTGCCTCGCAACTCTACTGAAAGAGTCTGTGGTGCGATCTTCATTTGTTCAAGCAGATGGAGTAAAGTTGCTCATTCCTCTAATTTCTCCAGCATCCACTCAACAATCAATCCAGGTAAAATTCCAATTCTTTATTTGCATTAATATATATTGCATTTGCAAAAGTCTTTTCAATGTTAATGAATAACTGAGAGTTTTGGCATGTATTCATGATTTTTGGCATGTATTCAACCTTAAATATAAACCTCATGAGAAACATATTTGATGTTGAAAGGCTAGCAACTCAATGACATGGTTACTTGCATGATGGTTTAAGTGGTCTGACACAGATGCTTATCATTGCTTATCATTAGTCACTTAATCACTTTATAATTAAGCATATGCAGCTTCAATATTTGCTGTATGAAACTCCTCAACCAACTTTGTTATAGAAAATAAACAAATTCTGCTTGCTTATCATTTTACATTATTAATAAACACATTCAAAGATAGAGAGGTATATAGCTGCAGTAAATAATAAACAGAAGAAAAGTTACTGAAGTAATGTGTAAAATGGTTCTTGCTTGCTTCTTGCTAGTCAATATTATCAATGGATAAATTACAACATGAAGTTTAGTCTAATTGAATTCCATTATGATGTGCAGATATGCCTAGGTTAAGGAAGATGAGAAACTGGAGAAGGGTGGGGACACAATCATCTTTTGCATCTTCCGAGACTCACAATAAAGAAACTGAAGCAACTGAAGAAACAATACCAAGTGAAGACCAGTCTCGCAATGAACATTCTATAGTTGAATATAAATGAACATTCTCGTTCGTGATGTTGCATATATTGCTATTATATTAAGAACATATACTTTTGTAGAAGGTTTTTGGCAACTGCATTTGAAGGTTTGTAATGACTTTGATGAAATGCTCGATTTTTATGATGTTGAATAGTTTGATTTTTCTATAGTTGAATGATATTATGCCTCTAATATTAAAGTGTCACGAAAATATAAAAATTTATGACATAAATTTAGCTATTGTTAAAAATAATTAAAGCATATATTATTTTTAATTAACAGCGGTATAATCGCCACTAAAAAATAATTTAAAAATTATTTTATTTTCGTATGCGGTTTTAAATCATTTGCAAAGTTTAAATTAGTGGCGGTTTTGAACCGCTGCCAAAAAACCAAAAAGAATTTTTTGCAAAAGTAATTTTTTATATTTGCAGCGGTTTGAACCGCTACTAATTTAAAAATTGTTTTATTTTCGTGGCGGTTTTAAACCGCTGCCAACTTTAAATTAGTGGCGGTTTTGAACCGCTGCCAAAAAACCACCGCTAAAATACACAATTTCCAACGTTTCTGAAAAACCGCCACAAATTCTCTCGCGACACGTGTATAGACATCGATTTTGAAACTGCTGCGAAACGCTTTGTCGGCGGTTTGAAACCGCCGCTATATTTAAAAAAACCCGCTGCTAATTAACTATTTTTTTGTAGTGTATTACGTAGTTGTATCTATATATATCATATCTACCCAATTTACTTTTCTCTATTTTCTTTCTTTTTTTTTTTGTTGAATAATTGAAGCTAATTAAAATACATATACTAACTTTATTAAATCTAACCAACTCTCAATTTCAAAACGTGTCCCATAACAACAGCCCAATTAATTCTTAATAATAGTAATTTTGAATACTTTTTTTTTAAAAACAATCATATTTTTTTCCAATAAATCAAAATAAATCACTCTTATTTATTTCTAAACAACCCAAATATTTATCATTTGGATATTTACATCGTCATCTATATGTGGGGTCTCACATTAACAATGTGACCATAAAAAATAAGTATCCCCTCCCGAGGATAGATGAACTATTTGACCAACTTCGGGGAGCGACGGTGTATTCAAAGCTCGATTTACAACAATTAATCCATATCATTTATCAAGTGATTTAGAACGAATTAAAACAAACATTATAAATAAATTAACTAGTGAAGCATATTAAAGTATCAAAATATAAGTTTCGACTAAGTTACATCATCCTCTAGAAATGATAATTTAGGTCATGATCATATTCATAAAATTCAACAAATAATCAAACATGTTCTACTACAGTTTACAAAGTAATAATTAAATGAGTCGGTAAAAAGAAACCTGTTGTGCTCCTGCTTCTTGCTACCCTTCCTACCAACTGCTGTTGTGCAAAGGTACAAAACCTTGCAAACCATTGAAAAACAAAAACTATAGGAACAGAAGGATAGAATACTGAGAGTTGAACGTATTCTCAGTTGTGAGGTGCTTTTCAAACTGCTGAAGTGATAGCTATTTGTAGCAGAAATACGCATGGTGTTTGAGGGAAAATTGTTGTTTTAGTCTTTTAAGTGGACCACTCCGGAGATATAGTCCGCACTTCTTTCGATTTTGACATTTAGCCCTTTAAGTGACATTTTTTCAGCTATTTAGTCCTTTGACCTACTATAGCAGGTAAACATTATCTGTTGTGCTTATATGGAATTTAAATACAAAAAATTCATCGTTTAACTCATTTTTTGTTTACTAGACATCATATAAGTATTTAAAAATCATATTAAATGTAAAAACATAACTAATGTATAAATAAAGCAAAACAATTTACAATTTTAATAATTTGGAAATTTCAAATATAATAATTATTTATAGGAAAGCTATTTATCATAAATATTAAATTTTTAAATATCTTTAATTTTCAAAAATTACATTTTATTTATAATCAATTTCAATAACATCAATATATTATTAATATTTAAAATTTAAATATACAAAATCCAAATAAAGTAAAAATAATGTAAACATATAAATAAAAAATTGGAAATAAAAACTATAGTTTGAAAAACAGATTAAATAACTATATTTTAGAAAACAATTAATAAGTTATTTGTTTCGAAAAAATAATTTGGTTATGATTTAAAAAAATATCAAATTATTCTATAAATAATTTATTATTTTAAAATATAATTTAAATTATATTTAGGATAAATATAATTTTTATTATTATTGTTTTTTAATTTTTATAAATAATTCAGTTTTTGAGATTATCAAGTTATTAAAAATTAGGCAAAACTGAATATAGTTTCGAAAAACTATATTTATAAGTTGATACTTTCGAAATAACTATATTTTTCTAAAAATATAGTTAATTTTTTTTCAAACTATAGTTTTTTTTTGAAATTTTTATTTATATTTTTAGATTCTTTTTAATTTATTTAATTTTGGAATGTTTAAAATTTTAATATAATATTATCTTGATTATAAATAATATGTAATTTATGAAAATTAAAGATATTTAAAAATGTAATATTTATGATAAATAGATTTTTCTATAAATAATTTATTATTTTCAAAAACAGTTTAAGTTACATTTAGTTATAAATATAGTTTTTAACATTATAAATAATTAAGTTTATTGAAATTTCCAAATTATTAAAATTGTAAATTGTTTTGTTTTATTTGTACATTAACTATTTTTTATTTAATATGATTTTTAAATACTTATATGATGCCTAGTAAACAAAATAAGTTAAACAATAAATATTTTTATTTTTAAATTCCACATAAGCACAACAAGTAACTTTTACCTGCTATAACAGGTCAGAGGACTAAATAGCTGAAAAAAGCTTAATTAAAGGGCTAAATGTCAAACCAAAACAAGTGAGGTCTAAATCTCCGGAGCGGTCCACTTAGAGGACCAAAAAAATAATTTTGCCTGGTGTTTGATGTCCATTATCAGATGTTTCCCAATAATTCTTCTTTTCATGTGTACTTCTTTGTTTTATTCTTCTCTTTCCACTGAATATTTTTTCTCCGGTGTAAAGGATGTCGTTCGTGGTCTCTCATCGTGTAAAGTTGAATTATTGCTTAAGGATATTTAATAGGTACAATGGTATGCGCTGAATATATCATGGTAAGAAGGTGAAATTGGGATTTAACTATGGCACAAAACAATGCACCGTGGAACACAGTGAAAAATTATTGTGTATCGTGGTACAGGTGCAAAATGTAGGGTATACCGCGGTACACAACCTTGTACCGTGGTGCAGGCTTTTGTGTGCTGCGGTAGACTCTGCGGTACTGTTTAGCTTTGTTTCTTGATTTTCTTTAGTTCTTACCATGGTGTGGCTTTGTGTATCGTGATACAACTCATTTTTCATATGTTTTCATGATTTTATGATACATGACTACCTATTACAACTCGATATACAACTTCAACAATAATTTGACTCAATCTACTCGAAAACAATACAATTTCTAAGCCTGAGATACCTAATTTGTTGGTAAAAATCCAGCTTAACAAATAGTCCCAACTTGAATGGTTGCTTGTCGTCAAGCAAACTGAAAACCACTCCAACAAAGATTAAATGTTTGAGTTTTACAAGTGAAATCATTATCATAGGAGATTTCAAATATTACATGACTTAAGAAATTTGCAAAAATGTAAATATGTTCATTTGTCAATTAAGCATGCAAATTCACCTTAAATTCGTGACTTCAAATGTGAATGCAATCAATGTTTCAAGTTTATTTTTCGTTGCTCAAATAATATTCAATTATTTTCCAATGATCCCTTTTTTAACTTCTTGGATATAATTCTAACATCATTCTCCACATTGTATGCAATAATAACAAGAATTAATAGGACTTTCACGAGTCGTAATGTAGGCCCGGGTTAAAGGTACGAAAATATAGGATTAGATATAATTCACCCAACCATATATAGCAACAACTAATTTCAATGATTTGTAAGCAATTTTCCTACTCATCCCGATTTCTTTTTTTTATAAAATATTTTCGTGGACAACTTTTCTTCATGAAATTAGACCCATTTTGACTTGTTTGTATGGATTTCATATGTATGGGTGAAAACGGGTTATTTTTCAGCTCTTACAGCTCTACAGGAGCCATTCTATTGGTTTCCTTGCTACCAACACCATTTCAGGTAGTAAATTGATGGTGAACTCAATTTCCCTATCGGGGGAAGTGTAGTGAGTTCTAGCAGAAGTACGTCTGGGTATTCTGATACTATTGGTATTTGGTGAACCTGAGTTTCCACCTTAGGTTTGTTCATTACAAATGCTAAGTACCCTTGCGCCCCATTTGATATCATTTTCCTGGACTTAATGGTAGAAATAGTCGGGTCTAATGTGATTCATGCCCTACCCGATAGTTTCATTATGGGTTCTCTAGGTTTACATAACTTAACAAATTTACTGTGGCAGCCCATTTGTGCAAAGTGTGCAGATAACCAGTTCATTCCCACAATAATGTCATACTCGGATAGAGGCAGTAGAATCAAATTGGCAGGAAAAGTGATATCATAAATCTTTACTTCACATGCATTAAATATAACATCAATTATTTGGTTCACGCCCAAAGGAGCTTATATTTATAAATAATAGGCATATTTTCCATGTTTTCATGCAAGTTATCGGTGAAATGCGGTCAACAAATTAAGCGTACCTTCCACCACATCTATAGCATCTGGGGCCTATTGCCCAGCTAAAGCAAAGACACGAACAGGCTCACTGACTCGAGAGGTGCTGCTGGTTTATTTCCAGCCTCACAAAAGGCATTCCTTGATCTGGTGTTGCGTGCTTCCACAGCTCAGGCACTTCCCTAGTATTAACCAGCATTGGTTGGGTGGATGCCCTGGCTTATGGCACTGGGGCAGACTATGCGTTGTATGGGCAATTTCCCCTTATTGGCCTCCCTAGTTACACCCCTTTGAAATTTCACAGGTGTTGCAGGTGTTGTCCTGATGATCGGCCTCTTAGCGCCTGAGGCCCGATTCTGTTGAAGTTGTTCAATTTTGCCTAACCCCGTTTGCAGGAGAGTTGTTACCTTAACTGCAGCTGAGTAAGTATCTAGCTCTACTGTCAATATATAATTGCTTTTGCAGCTCAAACCTCAGCCCTTTGGTGAACTTGTAGAGTTTATCTTCCTCTGTACTAACGGATCTTAATGCATACTTTGATAACTGATGGAACTCGGCTCCATATTGAGCCAATATCATGTTACCCTATCTTAGTTGGTGGAATTCATCTGGGTGGCCTCTCTGACGACCTTGAGAATGTACTAATCTTTGAACTCTAGAAGAAAATTTTCCCAAGTTCGTCTGACCCCATCTTGGACCCATTTTCCCTACATAGATTTCCACCAGTCGCGAGAGTAACTTTTTTTTTTCTCTTTATAGTGCATGGCGAAGAAGATGCTCTCCAACCTTTCAAGCCAGTCTTCAACCTTCGCATCATCCATCTCTCCCTGAAAGGCTGGTAGATCGAAGCACAAAAACTGCTCTAGGACCTGTTATGGGCATCTCGTGGGGGCTCTTGCGCTTGTCAATTAGACTTAGCTTGTTGTTTCATAAACAACATAATTTGTTGTAGTGTATGTTGTTAGGTTCTCTCTGGCAGCTAGGGGAGGTGGCGGTGGCAGTTCTAGGGAAGGTGTCCTTTTCTGGGGAGGGTTGGGATCCTCCCTTGCAACATTGTGTGGTCTTCCCTGTCCCTATGTTCAACCATCTGTATTAAAACAAGTTAGTAAACAATTATTACTTGGTTAAAATTTCGAGTTGCAATAGCAACATACATAATAATATGCCAATATGTGCGTAAACAATTACTGAAACATAATAACAATACATGGCAAGATATAACTAAACATCCATAATAGATTATGAAATGCTCTAATGAGCTGTAAAATTACAATGGTACATCATACAAAAAACGTTAATACACATTACAATGTTGAATCAATATTGAATCCAAGTATAAAGTCAAATGATAGATGAGATCAAGCCTGTCTAATAGGTGTCATAGTTATGAGTGTTGACGACGTGAGGCTCTTACTAGAGATCCATCAGATTCATTTTTAAATTCTCTTTCCGATCTTCTTCTTCCTCAGGTAGTTAAGGAACTGGATCTTGCACATCTGGGGGTATTTCCAAAATAATGTTACTGGTATTAGACAACTGGTTCCGAATCAGTTGGACGTGTTCTTGAAAGTCAGCCTATTGGTTTGAATCTGCTCTGCTTAGTTTTGTACCTATTGTTGGAGCTCCTGTATCTGGGTTTGCATGTTCTCTATCCACTCATTCGATTCGTAGATTAGATCCACTTGTTGATTAACCATAACTTCTAAGTCTTGGATTATGCTGAGGTGATCGGTAGTCAAGTGTTCATGATAATCAATTTTTCCAGTAACTCACAGTTGACAAAGGTCGTCCTAGTGCATTTATGGTCTCCACGATTCATATCTCTGGTCATTCTATCTAGTCGCTTGTAAACTATCTAGATCATGTTATATCAGGCACAAATCGACTGGTTATATTCCTCCAACTGGGCAGTAAGGTTTGTCGTATTCTCCTATTCTTTGTATAAGTGCTCCTCTAGCACCTTCGTGCGATGCTTCTCCTCATGAGGTTGGGAGATAACTCGCAAGTGCTCTCCCTGCTAGTGTAGCATCATCTTAGAGTAATAATCAACATCCGCTCGTAGCTCACAAACCATAGACCGAATCGTCTCCTCGGGATCCATACCAGGACAAAGTACAATAATGCTTTTCAAAACGAGAGTAGAATAACTAAGGCAAGAACAACTAGAAAGTACTAACTCAATCAAGATAGTCAACTATGTGCGGTAATAAATCAAGTAACGAGCAAATATAGTACCAAATATTCTATAGATTCCCAAATATCATAGAAATTTGACTTAGACTAATCGATCTTGGTAATTCCTAACATAGGAAAATGGTCTTATCCTGGGCCAGCTCGGTGTAAACTTCTTCTTACAAGCCGAGCTCTAATACCACTATTGTCATGCCTGAAAAATGGAAGCCGTAACAAAAATAGTCAAACTCATGTTGTTTTACCACGCCAGCTAATTATCTAATACAAATACAAAAAAATCCTCAATTAACCAACATCATCATAAACCATCTAATCAGATTACAAGTTGCAGTGGAACTGATTCGAGATACAAATTTTTGAAACCCATGATACAAACCAAAATCCCAAATAGTAAATATTTAGTCTATACATAACAATCCAAAAAATAAAACATTGGGCATCTAACTATGGAAACCGCTCTATCGCCTGAAGGCCAACGACCCCATTCTCATAGCACGGTAGCTCATCATCCGGACGTTGAAAAGGTGGGGTGCAGATCAATGCATGAGGCGAGTATGCCACATAAATATAGTTCTTATAACACCAGATAAATCATGTATTTTAGATTGTAACAGAATCAGACAAACATACATGGTCACATTTTGCAATATAAAATCAACCCAGATTCAGATAGAAGTGTTGCGCACAAAGTGTGATGCAATCAGACCGACCTTATTTGTCATAGGCATGTTGATCAAACATCGACTCCCCAACAGATCATCTTATCTCTTGAATAGATAGGGCTGGATCTAGTATCTCTAAAGGCACGACATCTTCACAGAAGGCTTAGAGATTGTCACAATTATGAATATACCCATACTACAACCCAACCAACCGTCAGACTCTCCTATCTAAATAGAGGTTGGGAATTGGACAATGGAGGCCACTAAGGGACTGTAGCTGAGCCACACGATCCTATACTCGACTTATCCACTCTAAAAAAATAAATCAAATCAATTTCTCGGACATTCGGAGTTACGTAACATGGATATGTCAATAAGGTATGTGGAGTGATCTCGTCACACAGAGTCAGATATCGACAAGATCAGAGTTACGAAAATAATTCAAATCAATGAAAACACATTCAAGAGATTCAAAGACATATCGCAATTCATTAAGGTAGCCAGAGTGAACAAGTCACACAGTGTCTAATACCATCTATATCAAGGCATAGTTTAACGGGCAAGTTATCGGATAAACATTCTCGCCTTAACAGAATTTGGTTTTGTATATTATGTAAATTTCCAGAGCTCTTATACATTTGACTATTCAATACGAGGAAGTCGCCATTTTGAGTGCGTATTTTATTCGGATGAGAAGGTCCATTACAAACGTTCGTGTATTTGATAAGAAAATAATATCCTTGTTGGATAATTAAAAGATAATATTTTGGTGTCAGTAAGTAGACTAAGGTTGAAAATAAATTTTCTAGAACCTTGAGTAAAATGAAAATCTTACAAGTAGTTTTTATTAAAAAAAATTGTTCTTATCGGTTTTTAAAATTTGATAAGTCTTGCTCCTGAAGTCGAAAAAGGGTGAGGTCATTTTTTAAATCCTTAAAAAATTCTAGAGTGTTTGAATTCCATAAGGTTGGGGTCATGTTTTCATAATTTTACTGTTTGTCCCTTATTTTCTAAAAATTATCATTTTTTACCCGAACTTTAAAAATGCGTATCTCTCAAACCAGAAGGGATTTTAATATGATTCTAATCTTAAGATGTCACTTAGGACAGTATGTTTTCATGAGAAACCCGTTTAGAAAATTTCGTAACTTAAGTTCGTTTTTTTTCAAAATCACATTTCTAGTCCAAAAATCGTCCCTAAGGGCTCATTTTGAAGTCAGATTATTATGAAATTTGAACCATAGGTTCATAATATTACAAACTAAAAGTTGAACAGTTTTACAGGTATATGGGTTGTACAGTTTTCAGAAATTTCAGTTTGGTCCTTAAGCTTTTAGATATTCATATTTAAGTCCTTAAAATTCTAATAATAGGATTTGTTAACCCAAAACATAAATAATGTTCTTAATCACTTAAAATGTGATTATTACAGTCCAGTACATTTCATATTTTCAAAAATTTCATATTGGTCCTTGGACAGTTTCAGTATTTACAAAATAGTCCACAAAGTTTGCAAGATTTGCACAAATGGTCTAATCATCCAAAATCAAGTACAAATTCATATTTCCAAAATACTTAATAAGTGAATATTATGATTTTAAGCATAACATACATACATTAACATATTATTCGAGAATTGCACAAGAAATCACAAGATTTTAACATGCATGTCCTTAATATGCAAGATTTAAATATCATGCTCATTTTGTCTAAACTTTTGGAAATTACCATATTTCAAAATACACATGCAACATATCAAAATCATTTTTAAAGTACTTTCATGCTCTACGTAATTTTTATAAAAAATAATTGTAAGTTACAGAAGATTTTCCATCCACCTTAGCTAGCTTCTAGAAAGTCCTTGTAAAAATGGGAAATTGCTTTTTCTTGACCTGAATTATAATGTTCTCCAAGGTTAGCCTATACGGGTTCAAAATCATCATTTTACTGTAGATTCAAAACCTCACAGCATCTTCAAACCATCGAGGCGAGGTGACGGAGGCGGAGAACCATCAGCTTCGGAGTGAGGTAGAAACACTTAAGGCGGGAGCTAGTCAGCATAAGAGTCAGATGTCGGATTTGTCCAATAAGTACGCCCGGGTGAAGGATCAGCTTACCCATGAGGTGGAGATGGGTGAGTTGTTCTTTCAATCTTCCACTGTGTTGAGCTATTGGCCTAGGAGAGGTCCAGTTCGGTTGAGGTATACAAGGGTTCTTTGTCTTATCGTTCGGATTTGATGATAGAGTTCTTCTCCTACTTTGATAAGGTAGTGCGCCATTTCCGGAAACGTCTACGACAGAGAGGAAAATCCTCAAGCGAGCTGATAGGCATCCTTGACTATAAAATTTCTGATGAGTTAGGATGAGGATTAAGGCTTTGCAGCATCTTCCTGACGGAGTTGACGATGCTACTGAGGGAGGCGAAGCCCCCTATACCTGATTATTAATGATTATATTTTGGCCCGGACGGCCTTTTGATTCGTGCTTACCCATTTAGGGCTTACTTTATCTTGCTTTCTCTTTTCGTCTTGAGATGTTTCTTTGTCGTAAGGGGTATAATGATACTCCGTTGCTTTTATGCTACATTAATGCTCTTCCTTATGCATATTTGCTTTCTTTTATCATGATCAATTTGTAATATTTGCATGTAATTTCTTGTTGTAGGAGATTGGTTCATATCTTGTGTAGAGATGGACCCTTCCCTTCGGAGTGAAGTCTTAATTCCTCCGTAATAGCCGGAAATACTTGATGGTTTGATGTTAGGGGACGTCGTTCTACAACCCATTGAGGGTGCCCTTTTGGAGCTCATGGGGCGCCCTTTCCAAGCCCGAAGGGGGCACCCTTTGGAGCTCATGGGGCGCCTATCCGGGCTCGAAAGGGGCACCCTTCTGGAGCTCTCTTCAAGTTCTTGCTTTATTATTATGATCTCTTCGCCCTATGTGTTAGAATTCTTGCCTTCTTTTTCTTGCATATTTTTATCGGAGAAAAATATTTCTCAGGGTTTTTAGTGATGTAGTCTTGAATGCCAAATGTGATAGGCATGCTCTTGGACTGTTGTGACTCTATGATCCATTTCTTGGACGGGGCTTCCTCAAGTTAACCTCTTCTCTCATTACTACATTCCCAGAGCACTCTGGGCATCTTTTGCTTCTGGTCCTCCAGAGATCACATTGATGATTCTGGTTACGCGATTGTCACGCCTTTCTTTTCTGCGGAGATCTGAATGGCGCTGGTCCTTCTAGGGTTATTCTTCGTGTGGCTTGGTATCACGGCAAAACATTCTTTGATCCACGTAGTCCTTCAGTTGGTCCTTCTAAATTACTCGCTTAATTCTTTCTTCAAAACAAAATAGTCTTCAGTAGTGTGCCCCCTGTCTCTGCGATAATTATAGTATAAATTGGAATGTGCTCGTGTTGGATTGCTTCTCAGTGGATGAAGCGGATCAAGGATCTCCTTTTCTAAGAAGCTATCAGTACCCCTGCTATCAGTACATTCAGAGGTGTGTACCTTGGCCCATGCTTCTTTCTAGAACCCTTCAGAGGTTGATTCTTGTCATATTCCCGGGACTTACGCTTGGTACTGGGTTCAGGCATGGTTGACTCCTCCACTCGAATATGCTTTTCTGCTTGGCTCAATAGCTCCTCCAAGGTGAGGGGAGGTTTCCCAGCTAGTGATTCCTTTAGACATCCCTAGAGGAGATTCTATTGCAAAATCTCGGCCAACATCTATTGATGAACGCTGGCGACTTCATTGATGGCTTCCATAAACCATTTCATAAACTCCCATAGTGTCTCTCCGACTTCTGTTCAACCACTAAACACCTAAAATAAATCTAGCAATTCTTGCAAGAGAACGAGATCAATCTTAGTATAGCAAGTTGACCACAAGTCGTCTTTCAAGAAAGACTTAGCCGGCAAATAATTATTATGCTTCACAAATAACAGAAACTAAATCTTCAACATCCTAACAAGATTTGTGATTTTTAATTAAATAAATAAAAACAAGTAAACAGACAATAATCAAACTAAACACGGATAAACTTTGAGAAAAATATATGAATGAAAGTCTAGGATTTCGGAATCATCTCATCAAACTTGCAAGCAGAATATCAATTAATTGATTATGCGAATAACAAATATAACAAACACGTAAAAACTAGGCCTAGATCTGATAACTTGCGTATTCACAGATTAGGGCTATCCCAACATAATTTGCTATTTTCATTAAGCCCGGGGTTAGATAATACATCTCTGATTCATATCTAACCCCCTGAATAAATTTAGTCCAGGAATAATATCTTCGATCGATCTCAATTATAATGAAAAGTTGATCATACAATCAATTATCAAATAAAGCAATTCATTCAGAAAAGCAAACCAATTAATCAATATTCATGCTTGTTTGTTTGAATCAAATCATCTTAATCCTAGAACAAGGTAATTAGTTCATTTTTGAATAAATTCGAAATTATATATAAAAAATGAAAAAGAGAGTAATCCTGATCACAGGCTGATCAGGTAACCAAAAATAAGCTTGGAAACAATGTCATAAAAGAAAACAAAATGGTCACAAGCCGACCAAATGGCTAAATGGTTGGGGCCTTGTTAAAACCTCCCAAGGTAAAACCCACCCTTGTGGGGAAAACCCTAACAGGAAAAAGAGTACCCCCCATGAATGAAAATATCGTCCAAAAATTGGAAAAGAAGCCTGAAGCTAGGACGCACTAAGTAACAAACCTATAGTTGGATTGGCCAACATAGTCATCAATGAGACAATGTACGAGCTCTGCGGGCGGGACGCCCCACCATGTACCATACTCCGTCTTCTTGCTCAACATGTCTGCCACCCTATTGCCTTCCCGAAAAATATGTGAGACCACAAAATCCATATGAGCGAGAAGATGCAAGGTGTATCACCAAGTACTAAGGTGGCTCCATGGGACCTCCGCCGATCTCTTCTCCAGCAAGTACACCACTGTTAGATAAATGTTTTTACCATGATTTTGATGATTATGTTCGATTTTGTTCAAATATGTTTTTAAACCAAAACTATGTCCCTAAATGTTGTCTAAATACTTCCGATCAATTTAAAATGTTTTTACTATTTTTCGGAGTATTTCTTGAAGTTTATTTTCAATAAAACATTGGACAACACATTTGTTTCAGCTCGACCGGTCGCCCTATAGAGCAACCCGCACTGAGTTGAGTCGAGAAACAAAAATGGGACGTAAGAAAAATAGGGCGGGCGGCCAGGTCGACCGACTGGGGGCGACCGGTGTGGTCGACCGGTCGACCGGCGGCGACGACTTTTGCACTGCAAGTTGGATTTTTGTTTTAGACTTCTCTGTTTCGTAAAATCGTCAAGGCAACCGGTCACAACTAAGGGCGGCCGCACCCCTTCGACCGGTCCCCCAAAAATTCGTAGAATTCAATTTCAATCTTATCTCTGCAAGCGACCGGTCGAACCCCATGTTTATCAAAGAAACTATCTCGCGCGTTTTGGACAACTTTTCCCTATTTTGTGGGATTGATTTCTAACAGCTATATTGATCATTTTAAATGGTTTCTTTTGCAGCAAATCACTCCCCAAGGAGGAGCCAATGTCCGGAAATGAAAGCCAAGTCCTCTCCTATAAATAGAGGCTTCATTCAAGCAACAAAATACAACACACAATATACAAGCAAAGAGCAATTGAGCAAACACTTTCATATATCTTGTTGTATTAGCCTAAGCACTTTCACTTGCACTTATTTGAGGTCTAGGCTTTCAATTCTTGATTACACTTGTACTCATATTGTATCAATCATTATTGAGTTGTAATCTTGATTTTGGTCATCATTCAACACAAGACATCCTTGTGAGTATTCTTGTGGTAAGAATACACTTGGGTGATCTAGGTGATAGGTGTTTGAAGGTTGTGGTAATTTTCAAAGGTATTATAAGAGGGTTGTGGTAATCCTCAAGGTGGTGAAAGAGGGTTGTGGTAATCCTCAAGGTGTTGTATTAATTTTTGGTAAATTAATAAAACCTTTTTTTCTTTTAAAAATCCATCCCGGAGATACTGGGGTGGTAGAGGATTAGGCCCTAGGTGGGTTGAACCTCTTTAAATCAACGAGTGTTGTTTATTTTCCGCATTTACATTCTTTCTTCTACTCGTTGTTTAAAAAAGAGGGTAATTTGCGAAAATCGGCATAATCTATTCACCCCCCTTCTAGATTATTGTAGCCACTTGGACTAACAAGTGGTATCAGAGCCAAACTCTTTGGCTAAGATCGTTCCGAGTAAAGAGGAAAGATCCATGGCTACAAATGATGCTCATCTCACCACCGGCGCCTCCACAAATAAGCCACCACTATTCGACGCCAACAACTACGCATTTTGGAAAGACCGTATGGAGTGCTTCCTACAAGGGTGTGCGGGTTCGACATTTGGAATGTGGTCATTGAAGGAGTTGATCAACCAACAAAGAAATCGGAAGATGGCACTTTGGCTCCTAAACCTTTCAAGGAGTTTGATGAAAACGACAAAAGGCTTTCTCTCTAAACGGTAAGGCCTTAAATATTTTGCTTGTTCTTTACCGCCACCGAGTACAATCGCATAAGAGGCATAAGGTCGGCACATGAGGTTTGGGAAAAATTGGAGACAATCTATGAAGGGACTAAGAAAGTCAAGCAAGCAAGAAAGACCATGCTTGTTAAAGACTTGAAAACTTTAACATGTATGATGGCGAAAGCATCTCCAAGATGGTGGAAAGGCTTGACAATATTGTCAATCCTCTTGTGGCCCTCGGCAAGGCCATCTCCGAAGAAGACAAGGTGACCAAGGTATTGAATGCACTTCCCGGGTCATGGTCCGAAAAAGTAACGGCAATCACGGAGGCACAAAATCTTGAGACACTCAAGTTTGATGAACTTATTGGAAATCTACTCATATATGAAGTCTATCTCAAGGAGAGGAAAAATTCCAAACCATCCACAAATCAATCGGGTATGCAAATTATTTCTAAAGGTCTTGCTTCTTCTTCTAATAATGCATACTATGATAATGATGATGATGATGAGGAGACGGCCGCACTTGTTCGAAAATTTGCAAAATTTGTAAATAAAAATAAAGCAAGAAAACCAAGAGATAATGCTTGCTTTAAGTGCGGAAAACCCGGGCATTTCATTGCCGATTGCCCGAAGCTCGATGAAGAGGAGCAAAAGAAAAGGAAGCCTTTCACAAAAAAGAAGGCTCTAAATGCGGAAGTCAAAACATGGGATGAACTACTCGAAACAACCGATGAGGAAGGAGAAACCGAACACGGTCTCATGGCTATAGACGATGAAAACAATGAGGTACACTCAAACTCTTCCACTTCCTCCATAGTTGATGACTTGCAATGTGATTTTGATGAATTGCAAATTGAGTTTCAAAATTTAATCGTTAAATACAAAAACTTGAAAAAGGAGCATAAGGAGATTAAAGTTGAAAAAGAAAAATTATTTACCTCTTATGAATCTCTAGACAAAGCTCATGCTCTTACTCTTACTAGAATTCATTCTCTTGAAACCGAAAAGGAATTGCTCACAAAAGAGATTGAATGTTTGAAAAATGATATGCATCGGTTCAACATAAGTACGGATAAAGTTACAAAAATTTTAGATGCACAAAGAGGTGAGCATTCCAAATCGGGACTTGGTTATAAGCCATTTCAAAGTGTTTTTAAGAAAAATAACCAAAGTCCGACTTTTGTACGTGCTAATAATACTCCTTCTTGTTTTTATTGTGGCAAAGTTGGACATTATGCTAATAATTGCAAATTGAGAAATAGCTCAAGACATGTTTGGAGACCCAAAGGTCTCAAGACTAACCCCCATGGACCCCAAAATTATAGGGTACCTAAAAGAAATTCTTTTGTAGGTAATAGGGGCTATAACCACAATGGAAGATTCAAAATGGCTCGTGGACAGCGGATGTTCACGCCATATGACCGGGAGGAGAGAACTTTTTACCAACATCAAACTCCAAGAAGAGGGTATGGTCATGTTCGGCAATGGCAAGGGAAGAATTCTTGAAAATGAAGAAATTGGAAACTCTTCTTTCTCTCTTAGTAATGTTCTTTTAGTTGAACGGCTTAAGTTTAATTTGATAAGTGTCAGCCAATTTTGTGATTCAAATTAAAATGTTATTTTCAATAAATAAAAATGCCTTATTCTTAAAAATGGTGAAATTATTTGTGAAGCAAATAGAAAAGGTAATCTTTACAAAATTTGTACAAGTGATTTGGTTAGTCAAAATGTTTCTTGTTTAGTCGCCAATAATGATCTAACTAGTTTATGGCATAGGCGACTTGGACATGTTGGATACAAGAATTTAAAAAATATTTACAAAAACCAACATGTGAAAGGACTACCCAAATTGAATTTTGAAAATCTTGGCTTATGTGACACTTGTCAAAAGAACAAATTAGTTAAAAGTAGTTTTAAGCCCATAAATGAAATTTCCACAACCAAACCTCTACAAATGCTTCATCTTGATTTGTACGGGGACATTGGTACGGCTAGTCTAAGTGGAAAACATTACACTTTTGTTATAGTCGATGATTTTTCGAGATATACTTGGGCTCTTTTTCTTACCAATAAAAACGATGCCGTTAATGAGTTTGTTAAGTTGTGTAGACTTATTGAGAATGAAAAAGAAGATACTATCAAGTCTATTCGAAGTGATCGAGGTGGAGAATTTGACGGTGAATTTAGAGTATTTTGTGAAACCAAAGGATATGCTCATAATTTCTCGGCTCCAAGGACACCTCAACAAAATGGAGTAGCCGAACGGAAAAATCGGACATTACAAGAAATGAGTCGGTCCATGCTCAATGAATTTTCACTTCCAAAGTATTTTTGGGCGAAGTCGTAAGTACAGCTTTGCTATGTCATTTATCGAGTTTATATTCGTCTAAAATGAATAAAACTCCATATGAGCTTTGGAAAGGTAGAACTCCAAATATTAGTTATTTCAAGATATTTGGTTGTAAATGCTTTATTTTGAATACCAAGGATCAATTGGACAAACTTGATCCTAAGGCCGATGAAGGGATATTTATGGGATATTCAACAAAAAGCAAAGCATATCGGGTTTACAATAAGACTAGTGGAGTTGTTGAAGAATCCATCCATGTTAAATTCAATGAAGCTTCGGGAGTTGAAAGAATTCCTAATGATGAAAGTGATGAGGAAGATATTATTGAACAAATTGTTCAAATAGATGATCAACCGTCTACATCAAATGATCAACCGTCCACTTCAAATGGTTCTCAAGAAGATAGAGGTGATATCTCGGATCTTCCCGTTGCATTGAAATTTAAGGGAGATCACCCAAAAGATCTTATTATTGGTGATCCCCTTCACAAAGTGATGACTCGGAGAAAATTTGCCGAGAAAGCTCTTATTTCTCAAAAAGAGCCTAAAAATGCTAAAGAAGCTATTGAGGATGAGGATTGGTTTCTAGAGATGCAAGAGGAGTTGAATCAATTTGAAAGAAATGATGTAGGGGAATTGGTACCTTGTCCTCCTTCTCAAACCATTATTGGCACAAAATGGGTTTTCCGGAACAAACTTGATGATCAAGGCAACATTGTTCGAAATAAGGCAAGGTTAGTAGCTCAAGGGTATTGTCAAGAAGAAGGTATTGACTATGATGAAACTTTTGCACCCGTAGCACGTTTAGAAGCTATTCGTATTTTGCTTGTCTATTCTTGCTTTAAAAATTTCAAACTTTACCAAATGGATGTTAAATCCGCCTTCTTAAATGGTATTATTCAAGAAGAAGTCTATGTAAAACAACCTCCGGGGTTTGAAAATTTTTCTAGGCCTAATGATGCTTATAAACTTAAAAAAGCCTTGTATGGTTTAAAACAAGCACCCCGTTCATGGTATGATAGACTTAGTTCTTTTCTTTTACAAAATGGTTTTATAAGAGGTAAAGTTGATACAACTCTATTTGTTTTTGAAAAAGGGCAAGATTGTTTACTTGTGCAAATATATGTTGATGATATTATCTTTGGTGCTACTAATGATTCTTTATGCAAGAAATTTTCTAAGTTAATGCAAGGATAATTCGAGATGAGTATGATGTGGGAGCTTAACTTCTTTCTTGGACTTCAAATTAAGCAATGTCAAGAAGGTATTTATATTTCGCAATCTAAGTATACAAAAGAACTTTTGAAAAAGTTCGGCATTGAAGAAGGAAGAACCGTCTCTACTCCTATGGCAACAAATGTCAAAATTGACAAAGATGAGAAAGGCAAGTCCGTGGATGAATCAAAGTATCGAGGTATGATTGGTAGTTTACTTTATTTAACCGCTAGTAGACCGGACATTCTTCATGCCGTATGCCTATGTGCTCGTTTTCAAAGCAATCCCAAAGAATCTCACATGAGTGCCGTTAAAAGGATTTTTCGATATTTGAAAGGCACCATTCAATATGGTTTATTTTATCCAAAGAATGAAAATTTTTCTCTTAAAGGTTATAGTGATTCGACTATGCGGGAAATATTGATGATCGAAAAGTACTTCCGGATCATGTCAATTTTTAGGCGATTGCCTAGTTTCTTGGTTTTCAAAGAAGCAAAACTGTGTTTCTCTTTCAACGGCCGAAGCCGAATATATTTCCACCGCATTTTGTTGTACTCAACTTCTTTGGATGAAACAAACCTTAGCGGATTACAAATGCTCTTTTGAAAATGTACCTATCTTTTGTGATAATATATCCGCTATAAATATTGCTCAAAACCCGGTTCATCATAACCGTACTAAACATATTGAGATTCGACATCATTTTCTAAGGGATTGTGTTTCAAACCGTAAAATTGAGATATCCTTTGTACCATCTCAAGATCAATTAGCGGATATTTTCACAAAACCGCTATCTTCCGAGACTTTTTCTTCAATACGAGCTCGGTTAGGCATAATTCATATTGAATGAAGCTTACGTTTGTATTTTGCACGTTTTTAAAACTTAGGGGCGAAAAATCGGATTTTTGGTTGAAAATTCGGATTTTGGAAAAACGACAAAACAAATGGGGTGAAGGAGTTGAGGGCAACCGTCGCCTTCAACCTCGACCGGTCGCCCTCAACCTCGACCGTCGCCCTAAGCTATATTTTGGCTTTTAAACGTTCTGTATTCAGCATTCTTCATTTTAACAAATATTTGGCCATTTTTCGTCCCCTTTGCCAAATTCACTCAAATTTTATTTAAAAATAAATTTCATGCATATCTTACACAACATGGACATTATATAGCATGATCATCATCATTATGGCTCACTCTTTCCGATCAAATGGTAAGAATTTCGCTTCTTTTACTCAATTGGGTGGAACCCTTGAGTTTTCGAGTTTCTTGAAAATTTTTGATGTAATTTTTCGTATGATCATGATGAGCTTGGCTGTTGTGTTGTTATGTATGATGAGTGACTTGAATTGATGTTGAAAATTTTTGGCTTGAACCATTTACAAAGGTTATGTACAACCTCTTCTATTTTTAACGCACACAAAGTGTTCGATGATATGTCGCAATGAAAATTTCAACTTATACATGATACTCTTACTTTCAAAAGTTTTCTATACTTATTGAGATCATGTTTTGACAAAAAAAAACAAGCGTATGAACTCTTCATATTACATTTCTCCCATTTTTCCTTGGATTATTATGCTTTAATTGCTCAACGGTTAATAAACCGTCCCTTTGACGCACTTTGATATTATTGTATGGTGTTTTCACCATTCTAACGTTCTTTTTGATGATTCCAAAGGGGGAGAAACAGGACATTAGCTCAAGAAAATCTAATAAAAGCTCGCAATAAGTATTGTGAACTCTAATACCTAGTCCATGGCTTGAATTTTGGACTTGGATGAAATTGCTTATAAGTTTTGTGACAGGGGGAGCTCCTTAGCACATGATACATTCTATATAAGCTTGTTATAGCTTGTGCTTCTTACTTATAATAATCGTTTGTTGATATGCTCATAAATAGGGGGAGCTTTATATATACTTCTAACGGATAGTTTACTCGTAAACTCGTAAAACCGTAAATTTTATTTGGTTTTTAAAATCGTCCTCAAGAAAATTATTTTGGTTTGTAATCATCAAAAAGGGGGAGTTTGTTAGATAAATGTTTTTATCATGATTTTGATGATTATGTTCGATTTTGTTCATATGTTTTTAAACCAAAACTATGTCCCTAAATGTTGTCTAAATACTTCCGATCAACTTAAAATGTTTTTACTATTTTTCTGGAGTATTTCTTGAAGTTTATTTTCAATAAAACATTGGACAACACATTTGTTTCAGCTCGACCGGGCCGCCCTATAGGGCAACCCGCACTGACCGAGTTGAGTCGAGAAACAGAAAATGGGACGTAAGAAAAAGCAGGCGATCGGTCGACCAGGTGGGCGACCGGTGTGGTCGACCAATCGATCGGGCGGGCGACCAGCACTGCAAGTTGGATTTTGTTCCGGACTTCTCTTTCGAAAAATCGTCAAGGGCAACCGTCACGACTAAGGCGACCAGTCGCACCCCCTTTCGACCGGTCCCCCTGTGTAAAAATTCGCATAATTCAATTTTAATCTTATCTCTGCGCGACCGGTTGAACCCCATGTTTATCAGCAAACTATCCGTTGCGTTTTCAGACAACTTTTCCCTATTTTGTGGGATTGATTTCTAACAGCTATATTGATCATTTTAAATGGTTTCTTTTGTAGCAAATCACTCCCCAAGGAGGAGCCAATGTCTGGAAATGAAAGCCAAGTCCTCTCCTATAAATAGAGGCTTCATTCAAGCAACAAGATACAACACACAATATACAAGCAAAGAGCAATTGAGCAAACACTTTCATATATCTTGTTGTATTAGCCTAAGCACTTTCACTTGCACTTATTTGAGGTCTAGGCTTTCAATTCTTGATTACACTTGTACTCATATTGTATCAATCATTATTGAGTTGTAATCTTGATTTTGGTCATCATTCAACACAAGACATCCTTGTGAGTATTCTTGTGGTAAGAATACACTTGGGTGATCTAGGTGATAGGTGTTTGAAGGTTGTGGTAATCTTCAAAGGTATTGTAAGAGGGTTGTGGTAATCCTCAAGGTGGTGAAAGAGGGTTGTGGTAATCCTCAAGGTGTTGTATTAATTTTTGGTAAATTAATAAAACCTTTTTTTCTTTTAAAAATCCATCCCTGAGATATCTTTGGGGTGGTAGAGGATTAGGCCCTAGTGGGTTGAACCTCTTTAAATCAACGAGTGTTGTTTATTTTCCGCATTTACATTCTTGCTATCTACTCGTTGTTTCGAAAAAGAGGGTAATTTGCGAAAATCGGCATAATCTATTCACCTCCCCTCTAGATTATTGTAGCCACTTGGACTAACAACCATATACATCGAATCCAACTCCAGCCAAAGTTGTGGCAAACCCTTGACAAAAGCATACTGAATCGCCCACATTGCTGCGACCAATTCAGCTTCAAATGCATAGCCCAAACCACAATGATTCACGAAACACCCCCGAAATAAACCTCTACAATTCCAGAAAGCCCAAGAAACAGTGAGATTGTCCAGCGCCCCCAAAGAACTGCCATCCGTATCTACCTTGATCCAACCCGGGGGGTTTTTCTGCCAGTTAACTTCCATGATCTTTGGTGCTTGTCTAGCCGCCCAGGAACTCGCAGCCTACGCAGGATGAGAAGGTCATGTTGGTCGTTGTGCATGCATCCCCGATCCAATGATGATTATTCAATAATGAGAACCCAAAGATGGAGAGTCGCCGCATCCACCGTCCAGATTTTGTTGTGAAAAACCAACTCATTCCGGATATGCCAAATGAGCCAGATGCAAGAAAGGATAGCCACGCACCAGAGGAAAGTAACCTGCTCAATGAAATTAAAGTTCATTAGCCGTACCAGGAATTCATTAAAGCTATTAGCCTCAAATGGGTGAACGTTGAACAAATCAAAAATCCATCGCCAGAGAGCCCCTACAAAGACACAAGAGACAAATAAATGGTCAATCGATTCTGCAAAGTCACGAGAAAAAGCGCAAACCGAGAGGCCAGTAAAACTCCCCTTAGCCCATAATAAATCCAAGACAGCCAATCGATTGTGGATAGCCCACCACGCCACCACCGATCGCCGTTCCGGGATATGTTGTGACCAAATCCAAGAACCCCACTTGACTGCCGGATAGTAGGGACGAACATGCACATATGCTGCCTTCGAAGTAACTAAACCATCCTCCGAATTTAACCATACACGTGTATCCCTCGAATTAGGGGCAATAGGGTCGCGCACGATGGCGGACCAGATCCAAATAAGCCTCCACAAACGAGAAGGTGAAGTGCCAGGACCCTTCATAAAAGTAATCAAAATGCGATGGTGAAATAAGTGTATGTATTCCTCTAGGGATGCCAATTCTGTCTGCTATAGAGTAACCCAGTCATTTATCAATCCAAAATAATACCTCGGAATTAGCCCCTGGGATCCAACGGGAGTCCTCCAAGCAAACCAAAATGCAAGGTTTAATCCCGGCCCAGATAGAAGAAGGAATAAACATCTTCCGGACCACCCCATCCGCCGTGAAATAGCGCCGCCTAAGGGTGCTGAAGATCTCCGAGTCTGTGTTCATGACCTTCCACCCCAATTTCATCAAGAAAGCCGTATTAGCTGCCACAATCGATCGAACGCCCAACCCCCCTTTAGTCCGAGGCGTGCAACACCGATTCCAACTAACCACCACCGAACCTTTTGAATTAACATCCCCAGTCCAAATGAAGTTACGCATGACCCTTTCCATTTTCTTGAGCAAGGTGCGGGGCTATTTGTAGACCATTGCTACAACTTTAAGGTTGCAACCCCAAGTGCAGGTTGTCTCAAGTAATAAATTTCTCGGGAGTCCGAGGTCGATCCACAGGGAAGTTGATGGAAGTTTACAGGATATTTCTTATTTAAAGGATGAGTAAATGGGTTTTTTTTTTTTTACTAGTAAGAATATTTTTTTTAGTTACAAGAAATTTAATTAATAGAAATGTTGAGGATTAGGGATCCACTCTTGATTTCGGATAAAGGAATGATTATATTTTCTTACCTCTTAGATTGCCACTATTGGAATCCATACACAAAGAAGGTTCCAATGGGAAGATATTATACATATGAATCATGCAATGAGGTAATCATGTTATATCATCAATTAGAATTTATCTTATAACATCAATACTTGTTTATGGGATCAAGTATTTATGTATTCTTTTGTCTACAACAAATCAAGGTATCCACATTAGTAGTCGGTTGAAATAAAACCAGACATTTAACTAAATGGAACCAAGTATTTGTTGTGCCAATAGATATACATAAATCAAGAAACACCACTAAACAAAAATGTATAAGCTAAAACCAAATTGATGATACAAACAATGAAATTTAATATGAATCTACAATCATTCCTTATCCTTCATCAAGAGTTTCACCCCATTTCCTCAACAAAATAAACTTAGAATAACATGAAAAAAATAGAGAAAACAAAAGATTGAAGAAAAACTAAAGCAAACATTTTATAAAATACTAGAAATCTTACTATAATTTAAGAAAAGTAAGAAAGAAAAATTCTTTTGAACTTTGTAACTCTAACTTTCTCTACATAAAACTTGCTCTTGGCTAATGCTAATGACCTCTATTTATAGCCAACTAAAAATCAATTTACAATTATTTTATTCTTTATTTTTATTACAAGTAAGAAAATAAGGAAATCAACACCAACTTTGCCACCTTCTTTGACTGGTCATTTTGTCCATGATATCAGCCATCTTTGCTCAATTTTCTTCCACAAATCAATTATCACATGAGTTGGCTTGAATTTCCAACTGATTTCATTGAATTTGAACAACCATGGGCCAAGATATGGTTGAATAATTGAGATGTGGTTGGCATACGGGATTGACTAGTGCGGCTGACCTCTTGGATTTTTATAAATTCATCCAATACAAATCTGACTTTGGGGTCTTCTTCAATGTTGTAGCTCTATGATTTGTACATACTCAGAAAAATTTCAGATACAAATACCTTGATTTTTCGAGTTATGTCCAAAATACCAAACTTGGTCAAGTCTGGAAATTAAATGAGCACCCTTCAACCTTCATTTTATGATGAATTTTTTTATCCAAGAAAATATCATTTCGAACTTTGATTTTTGGTTTCAATCTCTCTGAAAACTTGTAAATGAATGGATTGTGAATCCACATCTTCAAGAATCATCCCAAAATCATGTCGGAAATGAAAGCTATGCTCGTTGATCCAAACCTGCACTAAAAAATGCTTCCAAATACAATTCTATGTTGATTTCCTATTTTATTCCTAACATATTAATAATACTATAAATTCATTTTATTAATAATATTAATAAGGTAAAATAATAATATAAGCCTAAAATAATTATACATTTTTAACGTTCATCACACCCCCCAACCAGCTTATTACTAGTCCCTAGTAATTAAAGCATAAAATAATACAAAAGAAATTTTATGAATATGGCACGTTGATCATTTTTTAAAAAAAAAAAACTTTATGAAATAGTCTAACAATCAAAAAGTTTATGGTCAGTCATCATAGATGCTATCAAGAATAAATATTATAATTTTTTTTATATTATTTTTTAGAGAAGAAATATTGTGTATATATGCACAAAACCACCGTTTCATTTCACAAACCAAAATACATTAACTTCAAACTTGATCATGAAAAAGCCTCAACTCCATATCCTCACAGGTTAGTGTTTGTTGTGTAAATTGGCGAGGTGTTCACTCTTGGAGTTGGAAAACAGTCAAAACTCTCAAGGAAATGGGCAATATGATTTAGGACAAGCATTTAAACTAAAATTGAGCATAAGATAGGTAGTTATAAAATTTGAAACACCTAATTTTTTCATACCAAATTATGTCTCGAAATTTCATTGGTTTAGAATCGCAAACAAAATGATAATATTTTTTTTATATATTTTTTTTTTTCTTTTTTTTTTTTTTTTTTTTTTTTTTTTTTTTTTTTTTTTTCTTTTTTTTACAACATAACTAGCTATGAACAATACTCATCACAAATTATGTAATGAAGTATTTTTACAACATGACTAACAATGATAACATAACAATGAAGAATACTCATCACAAATTATGTAATAGAGTATTTTTAACAGAAATTGACAATGTGGGTGTTAACCAAATCATTTCTCCACATGTAAGATAGAATATTTAAGTATTTCAAATCACAACATAACCATTTCAAACGACCAATTAAAGTTCGGAATGCTTGTTTTCTCAAACTCACCACTCATTCACAAAAGATGTGTGAATATTAAAAATAAAATACTTTATCATGATCAAACTTTCATTATATGTATCACAACCAATCTTTCCACAAAACTTAGAATGTGCACAAAACACTTTCTTTTCTTCTTTTTTTTTAGTTTTTTTTTCAATTTAATCAAGATAGCATCGTTGAATTCAACAATAAGACTATTTTCATGTTTTGACAATTCACAATTTTTTTTAAGAATTCACAACATACGCCATATTTTGAAAAGGGAATTACTAGAAAGATAATAAAAATAGGGATGCGTCTCAAGAATATCAAACTGACATTCTTTACTCTGCCATCAGTGTTGTTTTTTATTTTAATTTTCAATTTTCAAAATCACACATTGTAAATTAGGAAAAAAAATAATATCAATTATCCCTTCCCCCAACTTATCTAAAACATTGTCCTCAATGTCAAAAATAAATAGGAAAGTAAGGTTTAAAAGATATTACCCGATGTATGGCTTTTTGAAATGAAAGTAGAAGAACACGGTAATAGTTGTACCCGTGAAAGATAAATCTCACAACGTCGAGACAAATCCAATTTGCATTTTTACTTCTATCCTCCGACCAAACAACATGAGCCACTTTTGGATCGGGTTCAAAGAACAAATGCTTGGAGTTGATCGATTAGTTCACTTGGTGTTGTTGCACAAATTATGATTCGCCTGGCGGATGGTGAAATAAAACCTTTCTCGGCGGCAAAATCTATAAAAGACAATAAACCATCAAAGAAACCATTAACATTAAGAATACCTATAAAGCTTGGTGAATGTTGAGTTGTGCCCAGAGATCACTTGGAATAACTCCTCCAAAGGTGTACCAAAACCACCAGGTAATGTGATAAAGGCATCGCATTATGCATCATATTCACCATTATGTCTTGCATGTTTGATACTCTTAACTCATCTCCAATGGTTTGCCCGGTGATTTGTCGGACAACTAAAGGTTTCGGGATAACTCCTAAGACTCTGACTCCTCCCAAATAGGCAGAACCAGCAACACGCCCCATTAACCCAAAACTACCTCCCCCGTATACTAAGTTAATGTGCTTTTCTGCTAGAAATTTACCAAGATTATCACCGCCTCAAGAAAACAATTGTCCTTCCCGAGATTTGCACCACGTAATACAAAGAACACCATTGTTAATTCTACGGGAAGAAGAACTCTCCATTTTTTTTCTTTATTTTTTTCTTCTCGTTTCGATATAGTCTGAATGGTGTAAATGAGAGGGTGAATGCAACGCTATTTATTGAGGTATGAACAGGGAATGCAACGGTAAATGTAATTATTGGAACTTTTATTTTGTCAAAAAGTTTGAAAATAAAGACAATAAAGTCAAAACAAATCCTACATGTGAAGGAACAGAAAAGTAGTTGTGATTGTGGCTCACATCTTCCTCTGGTTTTACGTCCAGAAACGGCTTAAACGCCCTCTATGGGTCGGGGATATGCTTCCCATCCAATTTTCTTATAAATTGGCAAACGAGGTCTTTTAACGTCGATTCCCAAGACAAAGTTCATGTTCTTCTCGAAATTGGGAGCCATAATCGGAGAATTTCACGATGCACAAATCTACAAGGATGCGTATCAAAAGTCCATAGAATGTTATCTAAAGACTCCTTACTCAGTCCATCCTTTATGAATTGAATTTTGTCCTCTCGATTTCTGAAACCATACCTAAAGAAACGACATCTTGTGTCACAAGTCCATCGAGCACATTTGTGACACACTTGTAGTCTTTTGGCCCTTCGTTTTTTGAATATGAACTTTTTCCAAGACCAGACAAGCATTTAGTAGGAGAAAATGAAAATTCTCCTGCTAATCTTACCTTTGCTTCAATTATCCAACGTACATCTTCTGGAATGCCTTTATTCATAAACATTCTTAACCTTTCTATCCTGGCTTTGTATATTTTCAAAATTTCATTTGTAGAAAGAAATTCAAATCGCTTTTTGAGAGTGGGGGGAATTCTTTTATCCATTTTTTTAAAAAAATCTTAATGAAAGAGAATGAGAAGACAAAATTATGTACAAATATCGTGTTTGTGGGAAACTGATGAGTCCGACTTAATCGCCACGGAGTACCGTTATCCGCCATTTAACCGGGAAAACAAATAATTAAACACTACAAAACACACACATTTATAAAAAACAAATATATTCACTAATTATAACAAGGATTACAAAGAAAAGAACTTCCTCTCGGAAGGAATTGATTTTCTAGAAACAATTTAAGTCTTTGTCCATTAACTTTGAATACATTACCATTTCTAGGATTCTCAATGTCAACACTCCATACGGATATATAGTTTTCACAATAAAAGGACCACTCCACCTTGACCTTAATTTTCCGGAAATAAATGCAATCTAGAATTATAAAGCAAAACCTTTTGACCAATCTCAAATGTTTTTCTTGTAATTTTATTATCATGAAATTCTTTGATTATTGCTTTATGAATTTTTGAATTCTCGTATGCATCATTTCTTAATTCTTCAAGCTCAGTGATTTGCAATTTTCTCAATTTGAAGCATCGTCAAGATTGAAGTTAAACATTTTAATTGCCCAATAAGTTTTATGTTCAAGTTCCACAGTAAATGGCAAGGTTTTCCATAAACTATTCTATAAGGAGACATTCCCAATGATGTTTTAAAAGCGATTATGTATGCCCAAAGTGCGTCGATAAGTCTAAAAGACCAATCTCTACGATTCGGGTTAACGCTTTTTCTAATATTTGTTTTATCTCCCTATTTGCAAGTTCAACCTTGTCCATTTGTCTCGGGTGATAAGGGGTTGCAACTTTATGTGTGATTCCATATTTTTTCATTAAAGATGCAAAAACTTTGTTGCAAAAATGTGTTCCCCGTCACTAATAATGACTCGAGGAATTCAAAATCGACTCAAAATATTTTCTTTTAGAAATTTTATCACGTTTATGATCATTGTTTTGACAAGGAATTGCCTCGATCCATTTTGAAACATAATCTATTGCGACTAAAATGTAAATAAAACCAAATGATACTTGAAATGGCCCCATAAAATCAATACCCCAACAATCAAATATTTCAATCACCAAAATAGGATTCAAAGGCATCATGTTTCGTTTTGAAATTGATCCTAACTTTTGACAATTTTCACAACTTTTGCAAAAAGCGTAAGTATCTTTGAAAAGATTTGGCCAATAAAATCCACATTGTAAGATCTTTGCACTGGTTTTCTTTCTTGAAAAGTGACCACCACATGCTTCGAATGACAAAATTGAATAATGCTACCTACCTCATTGTCGGGTACACATCTACGAAAGATTTGATCTGACAATATTTGAAAAGGTAGGGATCGTCCCGATAAAACTTTTTTACCTCGATCAAAAACTTCTTTTTATCTTGTGAATTCCAATTTGATGGCATCATTCTGTCACAAGAAAATTAACAATATCGCAAAACCAAGGTACTACAAGAATACATTGAATAGTTGTTCATCGGAAAAGTATCATTGATAGGTGGAGTTTGAAACGAATCATCACAAATAAGTCTTGATAAATGATCAGCTACAACATTTTCTACTCCTTTCTTATCACGAATAGTAATATTGAACTCTTGGAGTAAGAGAATCCACCTAATCAATCTTGGTTTGGAATCCTTTTTGACAAAAGATATTTCAAAGCCGCATGATCATCGAAAGCGACAATTGGTGAACCAACAAGATAGGATCGAAATTTTTCCAATGCAAATACCACAACAAGTAATTCTTTTTCAGTGGTTGAATAATTGATTTGAGCACCATTCAAAGTTTTACATGCATAGTATATCACATATGGTTTCTTTTCTTTTCTTTGCCCTAAAACAGCTCCAACGGCATAGTCACTAGCATCACACATTATTTCAAAAGGTAAAGTCCAATCGGGAGGTTGGATTATAAAGGCGGAGATGTAAGCATGTTTTTAAGTTTGACAAAAGCTTTTTCACAATTTTCAGTCCATTCAAAACTAACATCTTTAGTAAGAAGATTACACAATGGTTTAGAAATTATACTAAAGTCTTTGATAAATCTTCTCGTAAAACCCGCATGCCCTAAAAATGATCTTACCTCCTTCACGATTTTGGTCTTGGTAGATTAGCAATTAACTCAACTTTGGATTTATCAACCTCAACACCTCTTCTTTGAAATAATGTGTCCAAGAACAATACCGTTGTTACCATAAAATGACATTTTTCCCAATTAAGCACAAGGTTCTTTTCTTCACACCGATCAAAACCTTTTCTAAGTTTAACAAACAATCTTCAAATGATTCACCAAAATCGAAAAATCGTCCATAAAGACTTCAAGAAAACGTTCTACCATGTCATTTGAAAATGCTAAGCATGCATCTTTGAAATGTAGGCTGTGCATTACATAATCCAAAAGGCATCCTTCTATATGCAAATGTACCAAAAGGACATGTAAAAGTTGTTTTCTCTTGATCTTCAAGTGCAATTTCAATTTGGTTATACCGAATATCCATCTAAGAAACAATAGAATTTATGACCCGCAACTCTTTCTAAGATTTGATCCATAAAAGGTAATGGAAAATGATCCTTTCGAATAATCGAGTTAAGTTTCACCGTAGTCAATGCACACACGCCAACCAAGAATTGATTCTAGTTGGAATTAACTCATTATTTTCATTTTTGACTACAAGAATACACGGACTTCTTCTAAGACAACATGAATAGGACTTACCCATTTCTTTCGTCGAAATAGGATAAATTATTTCATTATCTAAGAGTTTAATAATTTCATTCCTCACTATTTCTTTCATATTAGGATTTAGTCTTACGCATTTCTCTAGATGGTTTTGCATTTTCCTCTAAATAAATATTATGTGTGCAAATTAGAGGACTAATACCTTTAATATCGGAATGGTCCACCCTAAGGCATTTTTATGCATTTTCAAAATATCGATCAACTTACTTTCCTAGTATGCATCAAGTTTGGAAGAAATTATTACAGGCAAAGTTTCACTCTCACCAAGAAAAGAGTATTTCAAATCGATGGTAAAGGTTTCAAATCAATTTTTGGAGCTTTTATGCTTGAAGGAATATGTTGCACTTCCGACGATGACAACTCTTCAATTTTTGGTTTCCAAAAATGGTTTTCTAGTGCTTGTAAAAATCTATTGGAGACATCAAAACATTTCATATCACAAACTCTCTCATTTTCAAAACATGTTTCAAAATTCAAAAGAATTATTGACAAAGTGAAATTTTCGAACAATTTCTTCAATTAAATCAACTTCATGTAGTTCAAGATCATCGTGAGTTGTTTGCAAACATTGAACACATTTAATTCCAAAATCATATTTCAAAAGATAATTTCAAAATACCATTTCTACAGTTAATCAATGCATTTGACGTTGCAAAAATGGATGACCTAAAATGACAGAATTTGTGTTTTTGCATCTATAACCTTTGAGTATCCAAAACAATGAAATCAACGGAAAATAAAACTTGTCAATTTGTACCAACACATCTTCTACTATTCCTTTTGGAATTTTAATTGATCGATCACTAGTTGGAGTACAATTGGAGTTTCTTTAAGTTCACCCAAACCTAGTTGTTCATAGATCGAAAAAGGTAGAAGATTTACGCTAGCACCTAGATCAAGTAAAGCACGTTCAATTATAGTGTCTCCTATAATGCATGAAATTGTTGGACAGCTGGATCTTTGTACTTAGGTGGAGCAAATTGTTGTATAATTGAACTCACACTTTCGATTAAAAATGCTTTTTTTTCACATGATGTTTTCTTTTAATTGTGCACAAATCTTTCAAAAATTTTGCATAAGGTGGGACTTGTTTGATTGCATCCAACAAAGGAATGTTAATTTTGACTTGTTTAAAAAGCTCAAAAATTTCAGAATTTGAGTTCAATTTTTGAGTCGGTTGCAATCTTTGAGGAAAAGGGCGGGAGGTGAATATGTTTCATCATTTTCAAACTTACCTTTATTCAACTTACCTTCTTCATCATCACAATTTTCATTATTCATTTCTCAAGATGAATTTAGAACTTTCTTAGGATGAATTGTTTTATCAACAATTTTTCCACTTGAAGTGTTGTGACCGAATTGGCCTCATTCTTTGGATTTTCACCGAAGTAGAAGCACAACACTGCGTAGAAGGATTAGGTTGAGGTTGAGCGAAACTTACCCTTTTCTTGAATTCGCAAAGAAGTTTGTGAGTGTTGTAAGTGAGTTCTTGATCTCATTGATAGCACGAGAAGTTTTATTATTGATGTTTGTTTGTTCATTCATAAATGCTTGCAAAGTCTCCTCAATTGATTTTACATGTGGGGATGGATATGAAGGAAAATTTGGTGGCTTTTGTGAATTTATTGGTTGAGCTTGATTATTATCACGCCAACCGAAATTAGGATGATTTCTCCATTGTGGATTGTAAGTTTGAAATATGGAGATTGAAAAGGTTTTCTAAATCCATTCATGACATTTGCTTCAACAGAATGTGAGGACAATCATTAGTTGAGTGTTCTTTAAGTCCACAAATTTCACAAACTTTTTTATCTTGCCTGATTTAACTTCTTTTACTTTTTTAACTTCCATGTCATCGATTCTTTTAGCCAAAAGTGCAAGTCTAGCACTTAAACTATCTTCTTGAGTAAGATTGAGTTTTCCTTTATTTTCATCAACACTATGCCAAGATTGAGAATTTTTACGCCAAATAGTCAAGATATTCTAGCGCTTCATCGGGTTCTTTATCAAGAAATTGACCGTTACACATTGATTCAATAAATTGCTTAGTTTGATTTAAACCTTCATAAAAGAAGGTGATTATACGCCAATTTTCAAAACCATGATGTGGGCGGGAATTCAACAACTCTTTAAACTTTTCCCAACATTCAAAGAAAACATCTTTAGGATTTTGAGAAAAATTCTGAATTTGTCTTTTCAAAGAATTTGTTTTATGAGTTGGAAAGAATTTTTAGAAATTCATTTGCATTTCTTAACATGTACCAATTGATCTAGGTTTTAACGAGCTAAGCCAAGTTTTTGCTTTATCTTTTAAAGAAAAAGGAAACAATTTGATCTTAACAATTTCAATCGTGCAATTTTGATCATCAAATGTGGCACATACTTCTTCAAATTCCTTTAAATGTAAATATGGGCTTTAATCCATACCATGAAAATTAGAAAGTAAAGGTATCATCCCCGGCTTAAATCGAAAGTTGTTTGCATTTAGTGGAAAAATGAAACAAGAAGGAGTAGAATTTGAGGAGGTTGCAAATAATAACGCATATTATGCACTTCTTGATTTTCCACTCTTTCCATCTCATTTTGAACAATTACTTCTTCAGCCATAATTGGTGTGTGTGGAGGTAAATCAAAATTTTTTATCAAATTTTCTGAATTATATCTAATTAAACGGTGAGAATTTGGACTACGATACCATGTAAGCATATAAACACACAATATTTACAAAGATATATATACAAACACCTGAAACCTACCTTGCCTTCCCCGACATGGCGCTAAAAAACTTGCTACAACTTTAAGGTTGCAACCCCAAGTGCGGGTTGTCTCAAGTAATAAATTTCTCGAGTCCGAGGTCGATCCACAGGGGAAGTTGATGGAAGTTTACAGGATATTTCTTATTTAAAGGATGAATAAATGGGTTTTTTTTTTACTAGTAAGAATATTTTTTTAGTTACAAGAAATTTAATTAATAGAAATGTTGAGGATTAGGGATCCACTCTTGATTTCGGATAAAGGAATGATTATATTTTCTTACCTCTTAGATTGCCACTATTGGAATCCATACACAAAGAAGGTTCCAATGGGAAGATATTATACATATGAATCATGCAATGAGGTAATCATGTTATATCATCAATTAGAATTTATCTTATAACATCAATACTTGTTTATGGGATCAAGTATTTATGTATTCTTTTTGTCTACAACAAATCAAGGTATCCACATTAGTAGTCGGTTGAAATAAAACCAGGACATTTAACTAAATGGAACCAAGTATTTGTTGTGCCAATAGATATACATAAATCAAGAAACACCACTAAACAAAAATGTATAAGCTAAAACCAAATTGATGATACAAACAATGAAATTTAATATGAATCTACAATCATTCCTTATCCTTCATCAAGAGTTTCACCCCATTTCCTCAACAAAATAAACTTAGAATAACATGAAAAAATAGAAAACAAAAGATTGAACAAAAACTAAAGCAAACATTTTATAAAATACTAGAAATCTTACTATAATTTAAGAAAAGTAAGAAAGAAAAATTCTTTTGAACTTTGTAACTCTAACTTTCTCTACATAAAACTTGCTCTTGGCTAATGCTAATGACCTCTATTTATAGCCAACTAAAAATCAATTTACAATTATTTTATTTTTATTTTTATTACAAGTAAGAAAATAAGGAAATCAACACCAACTTTGCCACCTTCTTTGACTGGTCATTTTGTCCATGATATCAGCCATCTTTGCTCAATTTTCTTCCACAAATCAATTATCACATGAGTTGGCTTGAATTTCCAACTGATTTCATTGAATTTGAACAACCATGGGCCAAGATATGGTTGAATAATTGAGATGTGGTTGGCATACGGGATTGACTAGTGCAGCAGACCTCTTGGATTTTTATAAATTCATCAATACAAATCTGACTTTGGGGTCTTCTTCAATGTTGTAGCTCTATGATTTGTACATACTCAGTAAAAATTTCAGATACAAATACCTTGATTTTTCGAGTTATGTCCAAAATACCAAACTTGGTCAAGTCTGGATATTAAATGAGCACCCTTCAACCTTCATTTTATGATGAATTTTTTATCCAAGAAAATATCATTTCGAACTTTGATTTTTGGTTTCAATCTCTCTGAAAACTTGTAAATGAATGGATTGTGAATCCACATCTTCAAGAATCATCCCAAAATCATGCTCGGAAATGAAAGCTATGCTCGTTGATCCAAACCTCGCACTAAAAAATGCTTCCAAATACAATTCTATGTTGATTTCCTATTTTATTCCTAACATATTAATAATACTATAAATTCATTTTATTAATAATATTAATAAGGTAAAATAATAATATAAGTCTAAAATAATTATACATTTTTAACGTTCATCAATCATCATTTGTAGACCATCATTGTGTGCTCAAAAGAGAAGTACCTTTCCATCTTCTGAATTTAAGGATGACCTTATCAAAGACGGGCTTTGTAGAGCCCACGCCTTGGGCATCCTTGAAGATCGATGCGCCTAGATATACAGTGGGAAACGTCTCGGGCTGGATCCCCATGATAGTTTGCACCATCCCACGGACATGCGATGAGACCCAGGAGCCAAAGTAAACTTTAGATTTCCGAGGATTGAACGCTTGGCTCGAAATATCCGCATAAAGGGTGAGAATCTGAAGAAGGATGCGGGCGTTGGCTGAAGAACCCCACACATTAACAATATCATCTGCGTATAAGATGGATGATGGGAAAATAATCCGTCTGGGTGCCATGAATGGATCTATCCGATTTTGATCGACCGCAACTTCAAGAAATTTGCTAAGTACTTCCTCCGCGATGCAAAACACTAACGGGGATAAAGGATCACCTTGTCTTACCCCTCTAAAATAGGGAAAGTACCCCACCTGCGTCCCATTTAGGAGCACTGATATTCTGGACGTCCGAAGAATAACATCCACCCAGTTAATAAAAATCTCTGAGAAACCAAAGTGGCGCAAAACGTGTAGCAAGAAATCCCACTTTAATGTATCAAACGCCTTACGGGTATCAATCTTCAAGATCATATTCCCATCTGATCGACCATGCAAGACATTGAACCCTTCAGAGACCATGGCAATACAATCGTGAATGTGCCTCCCCGGAATAAACCCGAACTATGTAGAAGAGAAATATGCAGTGATAATCGAACCCAAACGCGTAGCCAAAATCTTAGTAATAATGTTGAACAAAAAGTTACTCATAACAATCGGGCGAAAGTTTTCAATAGCATTAGCATCCTTAATCTTTGGGATGAGCGCCATGAAGCTAGCGTTCAAACCCGAAGGTAGGGACGAGCTAGTGAAGAAAAAACGGACAACGGCGATCAAATCGACGGAGATGACATCCCAGAAGTGGCGATATAATATCCCAATAAAACTGTCTGGTCCTGGAGAGATACACGGATCTATATCAAAAACCGCTTCCTTAATCTCTGAATCCGAAGGAATGACTGTCAAGCTAGCATTATTCGATGCCCCCACCCTAGGGTAAATTACCTGATCAACTATAGTATAATCCGCAATGGTATCCCCAATGTCCGCGAAGAGGTCCTCATAAAAAGAAATAATATGATTCCCAAGAATCGCTGTATCATCAGTGTAACTACCGTCCACCATAAGACCCTGAATCCCCATGCGTCCGTTACGAATCTGGCTACGACGATGAAAAAATGTCGTATTATGATCCCCATCCTTAAGCCAAGCCGAGCGCGCCTTTTGCTTAAGGAATTCAGATTGTAATAGCAACGCCGAGATAGCATCTTAAGCGTCCATCTCCTTGTCTGAAGAGCGTTGTATAGCCCAAAGTCTCAATATCTAATCAATCGATGAACTTGCTCCATTGATACTCCACCCTACGATTAACGTCCCCAAAAAACTGCTTTTGATACATGTTTTTATCTTAATTTTGATGATTTTATTTTGTCACCAAAACAATGCTTTTTAAAGGTTGTCCAAATACTCCTAAATGATTTAAAATGGTTTTAATATTTTCCTAGAGTATTTCCTCAAGTTTAATTCTCGATAATAATGGACAACACTTTTAATGATTTTATATCAATGGATTTTTCTCTCCTAAACAAGGTTCCTAAATGTTGTCTAAATACTCTCGATTGGTTTAAAATGTTTCTACTATATTTTCGGAGTATTTCTTGGGTTTTATTTTCGACAAAAATTGGACAACATTTACTCTCGTGGTCGACCGGTCCGCCCTAGGGCAACCCGTACAAGATGTTTTTAGAAACAGAAAATGAGACGGAAGGAAAACAGGCAGTCGGCCGTGCATCGGCGTCGATCACGGTCGGCCGACGGCCGTCAAATGGCCGACCAGCACTGCAAGTTTCATGTTGAAACAGAACTTAACCCCTTCGTTTTTGTGCCTAGGGGGCCGGTTGAGATAGGGGTCGGACCGGTGAAGCCTCGCAACCGGGTCGCCTGTTGTAATTTTCATAGTGTTCTTGTTTTCTCTTATTTACGTGCGACCGGTCGCCTGTGTATTAACAAAAAAATATGACCGTTTGACAGGACATTTCCTTAAATTGTGGGATTGATTTCTAACAGCTATATTCTTAATCTTAATTGTATTTTTCTGAGATTTTCAATCCCAAGAGGAGCCTATGCTTGATCAATCATCTCCTATAAATAGAGGAAGTTTTGGAGCAACCAATACAACAATTGAGATACAACACAACAAGATACACTTCAAGCAAACACTTGGTCTTTCTTTTGTTATTATTCTTGTTGTAAAATTGCCTAGCTTATCACTTTCACATCCTTGAGGTCTAGGCTATTCTTGATTACACTTTGCACTCAAATTGTATTATTCATCATTGAGTTGTAATCTTGATTTTTGGTTATCATTCAAACACAAGATATCTTTGTGAGTGTTCTTGTGGTAAGAGCACACTTGGATGATCTAGGTGATAGGTACAAGAGGATTGTGGTAATCTTCTTATTGAGGTGTTGAAGAATTTGGTATTCTTCAAGGTTGAAGATTGTGGTAATCTTCACAAGGTGCCGTTGAAGGAAGATTGTGGTAATCTTCAAAGGGAGATTGTGGTAATCTCCAAAGGTGGTGTTGAAGAAGAGTGTGGTGCTCTTCAAGGTGTTGTAAGTTGAATTTGTATTAATTTTGGTAATTAATAAAATTCTTTTTCTTTTCGAAATCCATCCCGGATATACTGGGGTGGTAGAGGATTAGGCCCTAGGTGGGTTGAACCTCTTTAAATCGACGTGTGTTGTTTATATTCCGCACCTTTATTATTGTATTTGAGCATTCGGTTTTAAAAAGAGGGCGAAATGGAAAAGATGGAGATAATCTATTCAACCCCCTCTAGATTATCGTAGCATTGACTTACAAAAACATCTACTGTTCCGGACCTTAATAACATGTCGCAACCTTCTGAGCTTCCACATGACGCACAATAGAGGATTGGGCGTGGCGCAAGGAGCAGCCCAAGAATTGGTAACCAGATCGCGGAATGTTTCATGATAAACCCACATACACTGAAAACGAAACTAAACCGAACCCCTACTAATGGAAGATGAACAAGAAACCAAAATTGGGTGGTGATCGGATCCGATGTGTGGAAGAACTAAGCCGCTTGACAACTTGCCAAAAAGAAAAATTGACAAGTTATTGGGCTCGATCCAACTTAGCCCGAGGGCATCTCCAACCCATAACACCAAATTTGGTGTGAAAATCACACCAAATTTGGTGTTTTGGTGTAATTTTGCAAAACCCATCTCCAACCCACTACACTAAATCTTACACCAAATGAATATTTTAATTTTTTTTTTATTTTGGAATAACAAATTTATTTGTTTATGCAATTATTTCTTTTGCTTATATTTTATTATTATTAATGTAACTAAATAAAAACTTATATTTAACTAATATTACATTAATGAATTATATTGCAAAATTAATATTACAACTAATATCACAATAAATAAATTATAACTAATATCACAATATAACTTATATTTAACTAATATTTAACTAATATTACATTAATTAATTTATTTGTTTATGCAATTATTTCTTTGATGCTTTTTTAATTAAATTATAATTTTGTTTATTAATTATTTTAGTTTATCAAAATTTTAAGTTTAGTTTATAATAATTTATTGGTAAATATTAACTATTGTTCATCCAAAATAATAATTATATACGAAATTTAAATAACTAAAACCATGTTACAAATTAATTATATATCAAATATAGGATACATGAGGAATTAAAAGTTTGAAGTAGAAGAAATTGGAGGCAAAGAGGAATATTTGTATTACACCAAATTTGGTGTAAAGGAATAGTGTTACACCAAATTTGGTGTAACACTATTCATTACACCAAATTTGGTGTGATGTTTAGAGTTGGGTTGGAGGGTGTTTTTTAGATATTTGGTGTTTTGGTGTGGGTTTTAGAGTTGGGTTGGAGATGATCTGAAGGAGGGATAGAGGCCTTCGGGGAGCACCAAGTAAATGAATTTCCGTGGTCGGACTGCAAACAAACCAGCATCCTCCAAGTAATCCCTGAAATCCTGACAAGAGGCTTGGGATAAAGTACCACTGCTAGAGCGCTCATGATGTCCCAAGACCGTGTTAAAATCTCCAATAAGAAGCAGATCAGTAAGACCGAAATTCCTCAAATCCAACCAGAGAGCGCACGCCGAGCAATATTATCACACAAACCATGAGCAAAACCAGAATGAAAAACCATAGATCCAAATTGAACTTGCGAAAAAAAACATTTAGTAGAAGACCAAACCTGGTTAAGGACGGAGATACCAAGATCACGAAAAACCCAAATATCCGGACGTCCGTTATCCCGGAAGTTCTCGAGCCACGAACCTCAATCCTAAACTATTCCAATAAGAATCAAATCAATGAAATGTCCACCTTAGGCTCACAAATAGCTAAAATGGAAGGTTTGTGTGTTTGACATAACCCCTTAATAACATTACGAGAGGCAATGTTCTCAATCCCGGATGTTCCGAAGATACAATTCATTGAGGCGGTGGGGGTGGCACTTTGTGATGACCGCACGGTAAAAAAATCGGAGTGTGGTGTGATGTATAATCGGCGACGTGGATTGCCACTTCATCAACATAATTTGTCCATCTCTTTGAAGTCGCATAATCTAACTCATTCGACCTGGGCGATCTGGTTCAATCGTGATGTCATATGTTGCTGGTGATGGACCTTCAGTAACACTCTGGATTAATCTGGATTTAGCTTTGAATCAAGGGAGCTGAACCGTAAGAGGAAGAATAGTGGAAACAGGGCTGGTGTTGGAAGTAGAGTCTTTGGGACCGGTTCACTGAAAGTCTGACCGGTGAGTCTGCGAATGGTTGGTCAAGGGTGTCATCTGGAGCAAGAGCCACAAAAGTGTTAATCATATGTATATCAGAAGGGCAAGGGACTATTGCACAGGTAGGGGATCATGCTTGCATAGTCGAACCCGTATTTCCCATTGAGCCATCCACGACCTTGCCCTTGTCTGCTTTGCCTTTGGACGATAAACTTTACGGACCACAGAACGCGACCCTTTGCACTAAATTCGATGTGTCGTGAGGCCCTAGGGCGTCCCCCAGGCGGGAGACGCGCCTTTCCGTGATTAAGTTACCTGCTGGAGTAAGACGGCAAGAAATCGTCGAATGTCCCGTAACACTACACTTCATACAAAATTATGGTAATTTCTCATAACTCACTGACACAAAGGAACACTGGCCAACTCGTTCCACCATGATATGATCTTCCAACGATTTCGACAGGTCAATATCCATTAACACCCGGATGAAATGCCCCAAAGAACCATCAAGCAATCGATGGTCAATTTGTATCGATTCCCAATCGCCTTTGGCGATCCCCAAGATGGTATTAGGATCCACTACTCTAAACGAGCTCGAAGATGCGGACCAAACACTAGCCACCGACGTGTGTACCTTGCAGTTTGAAATTCGAGACCCATGGAGAGAGCCAAATAGTTCCGGATTAAGCGCTCAATTAATACGTAGTTGAGCTCGAGCCCGATCCTGCGCATTAAAAAACTTGACACAATAAAATACCTTACCCAAGGGGATTAGTTTCAATCATTTTTAATTCCCCATATTTCGATAGCGTTTATGCAAAGGCATACGCCCGGCTTGTTGCCTTTTCCTAAAGTAACCCTTCCAATCAAAGAGTAAGAAAATTCAGCGAGTTGTTGATGATAAATGTTTTCATCGATAGTAACGAAATAATAATCTCCCTTTCTAGTAGGTTTAGGAATAGAATGGGATTTTCCAAAACGATATGCGAAAATGGGGTGAAATTACCTGGGGCCTGTGGAGTTGAATCCATAGAGTGGTTAGAACACAAACAATTTTAGCAAAAGTATGGCCAAAATTGGATTGAGGATTAGTATTATGAGTTGAATGTCGAGGTTCGAATCATAATTGGATGTCATTAGAAGGAGCTTCCATCAATCTAAGGGCCATCCTTGGAAACAACTTTCCCAGGCGAGAGAATACAAGAGGGTTGTTCGGAGGATGGCGGTATGGCCCATGGGACATCACCACCACGGGAGGCGCTGCCTAGAAGTGGTGGCCTCCACCGCCCTCATAAGAACCAAAGGAGGTGCCAGCCCCCATGGCAATAGGAGGCCATGGGGGTAATAGATGGCCCCCCATAATCGGATGCATGGGAGGAAGGGCGTCCCCCCATATTGTCAACTCAAAGGATGCGGCGTGCTTAGGAGAGGAGTGTGGTGACGTCTTGCTGCAAGTAGGTGGACTATGTGTAAGTCAAGCGCTACGATAATCTAGAGGGTGGGTGAATAGATTATCTCCATCTTTCGATTTTACCCTCTTTTTCGAACAAAACAAGCCAAGACAATAATAAAGGTGCGAAATGTAAACAACACACGTCGATTTATAGAGGTTCAACCTACCTAGGGCCTAATCCTCTACCACCCCAAGATATCCAGGATGGATTTCAAAAGAAAAAGATTTTATTAATTACCAAAATTAATACAACACCAACTTACAACAACACCTTGAAGAGCACCACACTCTTCTTCAACACCACCTTTGAGATTACCACAATCTCTCTTGAAGATTACCACAATCTCCAACGGCACCTTGTGAAGATTACCACAATCTTCAACCTTGAAGAATACCAAATTCTTCAACACCTCAACAAGAAGATTACCACAATCTTCTCACACCTAATACCTAGATCACCCAAGTGTGTTCTTACCACAAGAACACTCACAAGGATATCTTATGTTGAATGATGACCAAAAATCAAGATTACAACTCAATAATGGATAATACAATTTGAGTGCAAGTGTAATCAAGAAATGAAAGCCTAGACCTCAAGATGTGAAAGTGATAAGCTAGGCAAATTACAACAAGAAATAAGACAATGTAAGAACAAGTGTATTCTTGAGTGTATCTTGTTGTGTTGTAGTTTTCTCTCTTGTTATGTTGCTTCAATTCTTCCTCTATTTATAGAAGATGTCTTGTACATGACAGGCTCCTCTTGGGGACATGAATTCTGTAAAAAATACCAAGACAATTCAAGAAAAGAGCTGTTAGAAATCAACACCTCAAATTAAGGAAAAGTTGTCTGCAAACTCAACGGATAGTTTGCTGTCAAACGAAGGGTTCGACCGGTCGCACAAAGAGAAGTTGAAATTGAAAACTCTGCAATTTTTACACAGGGGGACCGGTCGGAGAGGGGTGCAACCGGTCGCCCTAGGGTCCAACCGGTTGCCCTCTTCAAAAAACCAATACAGAGAAGTTTGCAATTTTGAACAAACCTTCAGGTACCGGTCGCCCTATAGGTCGACCGGTTGACATCACCGGTCGCCCTATAGGGTGACCGGTCACCCTTACCATTTTCTGCAAACATGAAGTTCTCTGTTTTGCACAACGTTCGATGCACGGGTTGCACTTTATCGAAATCCGTTGACCTCAAAACAAAAGTGTTGTCCAATTTTATATCGAAAATAAACTTCAAGAAATACTCCAAAAATAGTGAAAACATTTTAGACCGATCGGATATTTAGACAACATTTGAAAACATAGTTTGGATGTAAAACCCAATGATACAAAATCATTAAATGTGTTGTCAATTTTTGTTGAAAATAAAACTTGAAGAAATACTCAGGAAAATATTAAAACCATTTTAAATCATTTAGGAGTATTTGGACAACCTTTAAAACCATTGTTTTGGTATAAAAATAAAATCATCAAAATCATGATAAAACCATTTATCAAACACTATGGGACAAGTCCGCGGGTGGACACAACAGCGAGGAAGATGAACGTGGGAGGAGGCTGTTGGAGGAACAAAATTCGACGATTCCATAGTAAGAAAAAGAAACCTCTTTGGTCATTTACGTGGTGGTTGCGGGCTGCGCATTTACGGCCCGTCGGGCGGACAACAAAGTTCTAGTAGGGTTGTTGGAGATTAGAATTTGAAAGCTTACTAACATCAACGTGTGAAAGGGATGAAGTTGAGGACCCCACATGATGCGTCATCATCATGGAAGGGAGAGGCCCCACTGCCATGATCGGGCACCCGATGTTGTGTGACGCGTTGTGCGGCTAGGAAGTCTGTTGAATTGGGAGCACGGTCAGTTGTTTAAGATTTGGAGGAGGTGCAAAATTCGGTATAGCCGTAAAAGGCCGGCTCGCCATGGAGCATCCGGAGGAGACGACCGGAGAACGCCAAACGTGGGATGCCGGTGGTCGGTGTGCGAAGAGAATTATCTTTAGAGAGAGAATTGTTTCCACAAGGAAATTAGTTCATACTTGGGGATGGAATCATAATCTCAATTGAAGGAAAGAAAACAATCATATACATAAACATGCAACAATAATAATCACCCAACAATGGAAATCGGACAAAAGAGATGAAGAAATCATACTCTTTGATTAAGAAGCAAAATAACTTCAAAGGGAAGAACTCAAGCAATCCCAATGTTGAATGGAAGAGAAAAATACCAAAAACTAAAGTCTAAAAGTGCTAAGAATGAGAGTGTTGAAAATAAGGGCTCCCAAGTCCTATTTATAAGCCTAGAGTCCTAAACAAGGTGGAACAATGACCAAAAATCGCAAAAAAAAATTCAAAAATTTCGTGTTCTACAAGTCACGTTGCGCGACACTACACTGCATTTCTTTTTGCATAGCCAGCGTGGCCTCTAAACTTTGGAATTTTGTCATGATGTCTTCTTCTGAATTGTATCTCTATCTCTTAGCTTTCCATAGCCACTTGAATCACCTCAATATCAATTTTCTAGAGAGTAATGGCCAAAATACCAAGATGTGTCATTTCCAAGATTTTGACATATTATTTTGACTTGTACATGATTTTAACCCATCTAAACGTCTTCATTTGCATTTGGTAGAAGCATAGACTTGTAGAACTTTGTCTTAGCTTTCCAATGGTGTATGAATCATGTCAATTGGGATTTGGATCACGAGCGTTACGTCCAAAATACGATGGTCGCCGTTGTTGCGAAATGACTTTTTAACGTTTTTGCTCCAAAACTTGTTTTTCCACCAAAACCTAAAAAATCAATAAAATAACACAACATAACACTAAAACATGCAAATTCAAATAAAACACGCCAAAAATATGTATAAATCATCACACAAAACATACACAAAAATATGCAAAACAACTCCCCCACACTTAGCCTTTTGTTTGTCCTCAAGCAAATAATAATACCAATAAACTCAACAAGAAATGTTATGTTCAATTTGAGAATCAATTAATCCATAACACCATGTTCCATATACCTTGGATTATTCCTCATCGATCCCAACCTTCACAATAAACTCACTTGGCTAAAGTTAAACATCAATCAAAGTGTTTGGCCTTCCTTACTAAATTTCAATTTATGTCAAAAGTTGCAACCCTTTTTACTCACAAAACAAATCACGCAATTCCTAACCATGACCCCCCTGACCCCCTTTTTTTGCTAGAACTCCCGAGATATTATTCCACTAGGTGTAAACTTTGGATGTTTTCCAAAGGCTCTAGGGTGGTTTCTCATACTCATATTTTGAGCCGCCGTTTTACGTAAAAATCAAACATGGGGCTCATGGATGCTCCTAGTTACTAAGCGGCTCAACCAATGAGTATAATCTCGATTGTTCCATTTTTTATATAGCTCTATCATGATTTTTTTTTTTGCTATACAATGCTTTTTTCCGTAAGGCTAGCAATTTTGTATACATACAAATCAAAATAGGGTTTTAACTTAATTCACATCAATGAAATCTCGTAATTCAAGCCCCCCACAACTCGGACTATTGCTTAATCACACCTCATTTGTTCACTTTGCAAAGGCTAATTCACGGCTTAGTCAAATCCACATATATCAAGTTCACAAAGTCATTTCATATTTGAAACTCAAATTAATACATCTATTTCAAGTTGACTAAACAACACTATTATTAAACTGTGATAATCATTAGGCAAAGTAAAATCATAGCCACATGCAATTATCATATTTTATCAATGACTAATCGTCCCCCCACACTCAAATCACGCAATGACCTCAATGCGTAAAAAGAGAAGGAAAAAGATACGTCCCTAAAAAATGTGAAGATCGATAAATGGCACCATAGTCATATCCGCCTACAAATTTGCAAAAGCCATGTGAAGGGAATAAACAACACATGCAAACTCACAGGAAGGAAAAATGATTAGGTTGCCTTCTAAGAACTTCTAAGAAGCGCTTTATTTAATGTCATTAGCTTGACGATATCGACTAAAAAAATCATGGCGGGTCATCGAGCAAAACCTTTTTTACTACCTTGGAATTTTTATCCGACTGAATTTCATTATGTTCCTATCATACGATATCTTTTACAGCCCAGAGAATAGGCGAGTCAACAATAAACTTATCAAGCAAAGCATAGTAGGGCTACAAGCTATATCAAAAATTGAAAATGTTACTGATTTTTCCCAAGACATTCATACTTAATTTTTGATTTTTGACATCGATCAAGGTGTTGGTGGTTGCCATGAACGCAGCTACCCATAAAATGGTATGATCTTTAATATTACATTTATTCTTCCCCATATCCAAGACAACAAAATCAATGAGAATTTTAAGACCACCTACTTGGACCAAAATATCTTCAACAATACATTTAGGATACCTAAGTGACCCATCAGCAAGTTGCAAACATAATCTGGTGGACCTCAATTTCTCTAAATTTAATTATTTAAATATAGAATAAGACATAAGGTTAATTCCAGCTCCGAGATCAAGCATACCTTCAACTTTCTTACCATTCTCAAAAGCAATATTAATGAAGAAACTACATGGATCTTGTTCCATTGGGAGTGGACTTGGGGATGGATTAAGAGATTAAGGATTGTCAGTTTTGTGTAAGGACGATCCCTTACTTGTCTCCTCATTCGTACTTGCATCATCCTTCTTTTCAATTTTAGCAATATCGATTTCAATATCAGTGACGGCTTTGTGCTGGTTGACTAGGCAACGTGTCCTTTTGACGAGATGTCGAGCTATTTCACCAACTTGCGTAGCCAATTGGCTGGCTTGAGTCTCAACTCGCTTAATGGAGGCCTCCAAGGATTCAAACCGTTTATTATTCCACTCTTGTGTTTGCTGACTAACTTGAATAAAAGAATTCAAGCTTTCTTCTAATGTGGGTCATGGTGGTTGCTCTTGATTAGTCGACATACACGGTGCTTGTATAAACAACACTTTAGAAAAATAGATCAAATGCACCTGACAAATACACCTAAACTAGAAACAAACAAAAAGAATTCTAATCTAGAAACACGAAAAATAAACACAATAATTATTAAGCCTAAATCCTTCCCCGGCAATGGCGCCAAAATTTTGTTCGACCGCTAAACATCTAAAATAAAATCTAGCAATCCTCGTAAGAGAATGAGATCAATCGTAAGGTAGCAAATTGACCATAAGTCGTCTCTCAAGGAGGACTTAGCTGGCAAATAATTGTCATGCTTCACAAATAACAAAAAATAAATTTTAAACATCCTAACAAGATTTGTGATTTTTAATTAAATAAAGAAAACAAGTAAAAAGACAATAATCAAACTAAATACGGATAAACTTTGAGAAAAATATATGAATGAAAGTCTAGGATTTCGGAATCATCTCATCAAACTTGCAAGCAGAATATCAATTAATTGATTATGCAGTTAACAAATATAACAAACATGTAAAAACTAGACCTAGATCTGGTAACTCACGTATTCACAGATTAGGGCTATCCCAACATAATTTGCTATTTTCATTAAGCCCAGGGTTAGATAATACATCTCTGATACATATCTAACCCCCTAAATAAATTTAGTCCAGAAATAATATCTTCGATCGATCTCAATTATTCCCCAAAATAATCAAAAGTTGATCAGACAATCAATTATCAAATAAAGCAATTCATTCAGAAAACAAATCAATTAATCAATACTTATGCTTGTTTTTTTAATCAAATCATCCTAATCCTAAAATAAGGAAATTAGTTCATACTTGGAGATGGAATCATAATCTCAATTGAAGGAAAGAAAACAATCATAAACATAATCATGCAACAATAATAATCACCCAACAATTGAAATCGGACAAAAGAGATGAAGAAATATTACTCTTTGATTAAGAAGCAAAATAACTTCAAGGGGAAGAACTCAAGCAATCAATGTTGAATGGAAGAGAAAAATACCAAAACTAAAGTCTAAAAGTACTAAGAATAAGAGTGTGTCGAAAATAAGGGCTTCCCAAGTCCTATTTATAAGCCTGTGAGTCCTAAACAAGGTGGAAAAGCCAAAAACGCAAAAAAAAAAAAATTCGAAAATTTCGTGTTTTGCAGTCACGGTCTGTGGCTTTCTTTCTTTCTGGCGCGATGACTTCCAAACTTTGGAATTTCATCTTGGTGTCTCTAGTGAATTATACCTTTATCTCTTATCTTTCCATAGCCACTTGAATCACCTCAATATCAAGTTTCTAGAGAGAGTTATGGCCACAATACCAAGACGTGTCATTTTAAGATTTTGACATATTATTTTGACTTGTACATGATTTTAACCCATCTAAAAGTCTTCATTTGTATTTAGTAGCACCATAGACATTGTAGAACTTTGTCTTAGCTTTCCAATGGTGTATGAATCATGTCAATTGGGCTTCATATCGCGAATGTTATGTCCAAAATACGATGATGCCGCTGATTGCACGAAATGACTTTTTAACGTTTTTTGCTCAAAACTTGTTTTTTCCACCAAAGCCTAAAAGATCAATAAAATAACACAACATAACACTAAAACATGCAAATGCAAATAAAACACGCCAAAAATATGTATAAATCATCACAAAACACACACAAAAATATAAAACAACTTCCATGTTTGGTGGTCTTCCGCCCGATGTGGTCTTTCTGCTGACTTACCGTAGCCTCGGTTCCTCAATTAGGTGTTCATGCCATCCAACAGAGATTGGAGGGTTTCGAGATAGGTGAATTTCTTCTACGACGAGCCTCCCCGGGATGAGGGGCGCCCTTCTTGCAAATGGAGTAGAGGGCGACCTCCTCCCAAAGTAGTGAGGGTGGCCCCTAAATCTTCCGCGCGGTCGCTCTTTTTGTCGGTCTCCGCCCACGCTGCAGCCTTGAGATCCGACTTCACTTGCTTGCGACCAAGTTTGCATCTTCGTATGCTTTGGCTTATTCCTAAGCAAACTACGCCAAAATGATGCTTCTTTTTTAAAGCAAATCACTCCAAGTCAATCTGGTCCGATAAAATCCTTCTTCACAAGAGGAAGTCTTCAAGTCTTGTTCTCCTGAAGCTGAAATCCCTCTGGACGCTCAAGTCAAGACGGTGATCGAGAGAATAAGATAGAAACGAATACTATATTAAATGTGTTAGAGAGTTATTATGAAATTTGATAAACAGTACTTACAAAAATGAATAAGAGTGATCTTTATATACTTGGGAGATGGGCCGTGGTAGGAAAAATCGGCTTATGGGCCACCCAAACTCTTTTTAGATCAAGTTATTTTATTAAGAGCCCATTGAAAATTAATATTAAATATATAAATTAAATTATATATTAAATAATCAAATATTATTTTTGTCCCCAACAAATATAATATTTATAAGTAATGCCCTCCCAAAACAAACATTAATTCCATGTGGTTTTTCCTTTTCTTTTTCTGTCTAGCTAGTTCTATGAAAGTTTTGTTATTTCGTTAATGTTACTTGTAAATAATGTCAGTAATTTGGTTAGTTACTACTCTTATTTTTCTTAACAGCAATTGCTAGTTATTATTACGTTGTCATTGGTTATAATAATGTCTCTAACTGATTCACTCAAAAAAATAAATAGAGTTTACTTAATATGAGTATATTTAGCTACCAATTTATGGTTCCACCAAAAAAACTTAAGAAGGTGATTATACACTTAAACCTTCATAAATTGACAAATTAATAACATTGAGACCGCCAAATCTATTAATATATGGAGAATATTAAATAATCGATAAATTAATAATCTATTAATTTATAGAAATATGGCTTGTAGAATTTTTTTTTCTTGTGGATAATTGTAATCATGTTCATCTAAAAACTATTGAAGGAATGCACTATTGAATTATTTTTCTTGTCACCAAACATAATATGAAAAGATTCAACTTTGTAATGCGGGTATTACATAATTCTAGAGATATTGAAAGTGCAGAGTTCTTTGTTTCGACATATAACCGAGAGAGACTTGTAAATTGTGAGGTTCAAAATAATAATTAATTCTATTGTAGATTTCCTTCTCAAAATAAGATCAACAACAATGACTGAATAATTTCGTTGACTACTTAAAATCACACTAAACATTCTTACTACCTTAATAAAAGTCAAAAGTTAAATTCAAGCAGACATCAATTTCATTTAAGAAACAAATAACAATTTTAGTCATTTGTTATAAGGTCTTCATGGACTAATCATAAAATGTATTATATATTAAGAAATTATTAATTTAAATATGACACGCTCTATAAATTATTGTATATATGTATTATCTTATAAATTTAGCGAATTATTAATTAGCACGTTGTCATCTAGTCGAGCAACCAAAATAATATTTTAGCGAGATTATTAATAATCAAATATTAGAATATGGAGGTTCTACATATTATTATTAAAAAAAAAAAAGGAAGAAATATATATTAAAATAAATTGGTTAGAGACTTAGAGGCCATATGAATTTCCGGGGACGAGTTGGAAGTTGAATGGAGATCCTCTACTTGTGAAATTCCTGATGCACTGGGATTCTCTCTCTCTCTCCTCGCCCACTTCTCTCTTAACTTGTTTTTTCTCTCTCTCTCTATATATATACACGCACTGGCTAGTTCGTTACCCGTCTCATACATAATATATATATTTTCTTCGTTCTGCAGAAAAAAGTTGAGTCTCTGTCAGGGTACGGTACCTTGTCTTTTCTCTTCTATATCTATAAATTATTAATTTAATCAGGAGAGAAAGGAAAAATCCTGGGAGAGTGAGAAACAATGACGAAAGAAGAAAATGAAAAAGGGTGAGAATGAGGCATTGGAGAAGGCGTTTGAAGAGTCTGAGGTGCCGTCGTGGCAGAATCAGCTTACTATTAGATCAATGGTGACGAGCCTTATATTGAGCTTTGTGTTTAATGTTATTGTTTGCAAGCTCAAATCTGTCGACTGGTGTTATTCCATCGTTGAACGTGGCGGGGGGCTTTTGGGATTCGCTATGGTTAAGGCTTGGACTGTTATGATCGAAAAGTGTGGACTTTTGAAGCAGCCCTTTACAAGACAGGAGAATACTGTTATTCAGACTTGTGTTGTTGCCTCTTCTGGAATTGCTTTTAGCAGTACCTAACTCTCTCTCTCTCTCTCTCTCTCTCTCTCTCTCTCTCTCTCTCTCTCTCTCTCTCTCTCTCTCTCTCTCTCTTATCTTATTTATCTTATGTATATGCATGATTTGTTTCTAGATATGCATCTTGCTTTTTTTTACAATCTTCTTTTGCTAATATATATATATATATATATATATATATATATTGTCGATCTCTTCATGAATCGTATATGTGTGTGGTTGTATGTGTGTCTTGTTTATCGAAGAAGCGTTTTTTCTTTTTTTCTTTCTGTTTTATTAATGATCATAAGGAGAACTTAGTATGTGTAGTGTATGTCCATTCAATTTAATTTGTTTGTTATTACGTTAATTATAAAACATACCCCGTCATACCGATGATGTTTGTTTTTGGGATAATTACAAAAGAGAAGCCCAATTAAGTTTAAATTACCAAAAAGATAAAAGATGGAATCATGTTTTCTTCAATTTTTGCATTACACAAATTTGGTCAGTTTTATCGCAGCCCCCTCAAACCTTAGGGATACTTTTTATGATATTAAACTTAGCTGTATATTTCTTTTTGTAATTATATATCCCAAACCTGAGGTGTACGTTTTGTTATTATGATTACAGTATTCATAGATAAATTTTAGTTTCCATTAACGAGGACTTCATTGTCTGTTTGGTTGATAGCTACTTGTTTGTTTTCGATTATCTGTTGTTGGTTTGCAACTTCCCACGATGATTATATTTGTGTGAAAGAATGTCAGTTTTATTATATTCTTATATGATTAATTAAAGTATAAAGGGTTGAAATCAAATATGCTTCATTGATTGTTTGATGATATAATAAAAGGATGTTAATAATTTAATTTGTGTGTATTTCCAGTGGGACAGCTAATTTATCTTCTGGGTATGAGTCCAAGAACATCTGCTCAAGCTGATACAGGAAATACCCCATTAAATGTGAAGCAACTCTCTATTGGATGGATGATGGCATTCCTTTTACTGTCAGCTTTGTTGGTCTATTTTCAATAGTGCCCCTAAGAAAGGTCTTAATTAACTAACTATATTTCATTTTCATCATCCATTAAGTTGTTCTGAATATACATACTAACAATTAAGTTGATTTGTTTTTCAGGTGATGATCTTGAGGTACAAGTTGACTTATCCAAGTGGGACTGCAACTGCATACCTTATCAACAGCTTTCATACTCCTAAAGGCGCCAAGCTAGCTAAGGAGTATGTTCCTTGTCATTATTATGTCTCATTTCTTATTGTTGTCAATATAAATGTTTTCATATTTTTGTGTTTGTTTGAATATATGCAGGAAACAAGTTTGGGTACTCTTCAAATCATTTGTGGGTAGCTTCTTTTGGGCATGCTTCAGTGGTTCTTTAGTGCTGCTGATGGTTGTGGTTTTAGCAGCTTCCCTACTTTTGGTCTTGCAGCCTTCACCAAAAGGTAATTAAGCTTTTGCACCTAATATAATATTTATGGTTGGAATCGTATGTATATATATATATATACATATGTTTCTTTCGATCAAACTTAGATATTTCTATTTTAATTCGTATTTCCACATATGGTTTCCAGGTTCTATTTTGATTTCTCAGCCACATATGTTGGTGTTGGAATGATATGTCCATACATGGTTAATGTCTCATTACTTATGGGAGCCATCTTTTCATGGGGTATCTTGTGGCCCTGCGATGACGAGTCAAGAAAGGCGACTGGTATAGTGCTAAACTACCTGCAAGCAGTCTCCATGGAATCCAAGGATACAGGGTACTACATAGCTAACTATTTCTAAAGTAATAAATATCATTCAATTTGATTTTAATTATATGACTCGAATTTTCTTGATATATATAGGTTTTTCTTGCCATCGCAATGATGCTCGGTGACGGTCTATTTCATGTCGTCTACATGGTCATAGTGTCCGTGAAAAACTTTGTGCAGCAGAAATCAGAGAAGAAATCACTAAACGACTCCCGCGGATGGGCAGATTGTAGACTACGATGAAAAAGGCGAACAGAGTATTTCCTGAAAGATCAAATTCCAAACACAGTCGCCGTAGGAGGCTACGTTCTATTAGCGGCAATATCTATCGGTGTAATCCCACAAATCTTCCATCAGCTCAAGTGGTATATGGTTTTAGTAGCCTATATAATAGCACCAGTTCTTGCCTTCTGCAATGCCTATGGATGCGGCCTCACCGACTGGTCTCTGGCCTCCAACTACGGAAAACTAGCAATCCTCGTTTTCAGCTCGTGGGTGGGCCTGGAAAACGGTGGAGTTCTTGCTGGGCTGGCCTGCGGCGGTGTGATGATGAGCATCGTTAGCCGACAGCGTCTGATTTGATGCAGGACTTCAAGACGGGGTATCTGGCGCTGTCGTCACGCCCACGTTCCATGTTTTTCAGCCAAGTATATGGGACTGCTATAGGCTGTGTTCTGTCTCCTTTGGTGTTCTGGTTCTTCTACAAGGCTTACAGTGTGGGTGATCCTGAAGGCTCATACCCTGCACCATACGCGTTGATGTACCGGGGATTGCACTTCTGGGAGTGGAGGGCTTCTCTTCGCTTCCCAAGAATTGTGAAACTTGTCATATTGTTTTTCGTGGCGGCTATTCTGATAAATGTGGTGACAGAGGTATTGAAAAATTATGAGACCAAATATAGGATATACAGATTCATACCTAGCCCTATGTGCATGGCCATTCCATTCTATCTGGGAGGATATTTTGCAATAGATATGTGCGTTGGGAGCTTGATTCTGTTTATATGGGAAGGAGCAACAAGAAAAAGGCTACAGAATTTGGACCAGCAGTTGCATCAGGGCTCATCTGTGGTGATTCTTTGTGGGGAATTCCTGCTGCTATATTGGCTTTGGCTGGGTTCAATCTCCAATTTGCATGAAGTTTTTATCTGCTGCAGCAAACCAGCAGGTTGATGCTATCTGGGACCCTAATCTCTTTTACTCCTCAACACCATTAATCTAACGTTATTCAATTTTTAGGAATTTAATATGTATATATATATATATAACTATCATATTATAACTCCTTTTTCAATTTTTATTTATTCTTTTTTGCTTTCAGTCTAGGTTTTCAATTCAGACATGAGAGTGACAGTGGTTAACTTTTGTTCACTTAAAACTTCTTATCAATTAGAACAAGATTAGGACATACCCTTTGATAGAGGCATTCTCTATGAAATTTAAACATTTTTTTTTTTTGATCGGTGAAATTTAAACATTTTTAGGACAATGGTTGTTTGTTTCTTCATGTGTTTATTTCTTTCGTGTGTTATATATGTGAATGTTATCATAACAAAAATAATCAGTTTTTACAGCTTACGGTGTGAAAAATCAAGTAACACAACTATGAATGAGGAACGGATCGAAGATGGTGGTAAATATTTTCAGGTTATAATATATCAAAATTTTGTTGAAGAATTTGTCAAAAACCGTCAGTTTGTTTGGTTCATTCTTCCCTCAACTGGAGTGTAGGGTTTAATTTAGTAAATTTTACGGGATAAGACACAATTGTCCTACTTTATAAGTAAGTCCCCTGCAAATTCACACCAAATAAGCTCCAACGTATAAACTCAAAGCTCCTATATAGATCTAAAAAAGGCAAAAGCAAATACGAAAACACTGAACAAAGGAAGAAGAAAAATAAGTTGCACCAAAAAAACATACAAAAACGCTGATGAAATAAAAAAAACATGTTGCACAAAAACAGAAGAACAAAAAAAAGAGGAAAAGGAAGCAAAAACACAACAAACAAGAAGAAGGAGACCAAGCAAATCGCAGAAAATAGCAGCAGAAGCCAAAAACAATCAAGTTAATCAACAATTTTTGATCTCAATGGTATTATGTATTTCATTGAAATTCATTCTTCCAAAAATATTGTTTTCTAATACCATTTCAATTGTTTTATTCAAGCTTTCAAGTTTAAAAATATCATATTCTATTTATTGTGCATGAATTGATGGTTCTAAATGGAAAATCGAAGTGCATTTGGATTACCCGAATCTAATGCTTCTCATTCAAATTGTTTTTTTTGATTGTTTTCACAATTGTTTTAACGTTTTTTCAACTTGTTTTAACAATGTTTTTACTACAAATTTGCAATAGTATTGTGTTAAACTAACCATCTATATGCGATTGTTTCAATGATTGTTTCGAGTTGTTATGAAGTTGTTCAATATTTTTTAAATGTGTTTGAGATAATACATGGTCATTGCTTCTCTTATTAGTTTCTAAAATTGTTTCAAAGATGTTTCAAACATGTTTTACGAGTTGTTTCAAACATGTTTAAATCGATTCAACTTCATTACTTCTAACGGACATATAAGAGATAATTCCGAAAGAATGCACCACAATGGACAACTTACAAACATGTTTGACTAATACAATGCCATTGCTTCTCTTATTTATTTCTAAAATTGTTTCAAAGGATTTAAAAATATTACAAACATATTTCAAAGTTGGAACGAAATTATTTGACAATGTCTCAAACACGTTTTTCAACTAATAGAATTGCATTGCTTTTGTTTTATTAAAGTTGTTTAAATGTGTTTTTTAAAAAATTGTTTTAGCATCACGCCCCATTTACATGCCCAATATAACACTCAATTACAATAGAATATCATCCAATATGGTAACCAATATATTCAAATTTAGGCTTATCAAGAGCTGTTCTCTAACCACAAACAACTAAAAACCATAAAATACAATGGAACTCTACAAATCTATAACATATGGAGTTACAAGTCACCGAACCATTACAAAATAAAAATAGTTACAATGTTCAAGTCTTGACTTCGGACAAAGTCTTTCAAAAGAATGCTGGAGTCGGGTCAATCCTGGTGCGGGCGTCTCATGTCGGTCTCGTCTAATCTCAAAATGTTCACCGAAAGTTTTATAAAATCGTAAGGAGTGATCCAAACGAGCTCGAGGGTTGGGATAGGAAATGCGATTGAAAGCTAAAATATTTTTTTTTTGGTCGAGAGAGTATTTAGTGTTCCAAAAAGTTATTCATGTATGCATGACAATGGTGCACAAAAGATTCATTAAACGCAATGATAGAGAATATACTTCGATTAAATAATTCTCAATCAATTTCTAATGCAAGAATGATGCAAAGCACATTGTCGATAATTATTCTAGTTAGCAAAGGTTTTGTTTTCACAAGAATAATAGATATCTCATTTTTTGAAAACAAATAATAGATATATGGTTTAAAATAAAGTTTCTTAAATACAAGCGTTGAGGTCGATCCAATCCGTCACCAAACAAGAAACGTAGGGATCGGTTTGATCGGACAATCGACCTTGTCAGGTTCTCATTGCTACCAATTATATTTGGTCAAGCCCCCGTCACCTTACCCCTCACTCGAAACAAACATCTCTTTAGCTATGGGCTTTTGCCCAAAGATCGAAATCATATTCATGAATATACCGTTCTACGACCCCCCGTTACGTTGCCTCCCGCCCGACCCGAAAGTGGGAGTAGGTAAATGGGTAGTCAAACAGGGGATCACAGGCAACCTTGTTCGATCCGCTGTCTAACCTTTACCCACACCGCAATGGACTCGATCGAGTCAATATTTTTGTCAAATGACATTTATTTGCCGAAAGGCCAAAGTCAAACAGATTAAGAGTTAAAATGCAAATGATATTGTATATTCAAACCATGAATAGTACAATTGATGCTTTCTTTACAACTACATTATTTTAAAATGGCATATACCGTGAAATCGCGAAATAGTTTAATGTAAATGATGTTAATGAAATAGCTAATGTCGTGGAATTTAAGAAATTAAAAGCAACCCCAATTTCCTTTACGAAAATGATATTTTGCCACCTTTGACGTAAATGTTACTTTAAAAGATGAGCATAATGATGGTGCAAGGTGCAAGTCCGGGTTATGCCTGTTCAATCTCGTTTCTACACAAAATAGCATAATCATTATATACTATTTCAACGTTATTAAAATACAGATTATTTTAATATTTGGATTCCAAAATCTCCCAAATTTTTTTTTTTATTTGTCCAAGTTTATCTTTAGCTAATTAAGATAATATAAAGTTCAAGTCAATTTTACACAGTTTATGGAAAAAAATTAATATAAAATACTTATTATTAGTAAACCTTGTTTTAACTCCAATGTATCATTCAAATACAAATTTCAAGTCATTTATTAACGAATTTATCCTTATATAAGCCAAATCTAAAATATGTTAACAATAAAATCTCAGGATATAAATTATACATAACAGATTTATGTTTTAGTCCAATTAAATTTAAAATACTAATATAATTAGCCTTTTTGAAGCAAACTTACTGAAGAAGAATCCATTAAAATCATAAAAATCAACAAGCTTACTAACCCTAACTTTGATGAATAATCTTCCGGGTTTCCCTTCCTTATCCCACGGTACCATGAGAAGTTCAATTCAAATTTCAGAAATTTTAAAGATTTTTCAAATCCTTACATGACCAGGTAATTGAAATAGTTTAGATGATTCATTTTTGTACCTTAATCTCCTCAAGAGTTGCGCACGCAAAACCCAAGTGAAATTCCAAACTGAAGCAAAATGTTAAGCTCAATTTGAAGCCTCCTAGCCACGGTATCTTTATTGCAACCTCACCCCAATAGGATGCTATTATGAGTGATTACAGTGAGAGAGTGTTTAATGAAGTAAAAAGTGTGAAGATTTGAAGAGAAAATTGAAAGAGAATTGATATTTCACCTACCACTTGTTCGGCAGAAAACACGGAGGAAGCAAAGGAGAAACGTGGCTTGCTTCCCTTGTGTTCTAAAATGGCAACATGGAGAGTTATCTGATGAGGTGTGAATCACCAATCTTAAAATGGTTTAATGGGCTTGAGCTCAAAGGTTATGACTAGATAATAATTTATAAATGAGCTAACTAAATTTGGTGAAGTCTTGGGCTTAAAGGTGGTCTAGTTTCTAGTTCAAGAGAGTTGCTCAATTACGTTGGGTAGTAAATTTCTGGTTGGGCTTCATTGGTCTACTAATTAAATCCATATGGGCTAATGTAGTTATAAATCCAATCAATCTATTATTAGGCTTTTATAAAATTAACCATACAAATAAAATAAACAAATTCTCAATCAGTAATGTTATTAATAATCCATACAAAATGAAATTTCAAAAATCTTAATTGTCCATTATAAATCACAATTAACCAATCCTACTCAATCCTAAATAGGTCCAACTATACTGAAATCCAAATAACATAATCTACTTAAATCCATTAAAAGTACTAATAAATCTTACTAACTAATTCTAATACTTCAAGAATTGTCCTTATTCTCCGATTGTAATAAACTTAATTAAAAGAAGCTACATTAATCAAAGTAATTATCAAAATTCACATAATATAATCAAATCAACCGTACAAAGATATTTAATTCCAGAAATATATATCATTTTGATATTTACATCATCATATAAATGCCGGGTCACATTCTCCTCTCCCAAAAAATTTGGCCCTCAAATTCCTTCCTCAATAGTATTAAAAAAACTTTTCTCATTTCTTCTTTCTTTCATTTTTCCCATGATATCAATGATTATTCATCTTCTTAGCCCCGATCTTCTTAAAAATTCCATCGAAGCCATGATTTATAATGTTTTTTGTCTTAAGGTAACAAAAGAAAATTCCTACTAGTACCCAAATAAAATCATTCTTTGTTACTTAGGCTCGTTAGATTAAAGTCCATAAATATATAACTATTTATGCCATCGTAGCCTGGTACAACCAATAAACTTAATCAAAGGCCAATAACAAAATTATTCAACAATATTTCACCATAAATATCCCAAGTCGCGTGACATAAATTCAAAATCCTTAAGGCTATCTAGTAGAGGTAGCATTCCTCTTCATTCTGCCTAAGGAAAATGTATTAATACTCCATCATTGGCTTAGTTTATAGATCCAGATACACGCAAACTCTGCTTCAACTATAGTACCATATCCTTATTCACCAATTGTAACTTATTTTTGTATACTTTCCACCCTTTCTATCTGAACCTCATTCATATTTATTACTTTTTTTTAAACCTTAATTGCTCTATTTTTTATTCCAAAGGTCACCAATCCAGTTCCATATTCACCTTTACATTAACCAATAGATTGATATTTCTCTATCCATTACAGCAATATTGCCATGAAACCTTAATATCATACAATCTTTCAGAACATCCAGTAACATTGTAACAATATAATACTTCCTATAAATCATCCCTTTGCAGATACGGACATTCACTATCTAAACTCACTTACGTCCCGATAAACTAAATATGAATATGAGGATTGAGGAATAAGATCTAGAGGACTAAATATAAGTGATAGACACCGTTGTCTTGTTCCATTCAAGAATAATATTCCTATTCAGCCATATTACTTATGTCCCAAAACCACCAGCAAGATTAAAAAAAAAAATTCCATCTCACATCTGTTCTCAATCATCTTTCTTTCTTTTCAAAATGCACTATGGTTAACATGATTTCCAAATCATACCAACCTCTGACTCATACAAGGCTTGCTAGAAAGTTGCATTGGTCATATGTTTTTATCTTTCTTATTGCTGAATTCATGCCTTCAGGTACAAACTTTGACTTGCTAAGGATATCCAACCAAAAGAATTTGGTTAAACCAAGTTTATCAACATCATTTCTTTATCCTCTAATAGATGTCAATTATTTATGTCATTGTCACCCAAAGTCATTATACAATTCAATTCCTAATGTCGTATAACACTGAAAACCCAATTCACAGACCGAAGATCATATCACTGGGTTAGCTCGGTGTAGTTCTTTTACCTCAAGCTCGATACCATAAACATCACGCCCCAATTTATATGCCCAATATAACACCCAATTACAATAGAATATCATCAACATGGTACAACCAATATATTCAAATTTAGGCTTATCAAGAGCTATTCTCTAACCACAAACAACTAGAAAACCATAAATACAATGGAACTCTACAAATCTATAACACCGGGATTTACAAGTCACCGAACCCGATTAAAATAAAATAGTTACAAGGTTCAAGTGCTAGCAGACAAGTCTTTCAAAAGGAATACGCTGGAGTCGGGTCAATCTGTGCGGGCGTCTCATGTTGGTCAAGTCAATCTCAAAATGTTCGGTCTACGAAAAGTTTTATAAAATCGTGGGGTGAGCCAAGCGAGCTCATTAGTTGGGATAGGGAAATGCGGTATTGAAAAGCTAAAATATTTTCTTTTTGGTTTGAGAGTATTTAGTGTTCCAAAGTTATTCATGTATGCATGACAATGGTGCACAAAAGATTCATTAAAAGCATGATGATAGAGAATATAGTTCGATTCAATAATTCTCAATCAATTTCTAATCTAGCAATAATCTTAAGCACATTATGCAATAATTAATCTAGTTAGCAAGGTTTTGTTTTTCACAAGATAATAGATATCTGAGTTTTTGAAAACAAATAATAGATATCGGATTTAAAATAAAGTTTCTTTATCTAAAGCGATCGTCGATCGATCAATCGGCCAGAAACAAGCAGCGTAGGACGGTGTTGATCGGACACGCGCGACCCCTGTAAGTTCTCCTTATTCTTTACCAATTATATTTGGCGAAGCCGATCATTATCCTCACTGTGGGCTCGGCGTCTCTTTAGCTATGGGCTTTTGCCCAAAGATAAATCATATTCATGTGAATATCACGGATTCTCGACCAGGATTACATGCGTCTCGCTGGTCTCCGGGCCGAAAGTGGGAGTAGGTAAATGGTAAAGTCAAGCGGGGATCACCAGGCAACGTTCGTCGATTTGTCTAACCTACCCCACACGCAATGGACTTCGGTCGGTCGATATTTTTGTCAAATGACATTTATTTGCCAAAAGGCCAAGTCAACGATTCAAGAGTTAAAATGCAAATGATATTGTATATTCAAACCATGAATGGTACAATTGATGCTTTCTTTACAACTACATTATTTTAAAAATGGCGTATCTGTGAAATCATGAAATAGTTTAATGTCGTGATGTTAATGAAATAGCTAATGTCGTGAAATTTAAGAAATTAAAAGCAAACCCAATTAGAAAAATGATATTTTGCCCTTTGGCGTAGATATTGCCTTAAAGATGTGCATAAAGGCGGAGGCGTAGATAAGATTTTTGTCTATTTTGGTGGAAAAAATTAAAAAAATTTATATGTATTTTTTAAAGATAAAAAATAATTGGTAGGGGAAAATAGGCGGAAAAAATTTGATGTGCAAGATGGTGCAAGTCCCGGTTGTCTGGTTCAATCTCGTTTTCTACACAAAACAACATAATCATTTATATACTATTTCTACTTTAGTAAAATACAGATTATTTTAATATTTGGATTCCAAAATCTCCAAAATATTTTTTATTTGTCAAGTTTATCTTTAGCTAATTAAGATAATATAAAGTTCAAGTCAATTTTACACAGTTTATGGAAAAAATTAATATAAAATATTTATTATTAGTAAACCTTATTAACTCAATGTATCATTCAAATACAAATTTCAAGTCATTTATTAACGAATTTATCCTTGTAAAGCCAAATCTAAAATATGTTAACAATAAAATCTCAGAATATAAATTATACATAACAGATTTATGTTTTAGTCAATTAAATTTAAAATACTAATATAATTAGCCTTTTTGAAGCAAACTTACTGAAGAAGAATCCATTAAAATCACAAAAATCAACAAGCTTACTAACCTAACTTTGATGAATAATCTTCCGGGTTTCCCTTTCCTTATCCCACGGTACCATGAGAGAAGTTCAATTCAAATTTCAGAAATTTTAAAAGATTTTCAGATCCTTACATGACCAGGTAATTGAAATAGTTTAGATGATTCATTTGTACCTTTAATCTCCCTCAAGGGTTGCGCACGCAAAGCCAAGTGGAATTCCAAACTGAAGCAAAATGTTAAGCTCAATTTGAAGCCTCTACCCCCACGGTATCGTATTGCAACCTCACCCCAATAGGATGCTATTATGAGTGATTACAGTGAAGAGTGTTTAATGAAGTAAAAAATGTGAAGATTTGAAGAAAATTGAAGAAATTGATTTTCACCTACCACTTGTTCGGCAGAAAACACAGAGAAGCAAAGGAGAGAAACGTGGCTTGCTTCCTTGTGTTCTAAATGGCAACATGAGAGTTATCTGATGAAGGTGTGAATCACCAACTCTTAAAATGGTTTAATGGGCTTGAGCTCAAGGTTATGACTAGATAATAATTGAAAATCCGCGAAATCACGATTTTTGCAAAAGAGGAAAAACACGGAAACGTCTCCGAATATCGCTATCCGATCATAAACGCAGCAAAATATGCCCAATTATTCATCTGTTCACGATAACCGCTTCCCCAGATCACTCACCGCTTCTTTTAACCCATATTTCTCCTCTTCCTCCTCTTCCTTCTTGAGTCTTTTGTGTAGGTTTCCACACCCTCCTTCCATTTGCCGTGGCGAAGGCAGGCACGCACCCACGAGCTGCCGAGACCCCGGAGTAAGATATTATCTATCTCTTTCAACAAATTAGGGCTTTTTATGCTTTTGATCGGATTAGGGATTAGAATCGATTGTTTTGGCAATTTGAACTTATATTATTACATATTACCGGAGTTTTACAGTATAGCCTATTACATTTTCATTTTCTTTATTGAAAAAGAAAAAAAAAAGCAGAGAAAACAAATTTTGTGTGTTAAGATTTTCTTATCTTCAAGGGAAAGGAGTTTATGATTGCTTCATATTTTTGTCCTTGTGAATTATGCAATATTCTTTCATAAAGCATCGAGAAAAAGGTTTTGAGTTGACTCTTTGTTATTCTTTATTTGTTTTTATTTTATTTTAGTCATCTTTAGATCTCATATTTCATTTGGTAAATGCGCTGAAGTTGAAAATATAAGCGGAGGTGAAAATTAATTTTCAAATATTAAAAGTTGATGTAATTTTTATTGCATTCAATGCGAGGTAAGCTCTGCTAGTTTTGACCTCGCCAATTAACTTATTCTTCATATTTCTTGGTATTAGTTTAAACGTGGATTTCATTATTTTTAGTAGATTTTTATATTCGTAAATTCAAAAAAACTAATTTCGGCGATATCTTTGAAGTAATTCATTCAATTAAGACGGTCGATGAAGTTATGTAATTAAGGAATTTTATCATCTAATAGTATTGAGACATTCAACATTATTTATGGGTTAGTATCCAGGTTAGTGCGTATGATGATGAAATGTCGGCGGAGACTTCGATTAAACGATTTTACGTATTCTTTTTTATTATTTTGTGATTTGAAGTTTTTCCTTTGTTTTTCGATATTGTTTTGAAGTTGTTTTCTTTTATGTTTCTTTTGCTCTTTTATGTATTTTCCATTTATTTTTGTTCTTTTATTGTTTTTCGATTTGTTGTGTTATCTATATCGATTGTGTATCTTTTTTATTTCTTTTGTAGTGAATGTGTGATTTTTGTTGCTTATTATCGTTGTTGGGAAGGTTATGGGCGTTGGCGTTGAATAAGAATGAACAAGCAAGACTGGATGTCCTAATCATAATGCGTCGCGTTGAAGGCTTTGCCAAAATGGTGATTGTGATGAAAGCGACATTGAGTTTCTACTGCTCCACTTCTAAATGATTTTAGAAAATTGTTTGTTACGTAAATCTTAATGATGGTATAATCAGTTGAAACATTTAAACATAAATGAAACATGTAAGAAACAATTGTGGAAGCGGTCATGTGATAAAAGTTTGTAGTAAATTGCTTTTAAATTTAAGAAATAGTTTAGTTTTTAAAATACTCTTGACTTTTTTGTCATCCTTGTAAATGTTGATCGTTGCTTCATTTCGATGTATGCATGTGTAATCTTGAACTAAAAGATCTCACGTATTCTAGAAAGTTGTTAATAGTAAGTCTTTTCCCAAGCTACGATTGATGCATTCAGATAATTCTCTTATGTTGGAAGTCGATCTGAGTATTTTTGATGCAGCAGGTGGAGTCGTGTCCATTTCGTAGATGATGGACGTAAAACCAATTTTAAGTTGAATTTGTTTGTTCAAGAATTAGTTTGGGGTGTTGAATGTACGATCCATTGGAATCAATATTCTTGTTATTTCAAAGTTGGTATACTCTCTACATGTTGCTAAGATTTGTCCGTTGTGGCATACTGCAGTGGCCGAGATTTTCTCTATGCAACTATGAATTGAATGAAAAGTTGGCTAAGTGAAACATATAAAAATAAATAAACGTGTAATGAAGCAAAAACAACAAAACATGTTTGAAACTAATAAAGAAACAAAAAGAAAAACAAAAAAGCAAAAAAATAATTAAAAAATACGGAAAATGGGGTATTTTTGTCCAAATTAAACGGAAAATGGGTATTTTGTCCCAAATTCAGGCGGAAAATGGTATTTTGTCAAAATCAGCGGAAAATAGACGTTGTGCGGGGATTGGGTATGGAAAATGGAGTATTTATGTCCCTTTTCCTAATAATTTATAAAATGAGCTAACTAAATTTGGTGAAGTCTTGGGCTTAAGGTGGTCTAGTTCTAGTTCAAGAGGTTGCTCAATTGCGTTGGGTAGTAAAGTTACTAGTTTAAGGCTTCATTGGTCTACTAATTAAATACATGGGCTAATGTAGTTATAAATCCAATCAACCTATTATTAGGCTTTTATAAAATTAACCATACAAATAAAATAGGAAAATTTCATAATATGGTCCAAATTTAAAGAAAAATCTATCACTTCAAGACTCAAAATTTCAACACTTCTCAAATCAAGACCCAATTTTTATTTTTTCTCTCAAATTAGGTTATCTCTCAAATTTTGGGTTCCGACCTCCATACTTCAAGACCAAATTTCAATCTTCTCAAATCAAGACCCATTTTTTTTTTCTCAAATGGCCCTCCCAAAATGTTTGGTTCTCACTTAGGGTTTGAAAATTTAGTAAAAAGAGAAATATTAATGTAATCTATCACGCCGGCCAAAAAAATATTTTTCTTTCTCTTTTTTCTTTTTTCGCTCATCTTTTTTCCTAACTTGATTTAAATTCAATTTCCCCATAATTTGCCTATCTTATTTTTTTTAGTAATCGAAAAATATTTTATACTTTTCATTCATAATTTGGATATTTTATTTTTTAATGGCAAAAAATATTTTAATTACTTTTTTCATCTTATTTAGCTTCATACATTTAGATGTACGAATCTCGATATACGCACGTTAAATAAAATTGACAATAAGTATGAAGTAGGAAAAAAAGAATGAGTGAAATAAGCGAAAGAGAAGAAAAATATTTTGTGACTAACATGATAGATTATACTAATATTTCTCTTTTTGTTAAATTCTAAAACCTAGTGAGAACCCAGAAATTTAGGGAAGGCCAGTTGACAAAAAAATAAAAATTAGTCTTGATTTGAGAATGTTGAAATTTTGGATCTTGAAGTGAGAACCCAAACTTGAGAGGGCCCAATTTGAAAAAATAAAAAATTGGGTCTTAATTTGAGAAAGGTTAAAATTTTGGTCTTATAGTGATAGATTTTCTTAAATTTGGACCACTATTATAAATTCTCTGAATAAATAAACAAATTCTCAATAAGTAATGTTATTAATAATCCATACAAATGAAATTTCAAAAATCTTAATTGTCCATTATAAATCACAATTAACCAATCCTACTCAATCCTAAATAGGTCCAACTATACTGAAATCAAAATAACACCAATCTATTTCTAAACCCATTAAAAGTACTAATAAATCTTACTAACTAATTCTAATACTTCAAATTATCCTTATTCTCGATTGTAATAAACTTAATTAAAAGAAGCTACATTAATCAAAGTAATTATTTAACAAAATTCACATAATATAATCAAATCAACCGTACAAAGATATTTAATTCCCAAATATCTATCATTTTGATATTTACATCATCATATAAATGTGGGATCTCACGGTTTCACACATGTTTTAGCTATTACAATTCCATTGCTTCTTGGAGACACATTGAAGAGACGATTTCATGATAATAATATACCATAATAGACAATAGAAAAAAATAAATTACTTTAACTTTGAAGGCAATTTATCCATTCTAAAGATTGCACTTTTGGCAACCTAAAGAAATATTGGAATAACAAATCAAATTGCAAGGAAAGTAATGCAAATTAAATACCAAAGAAAATCGCTAAAATTAAAGATTGAAAATGACTTTAAGCTATTTAATTGTTTTAATTGTAAAATAATTCGGGTAGTGAGATAACAATTGTTTGAGATTATTCATAATTGTTTTTTACAAGTTTTTGTAACTGCTATGGAGAGAAGAAAATGACAAACGTAAAAGTCAAGAAAATTCCTTCGGAACATACAAAAGTCAAACAAAGTGTATACATAGCCCAATGAGTGTAAAATGTCTTTTTCATGAAATGGGTATTTTTGTAATTTCCTCAAATTTTAAGCTTATTGGGAGCATTAAGATGCTATTTTAAATAACTATTTAAGAAGAAACGAATTATAAAGGATGCTATGGGAGTATCTATTTAAAAATGAATTACTATCGTTCAAAATCTTATATACATCATTTTGAAAATTAAATTCATTGATGAAAGAACTATACAAGTAGCCAGGTGGTTTCCACACAATGCGGAACACATACCTATCATACGGTAGTTGAGTATACGGAACGGCAAAAATTCGACATATATCGTGCGAGAACATTTATGAATAATTATTAATTTACGTTGAAAAAATCAGCGAAATGTGGCAAATAATTAATATACAAATTTATAGACTATCGACAAAAATATAAAGATATAATACTAGAATTGTTGAAGTAAAAATACGACAGTACAACATTACTTTTATATGAAATGTATTTAACTTATGTTTAGATTATATAAAAATTTATTTTAAAGTGTTTACATTAGTCTAAGTTATAAATTATAACTTAAATTGATGATAGTATTTAATATCAATTAGTAAGTTTTTATGTGATATGTGTTTATAGTTATATTTTTAAAATATATATAGTATATGTTGTTAGAAAAATGTTTTTATCGTAATTTTGATGATTTCATACTATTGAGTTTTTCACCAAAATAATGTCCTCAAATGTTGTCCAAATACTCCAAATTGATTTAAATGTTTTTTTATTAATTTTTCGGAGTATTTCTTGAAATTTATTTTCGACAAAAAATGGATAACACTTATGATTCGAGGGCAACCCGTGCCTGAAGTTTGATTTTTAAAACAGAAACAAAACAAAATCAAAATCGGCTCAGGCCGATCGGACGATCGGGTGGTCGACCGGTGCCTGAGTTGAATTAAAATGTTACAACTCTTTCTGTTTCAATCTGTGAAGGGGCCTATCGGTCCAACAATGCAATTTTCAAGATTTTATCAGCAAACTATCCATTGCATAGTAGACATCTTTTCATGAAATTAAGGAATTGATTTCTAACAGCTATATTCTTCATTTGATTTGCAATTTTTTACAGATTTCAATCTCAATGAGATCTATGACTGGATTAAAATCCAAGATCTCTCCTATAAATAGATGAAGGCTTGAAGCAACCAACAACACAAGCAATACAAACACAAAACAAAACTTCTTGTTCTTCACTTTCATATTGTTGTTGTATTTAGCCTAAGTTTTTCACTTGCACATCTTGAGTACTGGGCTTTATTCTTGATTACACTTGCACTTCAAAGTTGTATACTTCATTTGAGTTGTAATATTTAATTGTTTTTCAATAATCCAAAACAAGACATCCTTGTTGGTGTTCTTGTCGTAAGAACAAACTTGGGTGATTTTACATGTTGAAGAGTGTGAGTCTTTGTTTGTTGGTATAAGAAGATTGTAGTAATCTTCATAGGTGGTGTTGTAAGAAGAGTGAGGTGCTCTTCAAGGTAAAGGTTGTGATAGTTTGGTATCTATTAATAAACTTTTTTCTTTTTCAATCCATTCTGGACATACCGGGTGGTAGAAGATTAGGCTCTAGGAGGGTTGAACATCTATAAATTGTCTTGTATTGTTTACATTTCCATACTTTCATTTTGGTCATCACCTACTTATTCGAAAAAGAGAGCATAAATCAGCAAATCGGGATAATCCATTCACCTCCCCTCTAGATTTTCGTAGCCACTTGGACTAACAAGTGGTATTAGAGACAAACTCTTTGGCAAACTCGTTTAATCTTTGCGAGTAAAGAGGAGATCCACGCTACGAGCGAAAACTACCTCACCAATGGCGCCTCCACCAAAAAGCCACCACTATTCGAACACCAACAACTATGCTTTTTGGAAAGACTAAATGGAGTGCTTTCTACAAGGGTGCGGTTTCAATATTTAGAATACGGTTATTGAAGGGATAGGTCAACCAACCAAGAAATTAGAAGATGGAACCACGGTACTCAAGAGCCTCAAAGAATTTGATGATAATGATAAAAAGTCAGTTTCTCTAAACGGTAAGGCCTTGAATATTTTGCATTGTTCTCTTACCTCCACCGAGTATAATCATATTAGAGGAATAAGGTCCGTATATGAAGTATGGAAAAATTTGGAAACAATTTATGAAGGCACAAAGAAAGTAAAACAAGCAAGAAAAACCATGCTTGTTAAAGATTTTAAAAACTTCATTATGCTTGAGAGTAAAGGTATTTTAAAAATAGTAGAAGGAAACGACAACATAGTCAATCCTCTTGTTGCACTTGGAAAAGTCATCTCCGAAAAGACAAGGTAACAAAAGTCTTAAATGATCTTCCCGGTCCCGAACCGAAAGATAATGGTGATTACAAAAGCTCAAAATCTTGAAACTCTCAAGTTTGACTAGGTCATTGGTAATCTTCTCATCTATGAAGTATATCTCTCAAGGAGAGGAAAAATTCAAACCATCCACCTCTCAATCGGGTATGCAATCTATTCCTAAAGGCTTAACATCTTCTAATAATACATATTATGCTAGCGATGAAGATGATGAGGAGACAGCCGCCCTTGTTCGGAAATTTGCCAAATTTGTAAATAAAAATAAGGCAAGAAAGTCTAGAGACAACTCATGTTTCAAATACGAGAAACCCGAGCACTACATAGCCGATTGCCCAAAATTAGTTGAGGAGGAGCAAATGAAGAAAAAGCTATTTTCCAAGAAGAAATCACTAAATGTGAAAGCAAAAACATGGCATGAGCTCCTTGCCACATCCGACGAAGAAGAAGAAGCCGAACATAGTCTCATGGCCATAGATGATTGAAATAACGAGGTACACCTAACTCTTCATCTTCTTCTTTAATTGATGAATTACAATGTGATTATGATGAGTTGCAAAATGAATTTAGAGATATGATTTGCAAATATAAGCTTTTGAAAAAGGAGTATAAAGAGCTTAAATTAGAAAAGAATAAATTATTTACTTCTTATGAATCTCTTGATCATGCCCATGTTGTTACTCTTGCAAAAGTTCATACTCTCGATTTCGAAAAACAAATGCTTACAAAAGAAATTGAAAATTTGAAAAAAAAAATGTGCAACGTTTTAATTTGAGTATGGATAAAGTTACAAAAATTCTTGGTGCACAAACAAGTGAGCATTCCAAACTAGGACTTGGTTACAAACCTTTTCAAACAATTTCTAAGAAAAATGACCAAGCTCCTACTCTCATACGTGCTAGTAGCCTAACGTTATACTTGCATTTATTATGGTAAAAATAGACACTATGCAAATGATTGTAAAATGAAAAATAGCTCTAGTCATTTTTGGAGACCCAAAGGTCTCAAGACTAACCCCATGGACCCCAAAATTATAGGGTACCTAAAAATAATTTATTTGTAGCTTGTAGGGGCTATAACAATTAGGAAGATTCAAAATAGCTGCAAGTGGACGAGCGGTGTTCACCCATATGACCAAAATGAGAGAACTTTTACCAACATCAAGCTCGAAGAAGGCATGGTCATGTTCGGAATAAGCGAAGGAAGAATTCTTGGAAATGGAGAAATTGGTAACTCTTCTTTCTCTCTTAGTGAAGTTTTATTAGTTGAAGGGCTTAAGTTCAGTTTGATAAATTTTAGCCAACTTTGTGATTCTAATTATGATGTTATTTTTAATAAAAGAAAATTGCCTTATTCTCAAAAATGATAAAATTATTTGTGAAGTAAGTAGAAAAGCAATCTTTATAAAATTTGCACAAGTGATTTGGTTAGTCAAAATGTTTCTTGTCTTGATAAACAATAATGATTTAACAAGTTTATGGCATAGGTAATTTGGCCATGTTGGATACAAAAATTTGCAAAAGATTTACAAAACCAACATGTAAAAGGACTACCCAAATTGAATTTTGAAAATCTTGGCATATGTGACACTTGTCAAAAGAACAAATTAGTTAAAAGTAGTGTTAAGCCCCAAATGAAAATTTTCACAACCAAGCCCCTACAATTACTTCATCTTGATTCGTATGGGGATATTATTTTTGAAATTCTAAGTGAAAAATATTACACATTTGTTATAGTTGATGATTTTCTAGATACATTCAGGCTATTTTTTTTGCATATAAAAGTGATGCCTCTAATGAGTTTGCTAAGTTGTATAGACTTATTGAGAATGAAAGAAGAGATCGATTAAGTATAATAAGTCATCGAGGAGGAGAATTTGATGGTGACTTTAGAATTTTGTGTGAAACCAAGGGGTATGCACATAATTTCTCGGCTCGAAACTCCACAATAAAATTGCGAAATGAAAAACCGAACTCTCAAGAAATGTGTTGGTCATGATAAATGAATTTTCACTTCCAAAATATTTTTTGGCGAATCGTCAACATCGGTTGCTATGTCATAAATCGGGTATATCTTCATCCTACGTTAAATAAAACACCTTATGAGCTTTGGAAAGAAAGAACTCAAAATATTTGGTTGCTAGTGTTTTATTTTAAATACCAAGGATCAATTAGACAAACTTGATCCAAGGAGTGAAGTAATTTTTATGGGGTATTCGACAAAAAGTAAGGCATGTCGGGTTTACAACAAAATGAGCATGGTGGTTGAGGAGTCTATTCACGTTAAATTTAATGAAGCATCGAGTGTTGAAAGGATACCCGATGATAAAAGTGATGAAAAATATGAAATTGAACCAATTGCTCCAAATGATGCTCAAAGTGATCAACCTTCCACATCAAATAATCAACTTTCAACTTCCAATGTTCCACAAGAAGATAAAGGTGATAACTCGGATCATCCGTTGCATTAAAATCAAAGGATACCATCCAAAGATCTCATAATTGGGGACCCTCTGACAAAGTTATGACTAGAAGAAAATTTGCGAGAAAGATCTTATATCTCAAAAAAGCCAAAAATGCAAAGGAAGCCATTGAGGATGAAGATTGGTTTCTAGAAATGCAAGAAGAGTTGAACCAATTTGAAAAGAATGATGTTTGAGAATTGGTACCTTGTCCTCCATCACAAACGATAATCAGCACAAAATGAGTATTCCGAAACAAACTCGATGACCAAGATAACATCGTTCGAAACAAGGCAAGGTAGTGCCTCCAGGTATTAATCAAAGAGGTATTGACTATGATGAAACATTTGCGCCCGTATCACATTTAGAAGCTATTCGAATTTTACTTGTCTATTCTTGTTTTAAAAATTTCAAGCTTTACCAAATGGATGTTAAATTCCCCTTTTTAAATGGTTTTATTCAAGAGGAAAATTTTTCAAGGCCAAATGATGTTTGCAAACTTAAAAAAGCCTTATATGGTTTTAAACAAGCACCCCGAGCATGGTATGATAGACTTAGCTCTTTTCTTTTACAAAATGGATTTTCAAGAGGTAAAGTTGATACTACTTTCTCTTTGTTTTGAAAAAATGGCAAGATTGTTTATTTGTACTAATTTATGTTGATGACATTATATTTGGTGCTACTAATGAGTCTCTCTGTAAGAATTTTCTAAGCTCATGCAAGGTCAATTTGAGATGAGCATGATGGGAGTGCTCAACTTTTTTCTTAGACTTTAAATAAAACAATGCCAAGAAGTCATTTTTACATATCCCAATATAAGTATACAAAAGAGCTCCTAAAGAAGATCGAATTGAAGGAAGGACGTTGCTACCCAATGACCCAATATCAAAGCTTGACAAAAATGACAAAAGGCAAGTCCGTTGATGAATCAAAATATTTGAGGTATGATTGGTAGTTTACTTTACTTAACATAACTAGACCCGATATTCTTCATGATGTATGACTATGTGCTCGATTTGAAGCAATCCCCAAAGAATCTCATACGAGTATCGTTAAAAGAATTTTTGATATTTGAAAGGCACTATTTCATATGACTTGTTTTATCGAAGAATGAAAAAATTTCTCTAAAAGGATATATTGATTCGGATTATGTGGGAAATATTGATGATCGTAAAAATACCTCTGGAAAATGTCAATTTTTAGGCGATTGCCTAATATCTTAGTTTTCAAAGAAGCGAAATTGTGTATCATATCTCTGGCTGAAGCAGAATATATTTCAGCGGCCTTTTTGTACTCAACTTCTTTGAATGGAAACAAACATTAGCGGATAACAAATGTTCTTTCGAAAATATTCCTATATTTTGTGACTCGTCGCTATAAATATTTCTCAAAAATCGATTCATCATAACCACAAAATATATTGAGGTTCGACACCATTTTCTAAGGATTGTGTTTCTAAGCGAAAAATTGAGATGTGCTTTGTTCCATCTCGGGATCAACTTCCTTAGGATATTTTTAGCAAAACCTTTTTACCATTTGAGTCATTTACTTCAATTAGAGCTCGTTTAGGCATAATGCATATCGAATAAGGTCTATGATTGGATTTTGTGCGTTATTAAAACTTATGGGTGAAAAATTACATTTTTAACTCAAATTGACGAATGAACCAAAGAAATCTTGGTACAAAAATCGACCAAGCCTTGGACAGGTCAAATACTAATCCTTGGGTGGCCCATGCCCATTTTAGAGTTTAAATCGATTATGTCCTCATTTTCGGTTTATACATCTTTTTCTCTATTTTTTTAGCACCCGCCAATTTCACACAATTCACTCAAAATGTTTTTTGCAAATTCTACTTTATTGGACTTGTATAATTGATGTGTGTAAAATTAGCGTGCATTTGGGGTTTAAATTGATATATAATTGATGCATTTGCACGCATATTTACTATGTTTTTACTTGGTTTCCTTTAAAGGGCATGATCTGCGTATTATTGTAATTCTTCGCAGGAAGCAGAGCTTAAAATGAAGAAATGTCGTAGGGATGCCCAGGATAAGATTGCCGAATGCAAAGAGAAGATCAAAGCACGGAAAAAAACAAAGCAAGTCACACGGCCGGACCGTGTGACTCAACCCGGAACCGTGTAGACTCACATGCAAGCCGTATGGGTTTGGTGGTGCGAAAGATCACATGGTTGTGTGAAAGAAAGGAAGAAAGAGGAGCCGGAGAGAAGGACCACATGGCCGGACCATGTGTGGACAAGGTCATCGGCCACACCACCTACCGTCTACACTGCCCATGCGACAAAGCTAAGCCCAAGGCCACGCGTGTGGACCCTGCACCTGACCGTGTGGGAGTATCTTAAACGCATTTTTAGAGTTTGCTTCGTTCCAACTCTACAAGTGACCTCTCGATCTATAAAAAGCGACCAAGTCTTGCGAAAAACATCACTCTCTACATATAAAACACATCAAATAACCGCGAACCGAAGAATCGAAGAGCTTATGCGAGCAAAAGGCTAGGTCACGAAGAACACCACAAGGCTTTACATCGAGGGAGCACAAGAGCTTCGAGGGGGCTTGGTAGGGAATCCATCGACAAGAAGGGTTTTCTTTCTATTTCTAAAAACTCATGTCTATGCTTATATGATGTCATAATATTGATTCGGATTTGTCTATGAGTTTGTAATCAATGTTTGGCATATTTTTTGGATCTTAGGGACATAATCGAAGCTGTGGTTTGTATTAAATATGATTACTTATTTTCTTAATTAGCCTACACATTCTATTTTATGAATTAGAGCACTTATTTATAATTGTTTTTTATCGATCGATAAATGCATGTCATACTTCTAGTCCATAATCCAGCCAAGTGAGTTCTAGTAAGGCAATCAATTGGGACATGAAAAAATGTGTGAGGGTGTTTGTGTGCATTCAATTCAAAAATCTTTTTGGAGTTAATAAGAATTGTAACGTTAGGCCAGACTATATTGTTATTAATCAATTGTTTACGCACCCACCTGACCAGGGGAGTAAATGATATTAGGAATTTGAACCCATAAAATTGCATGAATTGACTTTTAAAACTTTATTCGCGTTTTATATTGAAGAAGCATGTTGAGATTATGTACCTAAGAGTTGCTCTAATGATGTTGAAAATACTTGTGGGTTCACAAATTTATTTTTTATTTATTTTTCTTAATTTTCAATTTTAGTTAGATAAAATACTTCAATTTTCGGTTGCTTCAATAAAATTGGAATACGATGTTATTATAGCCTAAGTGTTTGGATTCAATCCATGAGAATATGACGCTTGCTTGCCATTATTCTATAAACTACATTGTACATTTGCGATTGTATGTACCCAAATAATTTTTTGGCGAACAATAATCGTATATCTTCCATATTATTCATCTCCGATCAATTGGTAAGTTTAATTTCCCCTTTAATCTCAATTGGGTTTAAACCCTTGAGAATGTGTTTTTACTTGATGGATCGGTGATTTTTTGTATAATAATTGGAATTATGAATGTTGATGAATTGTGATTGTAGAATTAGGATTGGTGTTGAATATTTGGGCATGATTACATTTACAAATGTTATATACAACCGATTTTGTCTTATGCATGTCAAGTGTTGGATAAAATGTCACAAGTGAATATTTCATCTTTTACATGAATCTCTTGATTCCAAAGGTCTTATATGTTTATAGAGATCATGTTTTATCCATCAAAAGAGCTTCTACTAATTTTCTTCTCAAAATTTCCCTTACAGTTTAGTATTTTAAGTTTTTCTATTCAAAAGCATGATAATTCGATTCAATGCACTTTGATATGTATTTATGATGTTTTTATCCATGCTAATAGTTTTTTGATGATTCCAAGGGAAGAAAAATAA